>BSQZ01000072.1:942500-1352500 GCA_033239005.1 Lamellibrachia satsuma | reverse complement strand
CCTGTGCGGAGGCCCCCACATCGACCAGACAGGTGTCCCTGTTGCCTGCTCGCCAGAAGGGTAGTTGCCATTAAACTCATATCTGGAAAAATAGTTTCACCACAAATTCTAAATATGGTATGGCATTCTTTTCCAAGATTCTTACGCTGTCTACTCTGCAGTTAAACATTGATGATATTGCTAAGTCAATTCCAATCAGATTTTTGGTCAATTGCATTGAAATTGAAACGTCAATTCCAGAATTTGAATTGGTGTTTTTAAAGGTAATTATTTTAATAAAGTTGTTCTAAACTAGATGATATATTTTGGCGTTTAGTATTTTTAAAGTTGCTCTGTTCACATACGGTAATTACGATATGGGATTGATAATTGGAATTTTGTAATTTGGAATTGGTATGCATAATTTGAGTGTAATTGGAATTGATATAATGTAATTGACTCCAACTCTGACTCCAATATAAAAAAAGGTGAACCAACAATATTCAAATATTTATAAGCCCACACGCTCTTCTACCTGCTATTTCAAAAGTACTTATAATAGTTGATCAATTCTCATTGTATCCAAGAAATTCTAAACTTTTGTCACAGTCAGTAAGATTTCAACATAAGCATTAATCTGAATATGCTGCACTGAAATTAACAGATATAGTTACAATCCAAATGATGGATAATAATGAAGTATTAATAAATAATGAAGTATCAATAAATATTTATAGGGTGTATCTTGATTTTTCTAAAGCCGTTGATACTATTGATCATTGAATTCTAATAGAAACTATATTCTAATAAAAAATAGATAACACAAGTCAAACAACTTATCAATAACCATTGGCATACGACAAGGCTCAAACCCTTGGATCTCTTTTATTTATTTATTATGTATATCAAAGATTTATCACTAGTAAGCCAGTAAATTGTTTAATTTCATACTTTATGAAATTATGCAATTATGCGCTAAATTGATGGACACCGAACGCTGATACTGCACACTCCGGCGCAACGATGGACGGGATCACCGCATTAGTTAGTTACATGTGCACCACTGGACACACGCTCCATTTGGGAGCTGGTCGTTCATTTGTATCGACAGATGCAGCTATCCGAAGCCAGGTGTGCGATTTTATAATGCGGTGTATTGAAGTATTTGGGGGTCTGAGTCTAGGAGGCCTTATAATAATGTTTTTGTCAATTTATCATACTGAATTAAAAGGATTTACACCTGACTTCTGCATGACTTTCTGTCTTACAGTTCGACCTGTAGTTTCAATACTTGACAGACACGATAACTGTGCAGCGTCATCAGTACGACCACAACATATATCACTGGTTGCGGATCACAATCATCATATGTCATGCTTTGTGTTGCAAACCACTGCTCAACTGTTCACATAATGACCTTATTGTGATTTGTCATATTGAACACGAGTATTGTTACCGTCTTTTGGAAATTCAAGACATGTGGTTGGTCGTAAGGGTGACGCCCATTTACATGATACTTATGTTCGACTTACATAAACTCATTATTTATTTTTTAAACGATACCTAACTACCGTTTTCACTTAACATCATTGAAACAACATGTCACACGTCTGGAAAGTATCACAATCAAAACTCCCATTTCAAATTTACCAAGTGTGGAGCAATGCTGCCAGATATTTAATTCATAGATCAGTCTTGAGTCACTTCAAATAAGGAACATTTAACTATGTATCAACTTTATATGACGTTAAATACATTAGTATCACATGTTTTCCAAACATAAAGGCTAGAAACAACAATGGGTTACATTCTTACCATACTAAAGTGGTTTAGTGAGAGCAGCATGGGTGTCATCAGTCACGACCAAACAAATGAGAGGGTGCTTTGCAAATGCCCAGTGCGTGGTTATTGTTGATCTAACATATATATATATATATATATATATATATATATATATATATATATATATATATATACATACATACATACATACATACATACATACATACATACATACATACATACAAATATACATACATACATACATACATACATACATACATACATACATACATACATACATACATACAAATATACATACATACATACATACATACATACATACATACATACATACATACATACATATGGTAAATGGAAATGGAAGATGGAAAGATAATATATACTTTGAGCTCACAAATATATGTCCGAAAAAAATCCAGATCGAGGGGCAAGTATTCCCCTTGCCCCCCCCGCGGAAGCCCATGTATATGCGATGGTTAAGTAATATGAGCATACTGGTAATATGGGCCACTTCCATAATTTAGAAATGGTACACCATATGTTGTCATCTGGGTATTACTTGCTGAGTTAAGGAGTGTCCCTTATGAAAATATACCATGGTAAATGCCCATAGTGTTTTGAAACAGGTAAATCATGGTAAACCATGATAAAATACCATGGAAACCATGGTAAAATACCATGGAAACCATGGTAAAATACCATGGTGTTTTTAATCAGGTAAACTATGGTATACCACAGTTTACCATGTAATGTATTGGTTTGCCATGCAATACCATGTAATTTAACGAAATACCATGGTATACCGTGTAATTCCATGCTATACTTTCATAAGGAGTGGCAGACCACGGAGACACTATTTGCAATGGTAAGACAACACAATTTAGAAATATGCATGTGAATAACATCTAACAACATTTCTTCTGATTCCCGCATGTTGGGTGAATGCATGTAGAACATTGACGTGTAATCTACATACAAATAAATTGCGTTTTCCGATGTGTTCATTATTCTGTCAGCCTGTGTCATAGGCGATTTTATAAGCATGTAGTGTACATTCCCACCTGGAGTCAAAAAAAGAAAACTGGATTCCGAGTAATATGAGCCACATGCACTCCACGGAATATGTATGGGTGCATATGCGTGTGTGTATGTGTTTGTGTCCATGTTGGGTAATGAGTGTGTGTGTGTGAGTGTGTGTGTGTGTGTGTGTGTGTGTGTGTGTGTGTGTTTGTGTGTGTGTGTGTGTGTGTGTGTGTGTGTGTGTGTGTGTGTGTGTGTGTGTGTGTGTGTGTGTGGGTTTGTGCGTGCGTGCTTGCTTGCGTGCGTGCGTGCGTGCGTGCGTATGTGTGACCATGTTGAGTAATGATTCATGTATGCTACTTGAGGGGGTGGGTGTGTGACTGCGTATGCGCGTGCATGTACGCGTGTGTGTACCCATGTTCAGTAATGACTATTCAATTGGTTTAGGCTATGACTCTGGTGTGTCTAGGACCATCTTGAGTAATATGATCTATCATAACCATAGTATCAATGGACCATATTTCCAACGCGTAATGTAATATGAGCCATTTGGAGAACATTTTCTCCTCGTCCTCGTTGAAAAAGTCATTTTTTAAATGTCATTTTACCATTATAAAACGACTGAAATTGCCAACATGCATATATTATTCAAAAGCTAATCAAATCAGGCATAAAAGTATACGTAGCATTACAGGCAAGTACACAACAATTCGTACTTAGTTAGACTTACTATCACGTACAAATGTTCTTATCTCCAAACCTTTTTTTTGATCCCTGTTGTACATATGAGGTGGCAGTTGTAATGCGTGTGTTAAGTGTTTTGCTTTATAGATAGTTTCACAACAGTGTGAACAGGTACCACAGCCAACATAGAACTGTTATGATTGAATATGATACAAATGGTCCTACAAACCTGGGTTGTCACACCTCACATATGTACCACAACCAAAATATGTTTGTGCAGACATTTCAAATTTGTATAGACATTTCAAATATATGTCAGGTATATAGTAGAGACATATTCGATATTCAAGTCGATCATTTATTATTGTCATGAATATCAGCAATGGATATCAGCAGTGGATATCAGCAATGGATATCAGCAATGGATATCAGCAGTGGAATGGTTTTAGAAAAACTCGGGTTAGAAGGTGAATTAGGAACAGTGGCCTGGCTTGAACGTCAGCAACACAAGGAGGGAGTAACGAGATATGAAATATGAAATTATCCACTCATAATTGTGATAGAATCAACACGTTTGCATTTCTGTATTTCACAAAGAGTGATCTTTGTAGTGAGACTATGCATTTTGGAAATTAGCGTAAAATTGGCAGACACTTGTCTTGACGGTGGCGACTTTTCATATTAATATCTTCCCATATAATTCAGCTAGACTCAAAAGGTTTGCGTTTCTGAACTTATTAAAGGGTACTCACACGTGGGGTAAAAAAAATCTGACATGCCTAGTGTTTGTTAAGCCACTGGGTGAGTTGCGCCATCCGTGTTTCCCAGAAAACTACAGTAGCGACAGTTACATGGTCGCACCCAGTGATTTAACATGTTATTAGAACACAATTGGCGTATAATGAATGCCATTTGTCACAACGGTCAGAAAATGTGAGTTGAAAGTATGTTTTTCGAAACTTTTGATAATTGTGATTAATGTCTGCTGGTATGTAAACTAGCAACGCATGTGAACAGACTGTGTTGCCTATGCACTTACAAATGGTTTAGCTATGCACAGGGAATACTATTATTTACATCACTTTGCGCATTAATGAGAAATGAATAAAAAAAACTTAATTGTTGAAACGGGGCTAGTTGAGCCACCCAAGGACCAAGAGAGGGTTAGTTGAGTAGCGGTGAATGAATGAAGACGAGTGTTTTTTTAACCCTAAATACGTCAAGGAATTCAATTTTCCGAACAAATTGTGACATTGGCAGCATATTAGCAGTTAGTTACACTGGCTGCGATTGGGCTATACGTCTACATTAATTAAATGTGTCGACTTATCAATGAAGGGGGTGGACTTGTCAGCGATATGTTGTAACCATTGGGTAGATGTCTTGGTTGAGTTGTTATGAAATGTTAGTATAATACCTAAATTGTACAAATAAAGCATTTATCCATCTTACACTACACTGTGACTCAACTTACCCCACACCAAGTGTTAGTTGAACCAGTCTGTCAACCCCATTTGAATCAACGATATGTATAGTCTATAGTATATAATCTATGCATACTAAATATATAATCTTGGTGTAAAATGTTATACTAATAATCATAGTTTATGTGAGTAAAACAATTTAGATTTATGAATATGATTGTGCCCTAGATATCAAAAATAATAAAAACTGGCTAAACTAATACTGCCTTCCCACGTGTAGGTTCTCCCCGAGAAAAAATGGAAACTGCGGCAACCAGAAGAAGTACTCCGTGAAGTTTGTAGTAATGCGTGAACGTTTCACACATTTGCTGGGGAAAATGTCGTCGGAGCAGATGTGTCTCATATCGGTAAACTACTGATTTTTGCACTACAAATCCCTGAAACTGTCTTGGGTAACATATTAAAAATCCCCATGAATCCGCCTTGAGCAGAATCCAAGATGGCGTCCAAGATGGCTGCAACCCGTTGATTAATTATTATAAATTCTGAATCACTTATGCCAGAAGGGAAATGTTTGTGTCTAGGATAGGGTTTTCTACCATGCTCTTTCCAACTAACACCACTAAAATGTTATCCAGGATACAGAATACATACTGCACTCCCAGCACACAGCTAGAATACATGGTCATTGCACCCTCAGTACACATCTAGAATACATCGTCACAACACTCTCAGTACACAGCTAGAATACAAAATAGTCACTGCATCTCCAAATACAGATTATTTTGTATTCTAGCTATGTGCTGAGGGTGTAGTGACTGTGCATTCTAGATGTGTACTGAGGTTGCAGTGACCATGTATTGTAGCTGTGTGCTGGGAGTGCAGTAACTACGTATTCTAACTGTGTACTTGGGTGGTAGTGACTATGTAATATAGCTATGCACTGGGGAAACAACGACTCTTTTGTGTTCTAGTTTTATACTGAGAGTGTAGTGACTATGTATTCTAGATGTGTACCGATGGTTCAATGATAATGCATACTAGCTGTGTGCTGGGAGTGCAGTGAGTATGTTTACTGTGTACTGGAGTTATAGCAACTATGTATTATAGCTGTGTACTGGGGATACAGTGACTATTTTGTATTCTAGTTATGTACAGAGGGTGTAGTGACTATGTATTCTAGATGTGTACTGAGGGTGTAGTGGCAATGTATTCAGTAACTATGTATTCTAACTGTGTACTGGAGTTGTAGTGACTATGTATTTTAGCTACGTACAAAAGTGACTAGTGACTATGTATTCTAGATGTGTACTGGGGGTGCAGTGACTATGTATTTTAGCTGAGTAGTGGGGATACAGTGAATGTCTATTCTACCTGTGTACTGGGAATGCTGTAACTATGTATTCTGATTGTGATCGCTGGTTGTAGTGACTATGTACTCTAGCTGTGTAATGGGGATACAGTGACTATTTTGTATTCTAGCTGTGTACTGAGGGTGTAGTGACTATGTATTCTAACTGTGTACTGGGGGTGTAGTGACTATGTATTCTAGATGTGTACTGAGGGTGTAGTGACTTTGTATTCTAGATGTGTACTGAGGGTGTAGTGACTATGTATTCTAGTTGTGTACTGAGGGTGTAGTGACTATGTATTCTAGTTGTGTACTGAGGGTGTAGTGACTATGTATTCTAGATGTGTACTGAGGGTGTAGTGACTATGTATTCTAGATGTGTACTGAGGGTGTAGTGACTATGTATTCTAGATGTGTACTGAGGGTGTAGTGACTATGTATTCTAGTTGTGTACTGAGGGTGTAGTGACTATGTATTCTAGTTGTGTACTGAGGGTGTAGTTACTATGTATTCTAGATCTGTACTGAGTGTGTAGTGACTATGTATTCTAGTTGTGTACTGAGGGTGTAGTGACTATGTATTCTAGATGTGTACTGAGGGTGTAGTGACTATGTATTCTAGTTGTGTACTGAGGGTGTAGTGACTATGTATTCTAGATGTGTACTGAGGGTGTAGTGACTATGTATTCTAGATGTGTACTGAGGGTGTAGTGACTATGTATTCTAGTTGTGTACTGAGGGTGTAGTGACTATGTATTCTAGATGTGTACTGAGGGTGTAGTGACTATGTATTCTAGTTGTGTACTGAGGGTGTAGTGACTATGTATTCTAGATGTGTACTGAGGGTGTAGTGACTATGTATTCTAGATGTGTACTGAGGGTGTATTGACTATGTATTGTAGTTGTGTGCTGGGAATGCAGTAACTACGTATTCTAACTGTGTACTGGAGCAGAACTGTATGCTGAGACGGTGAGAAACAGCAAGGCAGGCTGGAGACAGTGTCATAAATACAAAAATGTATGCTGAGATGGTGAGAAACAGCCAGGCAGGTTGGAGACAGTGTCATAAAGTATAGAAATGTAGGCCGATACAGTGAGAAACATTAAGGCAGGCTGGAGACCGTGTCGTAAAGTACAGAAATGTATACTGAGTCGGGGAGAGACACCAAAGCAGGCTGGAGACAGTGTCATAAAGTACATAGATATATGCTGATACGCGGAGAAACAGCAAGGCAGGCTGGAAACAGTGTCATAAAATAAATCAGTGTATGCTGAGACGGTGAGAAATAGAAAGGCAGGCTGGAGACGGTGTCATAAATTACAGAAACGTATGCTTACATGGAGAGAAACAAAAAGGCAGGTTGGAGGCAGAGTCATGAAGTACAGAAATGTATGCCGAGATGCTGTTTCCACTCAAACGTGTCTCGACATAACCGCGTAGAACGGTTGACTCCTAACCGCCAGTTATTTTTAATAGTGCTGTCATCGCCTTATCATATAAATTAGCAATTTTTAATTATCAGTAATTTACTTGTGTAACTTTTACAATTAGCAATATTATCAGTATGTTCACTTTATAGTAATGCATATTCACTTACCTTTTAGACTTAGCGTCACTGATAGGTTGCTTTGCAATGCTATACTAATAAACACAATAAATCCATCGCTTACATATACGTCTTGTGACCTACTTTAACACATAGCGTACCGGTAAACACTACACCGCTTGCTTGCTGCAGGTCGCTGGGTCAATCCGATAAGCGGTCTGGTATATAGGCGTGGCCTAGTCATAAAAAGTACGTCTACTGTTAAAAAACCGCCTCCTCTCACTCGCTGTCTGTACGTCGACCACCAGTCCATAGCTTTTTAAAATAGTTTTAATGGCAGTAAAAAATAATGGAAAGTTCTGGCAATACAATACCTGTGCAGTCGTACAATACCGTGTTTTGTTCCTTTCTCGTTTCCGCGTCAGGCCCTTTGATCCCTGTTAATGAATGATGTTCGCCGCCGCCGCCGCCGCCGCCGCCGCCGCCGCCGCCGCCGCCGCCGCCGCCGCCGCCGCCGCCGCCGCTGCTGCTTCCTTACGATCATCTTACTAGCTACTAATATTGCAATAAATACACGAGCATCATTACGAACATGTGTGCATTGTACAATAATTTTTAATCACGAACTGAAACAACGTCTTTGTCATATTTTTCTTATTTATTATGCTCCTTGCATTTAAACACACGCATTTATAGCCAGCTTCTGAAATGTTTTCCGGACATTTTGTTATTGATTTGTACTGGTGGCATCTTGTCCTGTTTGATGCATCTCTAAGTAACCCTCCCCGCGCTTCTAGTTTAAACAATGTTTGCTACGAAAAAAAATTGTTATGCTGCCCATGCCACCGTCGACTGCTGCTGAGAGTTCATTCATAAACACTGCTGCACCCTTTCCACTTAGATGAAGCCCATTCGGCTTCCCTTTACTGGTAACATTCCTGACAGAATTACCTGTCAACACGTGTCTGCTGAAGTGTTCTGACTAACTGCCATTATTTCGTCATTATGGCAGTTGTACCCTCTCTCTCCGCGTTATTAGTCCTATGTGTACTAAAATGGATCCTCGCTTCCCCGGACCCATGATTTTTTCTACCCTCTTTGTGATAGCCTGTATTTTTGTCCCTGGAAGGCAAACCACCATGTCGTCCCCTTGCTTAGCGCTCTGCCAGTCTTCCTAACTATCGATTCCAGTTGAACATTTTAATTGACTGCAATTACTCTTAACTTAATTTTTTTAGATAACCCCTTAATTGTTTCAGCTGGTCCCTTATTTCATTATTTTTGCGTTTAAAATTAAGTTTCTAATATAATATCACATTGCATTTTGATATTTCCCCTAGCTTGTTTGATATGACCGCTTAATTGAATCAAATAATGATCAATTATTAAGCATTTTTAATGATCCCTTAAATAATTGTTTGAGATTATCCCTTAATTGAGTGTAGATTACCTCTTTCATGTGTTGAGGTGACCCTTTTAATTATCCCCCTTCTTCCTTACCTCTCTGTCTGACTCGGTCCGAACGATATGAACGGCATTCCATATGTCCTCCCAGAAAACATGCGGCTCACTCGTTCTGAGATGTCTATGTTAATCGTTCGTTTGTGAACGTCGAGTGGGTGTCAGCATGGCTAGCCATTATAAAAGTGAACACGAGGATGACGATGACGATGAGGAGGAAGAGTAGGATGACGAGGCTGAAGGTTTCATTGTCTTCGTCCTCATAATCGTAATAATGATCACCCCCTTGTTATCATCTCCATCATCATCACTAAGACCGCTTGATTGTTTAATCTTCTTCCTCTCATCATCATAACCATTTATCACCCTCATCATCACCATCGTTATTATCATTATCATCATCATCATCGTCATAATCATCATTACAATCGTCACAAAGATCGCCCCTTAATTGTCATCATCATCATAATCGTTTATCACCCTCATCATCACCTTCTTCATCATCATTATCGTCATCATCATAATTATCATCGTCGTTTTTATTACATTACCGGTCGATTATTACATTACCGGTCGATTTATTACATTACCGGTCGATATATTACATTACCGGTCGATTTATTACATTACCGGTCGACTGGTACAACCAGTAAAGCAACAATCGTCCGGTAATGTAATAAGAACGATGAAGATGGTTATGATGACGATGATGAAGAAGATGATTAATGGTAATGATGATGCTGAATAGGAGGAGAAAGATGAAGATAATTAAGGGTTTATCTTAGTGATGATGATTATGAGGATGATAATTATTACGATGATGATGATGACAACTACATCATCCTCATCAGCCTCATCATCCTGCACCTCATCCTCCTCCTCAACATCCTCATTTTCAACCTTATCGTGGCTAGCCATGCTGACACACACTCGACGTTTACTAAAGTATGCTTAAAATAAGATTCCCAAAAAATTCAGCGGCTTGTTTTCTGGGATGACATATGGACTACAGTTTATTTTGATAGCATACGGCAATAATAATAATTGATGTGGGCAAACGATGGGTTCGAATCAGACAGGGTAGCAGGGAAGACGAAAAGGAACGGGTCCTTTAAAAAATAAACATTCATCTCAAATATAAGGTATACTTTAAATAAAATAACTAGCAAATCGTCTCTAACAAATTAAGGTGTCACATCGTAAAATTATGAGGTCTTCCAAAAAAGTGAAGGGAACATTAAAACATGTAAGGGGTCATTAAAAAAATCAACTAATTGATCATCTCAACAAATTAGGACATTAAATCATAGAATAAAGGGTCATACCAAAATACAAATATAATGAGTCATCAAAATGCAAACTTAATATTAAAAAAAATTACAGAGTGTACTATGGTATTATATCATAAAGAAAACTGTAAGGGGTGATTTATATACAATTAATAAGCTGGTCGTCACTATAAAAAGTTATGTGATCACCAAACATGCAAGTGGTCATTTATAACAAACTAGCTGATCGTCTCAATAAACTAAGGGATCATCTTAAAACAGTAAATGGTCAAATCATACAATAAATGGGTCTTCTAAAAAAGCTAAAGGATCATTTGAAAAACGTACATATTCATTAAAAGAGAACTAGCTGATCGTCTCAATAAATTAAAAGATAATTTTTAAATATTAAATGGTCATCGAATAAAATAAAGGGGTCTTCTCAAACAAGTTGAATATTAATTTAAAAAAATAGAAGTGTATATTAAAAAGAACTGGCTTATCTTCTCAACGCATTCAGGGATCATCTCAACACATTAAGGGGTCTTCCCATAAAAAGGGTCTTAAAGTGTTATTTCACACTATATTTAAATGTTCATTAAGAAATAACTGATCGTCTCAATAAATTAAAAGATCATCTGAAAAAGGTGTCTACTCAAAAAGGTTATTGGTACTTTTCAAAAATAGACGTGTTGATTAAAAAGAATTGGCTGATTGTCTCAACACATTAAGGGATCATCTCAAAACATTAAGTGGTCATCTCATAAAATAAAGGGGTTTTCTCAAAAAGTTAAGGAGTCATTAAACAAATTTAAATATTCATTAAAAACAAGTGCCATCTGTTAGAAGTGCGGACGATTTGTAGAACTTAGCAGGAATTCGCTACATAGGTTTATCGACAGCAATGGCACAGCCCGTGAAATATGCTTGCTGTTTGTTCAACAAGCTTTTCCTAATAAACCACTGGGGTGATGTTGTTGATTGTAGTTGCAAACGGTTAGTTTCTATTCATTCTTGTAGGTGCGCCACCCCAAAAAAGTTGCCTTTTGTTTCCAATTAAGGGATAATTAAGCAAAATATAAAATTAAGGGGTACTTTTAAAAATTACGAAATTAAAAGGTAATCCCCAAAATTAAAGGGTATCTTTAAATTAAAAAGCGATCACCTGAAAACGTAAAATAAGATGCTGATTTTAGGTGGCCCTATTACTACATGTTTTATATGACTCCATAAAGTTTTGAAAGCCCACTTAACATTTTCAGATAATGAGCTAGTTGTTTTGTTAAATGACCCTAACATTTTTCAAAATGATTGCTTAATTTATTTTAAAAAATCTGTTTAATTTATTTGAGATAATCTGTTATGTTTTTGATGTGACCCCATAATTTGTTTTATAGCCCCTTAAGTTTGTGTTTTTTATGAATCCTTATATGTTTTGATTTCCCATAATTATATGAAGTGACGGACTGGGTAGACCCCATTATTTTATGAAATGATCCCTTAATTTATTGAGTCGATCAGATGATTCATTTGTAATGACTAGTTACACGTTTTAATATGATCCCTTAACTTTTTTGTCCTCTACCTATCCAAGGACACCAGACGACTTTAGGCCCACGCACATTCGTCGTATGCAGGTGGATATGCGTCACCATTATATAACGTCTACCACAGAACACATAGTTTGGTTATGTTCGCAATTTAAGACGCTCTCAAATGCACATTAGTCTACATATGCACGCACGCACGCACACACACAAGTGCAAGCGCGTATCAAGCGTCACACGCACATTGCGTACGTAGACTTGTACGAATGCATACGCACACACACACACACAGTGCACACGCAGTCCCACATAGTATTATTACTTTCATTCATATCAATCAACCGATCTTCTGTTACACGACGTGAGAAATATAGCACCGGGAAATCAAATAGAACCCTAAACTTACTTGGTAGGTATGATCGAAGTCGCTCCAGATCGACGGCTTGTTTAAATTACGCTTGTTAAATTGGGTTGTTGCGCTAAATATAGTCCACGCCGTATCGTGCCTTTGTGCATGCGCGGGCAGTTTTTCTGTTGCGCTCATTATTTGCTTGTTATTTTACGGATGACGAACGGTTAGCTATTCGTGCATTCTCTCACAAAGCACTCTGCTGCTGACATCTAACGATTACCACTAATTGCATTACGTGTGTAGCCCCCTGCTGGATTGGGGTGGAACTGGCTTGTAATTCTTACCTGTTTACCAAAGAGTAGATTTGATCATCTTCTACAAGTTGCGTATATTTTACTGTTTAAGAAATTGTGGCAGTTCTCTGTTACCACTTCAGGGGTGATCGTGTCCTCTCTGGTCCCACTCAGTTACCACTTCTGGGGTGATCGTGTCCTCTCTGGTCCCACTCTGTTACCACTTCAGGGTGTGATCGTGTCCTCTCTGATCCCACTCTGTAACCACTTCAGGAGTGATCGTGTCCTCTCTGGTCCCACTCTGTTACCACTTCAGGGGTGATCGTGTCCTCTCTGGTCCCACTCTGTTACCACATCAGGGGTGATCGTATCCTCTCTGGTCCCACTCTGTAACCACTTCAGGGGTGATCGTGTCCTCTCTGGTCCAACTCTGTTACCACTTCAGGGGTGATCGTGTCTTCCCTGGTCCCACTCTATTACCACTTCAGGGGTGATCGTGTCCTCTCTGGTCCCACTCTGTTACCACTTCAGGAGTGATCGTGTCCTCTCTGATCCCACTATGTAACCACGTCAGGGGTGATCGTATCCCCTCTGGTCCCACTCTGTAGCCACTTCAGGGATGATCGTGTCCTCTCTGGCCCCACTGTGTATCCACTTCAGGGGTGATCGTATCCTCTCTTATCTGACTATTTTGCAACGTCTCTCATCGTCGCCCAGCTGCACCAGACGGGAAATGTGGGAAATACGAGAAACATCAGTAGTTGTCAAAATGGGATTATTACCAACTGCATCCCTACCTGGAGGGTCTGACCAACAGTTACTCCGTCAACGAAATGTGACTGCGGGGAAGACCAGTGACACATGGGACAAACCAAACGTATCAAGTGACATATGGGACATACAATACGTATCATGTGACACATTGGACATACCAAACGTATCAAGTGACACATGGGACATACAATACGTATCATGTGACACATTGGACATACCAAATGTATCATGTGACACATGGGACATACAACACGTATCGTGTGACACATGGGACTCGTCACACATGAACTAGTTTAGCCTACAAGTTCTTTCGCTGATAGAAAACTGAGAAGAAGTTTCAAGATGCACCAACAGTTTTTAATTTATAAAATAATTTCTCCAACCATAGCGGCACCTGCTTAGCAATATCGAATATAATAAAACGATATACCATAAAACTCAATTCTAACTAATAGTATCTATATCAACTTATACATTAAATTATATTAAAATGTTACGCTATGTTAACCGCATAATGAGGCACTGCCTTTACAACGTTTTACTGACACTTCATGATTAATTATGAACGGTTGACCCCTTCACACATTCTGCTACAATTGACGCACGATTCTCTCTACATCATATAATACTTTAGTGAACACGCAACGGACCCGTTGGCTACATTATTACACCGAAACACATTCCTTGCAGATATTCAAATAGACGTTTTACGAGTTCATTGTTTCACTGACAATCGTTGATTGTCGTCAAAGTCTTTGCTGTAGTCGACAGCCCCCTCCTACAACACTTATTTGAACATGCCGACGAGGACATCGTCCATGTCGTGCTGTTGAATGGCAGCGAAAATCTTGCGCAGCGACGTGTCAAGAGCAATTTCGCCCGAGAAGAATGGAATGGCCAAAGTTCGCCGTAGGAAGCGGTACATCTGTCTTGTTCCTGAAAGGAGTATTTATTGTTGATAATGGTATATATATATATATATATGTCTATATATATATGTATATATATATATATATATATATATATATATATATATATATATATATATATATATATATATATATATATATATATATGAATAGTAAACAGCATTCATACGAACATTATTACGAACGGTGAGTTAAGTTAGTGCGGACATAACGTTGCAGACGAACCATATTGTGTTACACGTCCGTTCGACTAAACGAATGAGGGAGAGAACTTTTCAAGAAAGTCAACGCCTTCCTTGGTGCCAGCGCCCGCCCCCAGGTTGGAGAGGGACAGCTGCTCAGCCAACGGAGAAACCCAAATAGAAAAGTAAAAACATAATACAAACAGTCAAGAACTGCGAAATAATGTCAACCGCTACACTGGACAGGGCAAAATGTAAAGGCAAGAAATAACCAATTAGTATAAACATATAAAGGCCTAGAGCGGTGAAACAACTACGAAAGTACGATGTATGCATCCAAGTAGCTGTAAACGTTCCAGTCCTGCTACGAAGCGCATACACTCGCCATACAACCACACACGTACATGTACTAGATAATTAACTTGACCGAGTTCCTGGTAGACTTCAGAATAACAGTCGCTTGTCCTGACTCTCGTCATCACAGCCTCCATACGACACACGACATCAGACACGAAATCATCGCGCCCCGTTCCACCGACGTCCAGATTGTCGCACAGTTCGGCGGCGGCAGTTGTTGGCTGCAGCGCGAACTTGTACCAAGGACCGACGTGAGGCCGAGCGGCGACCGGGTCGACGCCGTGTCGTCGAATGAGGTCGTCCAGCTCACTGTTCACCCGTCGCTGGAGCCAGCGCAAGTCGACGGCCTGCATCTCACAGCACAACATATTGGCCAGCATCATCTGGAGGACCTCGAGCGCCTCGTTGGTCTTCCTCGCCGACAACAATCCGAGCGAGTTGACGCTCTGGTTGTGCATCTCGGCTGACACCACGTGGTTCGTGACGGGATTCGTGAGTACGTCAAGCTCGGCCATGTACGACGCCATCGCTATGTCGGTGCCCTTGAAGCCGAAGTCGACGTTGTAGTCTCCGCCGGCGAGGTTCGGTGGCAGACCATTGCTCAACGTCTGACTGAAGATGAGTTTTCCGCACAGCTGCAGAGCCTGACGCGCCTGGTCCATCGCCACCGTGATGGAGACGCCCTGGAAGTTGCCGCAGTGGAGGATGGCGTCGTTGGCGTGGTCGATCAGCGGGTTGTCGTTGGCGCTGTTCGTCTCCGTCGTGATCCGCCTCACTGACTCCTGCATCGTCTCGACGACAGGGGCGAGCCACTGCGGCGCCGATTGTAGACAGTAACGGTCCTGCATCAGGCGATTCGTCTCGTCCTTTTGTTCCATCGATAACTCTTGCACTGCCAATCGAGAACCGTCCAACAGCGTCGTCAAGTTGCCAGTCACCTCCCGGAGGCCGGCGTGCGGTAAACAGCGCCTGATGGTCGGGTGAAAGCTCTCGACGCGACCTTCGAGTGATTCCACAGCCAACGCCGTCGCCACATGGGTCAACAGAACGGCAACGTTGGCGTCGAAGAGGACGCAAGCTCCCAGCGACGACGCAAACGACGCCGCGTTGACTACAGCCAACGCTTCTTTGGCCTGGAACTTGACATGGCTTAACCGAGCTCTCTGAAACGCAGTAGTTGCCGTCGTTTCAACACCGTCCATGACGACCCGAGCATCCGGCCGTCCCATCATGCACGCGGCGATATACGACGTCGGCATCAAGTCTCCACTGGCGCTGACGGAGCCTCTCTTCGGAACAACAGGAACGATATCTTCGTTGAGCATGTCGACGAGCAGTTGAACGGTGGTGGGGCGTATTCCGAAGAATCCGAGGCTCAGACTATTAGCGCGAAATAGCATGACGGCGCGAACCAGTTCTGGAGGAAATGTCGGTCCAAACCCCGCGTTCAAAACACGGATGACCGAGATTTGTAGCTCGACCGTGTCGTCAGAGCGAACATCGGCGCTGCCCCCATAGCCCGTGTTCACTCCGTAGATAACCAAACCTTCTCGAATCTTGCCGCTCAGATAATCGACATTATCTTGCATTAGATCAACAGACTTCGGCTCGATGGCTACTTTGGTAGACCTGTTGGCTACAGCATAAATTGCGGCTAAAGTCAAACCTTGACCATTGATTACCACACAGCCATCCGTTTGTTTGTATTCATCCAGTGATGATACGACCGATGCCGCGTGAGTCGTTCTGTGGAGCAGAAGATAGTTATACTAGCGGCACCAACCGACGTGTTTCGGACGAAACACGCTCGCCATCTAGCGAGAATTGCCCAACAAAAGTAATTAAGTAATTTTCTTAGTTCTCTCTACAATTTCAAATAAACACTGATAATCAGGGCGGGTAGCAAAATAACTATTATTTGGTGGACAAAAGCACCACATTTTATGTGGCTTGTAGGAGTCATACTTGATTTTAAAAGGGAGCCACACAAAATAAATATTTTCGGATCCTCCACGGGGCTCTCCAATGTTGACGATATTTAGCCGATGAAAATATGACCCTCAGGTTTTCCGTGACTTTAGCATTATGTATATAGGTATTTCAGGAATATTTATGCTTGTATTGGTGAATATCATGAAATACCTATGCAAAATAATGCTGAAAACAATTATTATTGTAAAACAACTTTCGCGGAAAAAATTGGGGCCATATTACAATAAAAGTGATATAAGCGCTCTGACTCTGAGTAGCAAATTGTAATAAACGCTAAAACAAATATTACTTTAGTACGCTTGATATTTTTAATGAGAACTCTGATGAAAGTCACAAACTAAAAAAGAAAGAAACACAATTTCACACACCACTAGGTATCTTTGAATGTGTAATTTATTTTCTTACAAAGCGCCTGTGATTTTATAGGATTTTGTCACCAACTCCTTCAAGCCTCAAGGCTTTTGTGTTATATTAAAAAAGAATACAGGGTGTTCCGAAATTATATTTCCTATTTTTAATGTAAATAACAAATAACTAATACGCATAGCAATTGCTTTTCAGCGAGACTACCAATTTCGTGTTGCGTTCCTCGGGGTTCTGTTCTTGGACCATTACTTTCTACTCTTTACACTTCGCCACTCAGCTCAGTTATTCAAACTCACAACTTGGATCATCACCTTTACGCAGATGATACACAGGTTTACCTTTCCTTGGCTACAAATTGTTCCTTAAATCAACCCATGGATTGTCTCCAGAATGTAGTACACTGGATGACTGACAGCAAATTAATGTTAAATGGAAATAAAACAGAGTTTCTTATTATTGGTACACAAAAGCAGCGTAAATATGTAAATATTTAAAGGTAGATGGGCCGAAATGACTTTCTTTACTTTCGGGTTCGGACTATAAGTCAAACGTAATTTTAATATACTTTTTGTTCCCAGTGTTAAAACAAATGTCGGAACTAGAGGGTTTTCAGTTGCGCACCGACTCTGTCGAACTCACTCCCTGTGAGTGTTAAGTCTGTAGGAAATAATTAGTGTTAGTGTTAAGTATGTAGGAAATAATAATATAGCAATATTTCGCTGTAAACTAAATACCCACAAGTTTAAATTTGCTTATCCTCCATTGCGCCCCTGCGTAACAATCCATCTGTTTACATCTGGAACTGGTTATCGATTATTAACTGCTTAACACCTTTTGTTTTGATGCGCAGCCTAGCTTGGACCTCCAGAGGATTCTAGCGCAATAGAAGTGTTTTATATAATTATTATTATATTATTACATTGTATTGGAATGTACCGACAGAGTCGACATAATCGTATAATATATATATATATATATATATATATATATATATAAACTAACTATGATTCATGGAGTGTTGAAGAAGTTCTTAGCGACCGGCGGAGTGTCGCACACCTGAAAGGAACTGCGTACCAGGATAACGGACGCTATTGTCAGTATGAGTTTTGATATGTTGCGGCGAACGTGACTGAAATCTACTATGGGTGAGACGTCCTGATAGGAAGAAAGTCAGTCTGTTTATTAACTGTCAAGAAAAATGTTTTTGAGTTGGGCTACTCGCTGTTGTAATTATTATTTTATCCGATACAATTATTTCATTTACGTATTACATAACAATTCTTTCAAAGATGTAATATTTATTTCAAAGAAACAAACATGGATGCAGTGTGCTTTTCATTGTGTCGGGAATTATGAGTGGATCACTTCGATTATCCAGGCTCCGCGCTGTGGCGCCACCGTTTGTCGCACAGAACTTCGTCTAACCTCGATTATCCAGGCTCCGCACTGTGGCGCCACCGTTTGTCGCACAGAACTTCGCCTAACCTCGATTATCCAGGCTCCGCACTGTGGCGCCACCGTTTGTCGCACAAATCTACGTCTAACCTCGATTATCCAGGCTCCGCGCTGTGGCGCTACGTTTTGTCGCACACATTTTCGCCTGGATGCAGTGTGCTTTTCATTGTGACGGGAATTATGTATGTACCCAGATCCTGGGTGCATCAATAATTAGTTAATTACAATGTTATCCGGGCATTTGTCTAACTCATAAAATAATTGTTAACTGTTATCAGCTTATACGATGCAATTCGCATTAGCTTTAACTTTAATTATATTGACACAACTGTGCGACTGAAAAGTTAAATCAAGCAAATAAAATGTTTAGTGTAACATCTCAATAATGATTGGTTGTTGACGATTCAAGGAAACACCTGCGCAAAATGGAGTGGTGACAGTGGGTGACAACGAGACCACGCCTCTGCTACAAGACTCTCTTCTCGGCGGATTCACGAAGGCGAGCGAGAGTTGGATAAGCAGAACTAATCTTCGCCTGGATGCGGAGAATGTTCCTTTCACTGACGGAACTTTAGCCAGCAGCGTGAATATGTTTATAAACAAGGTTGACACATATCTCAGGAGGGCGGGTTACACGTAAGTAAAAATGATGGACTCTCGATAAGCCAATGGCTTGCATGTCAACTTGCCATCTGGGCCACTTGCCTTGGATGGCAATCTTGTTAAATATCTTGTTAAATCTTGAAATTACTTATGCACCCAGATTCTGGGCGCAAACATAATTAGCTAATTACGATGTAACCCGAGCATTTGGTTAATTCATAAAGCGAGTTAACTTTTATCACTTTATACGATGCAATTCGAATTAACTTGATTCTTTGATTATATTGACACAACTGTCAGACTGAAAAGTGAAATCATGCAACAAAAATAACTGTTAACTGAACGTGGACTATATCATTTTATACACTTCTCGGGACAAATGACAAATATCCAGCTAAGAGCATACGTCATTCGAGAACACAATAAATATACGCAGAAAAAAGCCAAAGATAAATAATAATATTAAATGATGTTTACGAGTACGCACGGGTTGCAATGCCTATGGACGTCAAACGTCTAACGTCCACATAGGTTCCTTCGAACGTAACGAACACTTAGTGAAACAGAGAGTTGTACATGATTTGTGGGGCATGAAGCTGTCATTGCCATTAGCATTGCTCTACCAACATTTGGTTGGGTAGTGCAATGACTCATAAGCTCTTGCAAAGAGCGTTGAGATAAACATAGGTTATGCTTCAAATAAAAACGGACGTTGTTGTATTTCTAGACACATTTTCAGTGCAAACACTATCCACAATTGTATGCAATTGAGAGATTTATTGATTGAAATAGGAGTGTGCCAAATTAAATAATACGGGGCGCGATGGCATACCGTTTAGAAGGATGGACTGTCAATCGAGAGAACCCTGCTTCAAATCCCACTGCGGTCGTTTCGAACCTTTGGCTAGTTGGATCACCCCACGTTGCCACAGATCACTCAGTTATATAAATGAGTACTTGGCAATATAGACAGTGGTGGAAATGTGAACGAATAGTCTTCGCGCAATTGCAGCGTGGCTGAATGATTCCAAGAGAAGTTGAGATGGCCTTGGAATGAACAGGTTTGCCAGGGGGGGAAATTGTAAAGCGCTTTGAGCGGTCCTACGGACTGGATACCGCGCTATATAAGAACGTACCTTTTTAATAACAAAGTGTGCAGAATATGCATATGAAATGTAGTTTGTGGCAGTGGTGAAATGATTAGTAGCGCCCATGGTGGAGAGTCTGGTATAGCTTAAGTGTACTCTGGAGGTGCTGAATGTCCTCAACAAACTAAAATACACCTGAAAGCTACTGCAAAAAATAGGTCATATCATCGCGATCTTTTCCACCAAACAACACTGTAATGGGGACATGGCGTGACGACGTTATGAAACACGCCTTTGTCCTCTACCTATCCAAGGCCACCAGACGACTTTAGGCACACGCACATTCGTCGTATGCAGGTGGATATGCGTTACCATTACATAACGTCTACCACAGAACAAATAGTTTGGTTATCTTCGCAATTTAAGACGCTCTCAAATGTACATTATCCTACATATGCATATGGGCAAAAGCCCAAATATTACAACAGCAGGAAACTAGATGGTGTGACAACGTACAACTTTGTACAACAAACTAGATATTGGGACAACGGTTGCGCGCGCAACCTTCTGGGTAGCATGAGCGCCCCCCTTGCGGCTATATCGAACCATAACACTAATCATATGTCGGCTGTATAATCCTAACCCTAACCTTCTGTCGGTTGTTTCTAACCCTAACCCTAACCACAACATCAGCGCTCCCTAACTACTAAAGGACTGGTCAAAGAGTGGTCAAAGAGTCTTGACCTAGGATCAGAGGTCATCCTCCTACGTAAGGACCGGAGCGGCATTCGTGAACAGGGATCAAAGGGTATGTTAGCAGCGTTCATTAACAGGTTCATTGAAAGGGATCAAAGTAGCTAACGAGGAAACGAGAAACCAACACAACACGGTATCGTACGAGTGCACACGTATTTTATTGAACAACAAAGTTAAATATCATACAATACAGTAATCATATATGTAATATTTTAAAATTAAAAGTCAAACTTTTATGTGTATACAAGTCCATCAAACCGAGTGTGCTATTTATAGACGACCAGACACCGCTTATGTCTGCGCTGCATTGTCACGTGATGATAGTCTAACATATCATAAAATATATCTTTAAAAAATTTAAAGTCATACTTTATTATGTATACAGACACTGAATAGATAAAAGACCATAATTTGTGGACATTGGCCGAGTGTGCTATTTGTAGACGGCCAGACACCGCCGATGTCTGTGCTGCATTGAAACTGTTACGTGGTGGCAGTCTAACATATCATAAAATATATATTTTAAAAGTAATTTAAATTTGTAAAAATTAAGTCACACAGTTTTTGTATACAGGCACTGAATAGATACAAGAGCACAAACCGGGAAGACCCATAATCTTTGTGCACTGGCCCAGTGTGCTATTTGTGGACAGCCAGACACCACATATCATTCATTAACAGGGATCAAAGGGCCTGACGAGGAAACGAGAAAGGAACAAAACACGGTATTGTTCGAGTGCACACGTATTTTATTGCCATATCTTTCGATTATTTTTACTGCCATTAAAACTATTTAAAAAGGCTATGGACTGGTGGTCGACGAACAGACAGCGAGTGAGAGGAGGCGGTTTTTAACAGTAGACGTACTTTTATCACTAGGCCACGCGTTCATACCAAACCACTTATCGGATTGACCCAGCGACCTGCAGCAAGCAAGTGGTGTAGTTTTTACCGGTACGCTACCCAGCCAGCACACCTACAGAGAGCGGGCCGAAGACGGCAAACTTATCGGTCCAACATCGGCATTCGCCTGCGGGCCGATGTAAGTTTTGTCCATCGGCTCAACATCGGGCCGAGGGCGGCAAACTTATCGGCCCAACATCGGCATCCGTCTGCGGGCCGATGTAGGTTTTGCCCATCGGGCCAAAGGCGGCAAGTTTATCGGTCCAACATCGGCATCCGCGTGCGGGCTTTGACCATCGGCTTAACATCGGGCCTATGACGGCTCATAAGCGGCTGCCGATAGGAAGCCGCTTATGAACCGATGATTAGCCGCTCATTGGCCGACTGTGCCTAGTTTTGATAAGTGTGTGTGTGTGTGTGTGTGTGTGTGTGTGTGTGTGTGTGTGTGTGTGTGTATGTTTATATATATATATATATATATATATATATATATATATAATATATATATATATATATATATATACACATACATATTAATTTTGTCAAAACTAGGCACAGTCGGCCTATGAGCAGCTAATCATCGGTACAATATAATAATAGTATATATAAGCACAAAAACAACAAGTCCAATGTAGATTGAAATAGGCCCAACAAAGGCATTTAAAATTTATTAATCAATATGAGTACAGTTTTAATAAAATACCTTCCACAATGTATTTTATTAAACCTTTTAACATTAAGTCACTAATTAAGTCACCCCATATAAACTAGAGTAACAGGAATACATAATAACAAAACTACAGAAGTGGGTGATAAAAATTATAACAAACAGTCATTATATAATGCACACACTTCTATCCATTGCTGAAAAGTGTCAAACTGCTAAATAAAAGTTGAAGATATCTATAAATGACAATTAAACTATTATCACTAATATGTCAACAGAAACCTTCCTGAATACCTAAAAAATGTAAGCATAATACCTCATTCTGGTGAGCTTGCATATGGCACAAAAGTCATGGGAATATCCACATTGAAAGTACAAACACTGAACTGACAAACAAACGCATTACAGATAGCATCACTTGAATATTCAATAACACCCCTAATCCAATCAGTCAAAATCCACACTCACACTTAAAAGGCTTCAGTATGTACAGTTTCTGTACACAACGACCTAAATAATTTCGTACTGTGCAACCTTCCTAGTCATTGCTATATATATATATATATATATATATATATATATATATATATATATATATATATATATATATATATATATATATATATATATGCACATTCAAATTTAAACTGCCAGTTAACCGTTCAAATGTATATTTATTAATACAGATTATACAGTAGAACTTTACTATGATTTTTCCAGGTTCTCTTTTAAATAAACAATGCTCTTGGAATTTTTTTTTTAAACTGATCAATGCAATGCCACCAAAGGCAAATCACCAAGTCATTACTTTCAATACAAGCATATTATCTTATATTGTTAACATTTTATCACAAATGTTTTCAGGTTGATATATGTATTCGTATGTGGATTTGTGTCATTTATTATACGATAATATTTAATAAATAAGCGTTGACCATCTTACTTGTACTTAAATGAATGTACTAAAAAAACATCCACTTCAATTGTTTACTCCTGCCACATCCTGCTTAGCCTATGTTCGGTCCATTCGGTGCTTCCTACCACCATCCTGATCAGAGACGGAGGCAGTTCGGAACCATTCCTGGATGACTCGCTTTATGTCATGCTCATGGTTTAAGTTGTGACATTTGTTGTCACCTCATTGTTTCGGACAGCATCTGAAATATTAACATAACAATTAAGTTAGCAATACCAAGTGTCCACGACCCATGGAATCGGGCAAATTCCTTATGAAAATATACCATGGTAAATGCCATGGTATACCATGGTGTTTTGAAACAGGTAAACCATGGTAAAATACCATGATATACCATAGAAACCATGGTAATCCATACTTTATGACACCGCCTTCAGTCTGCCTTCCATGTCCCCCCAACTCAGCATACATTTATTTATTTTATGACACTGTCTCCAGCCTGCTTGGCTGTCTCTCACCATCTCAGCATACATTTGTGTACTTTATGACTTTGCCTCCAATCTGCCTTTTTGTTTCTCATCGTCCCAGCATACATTTATTTATTTTATTTCACTGTCTCCACACTGCCTTGCTATTTCTCACCGTCTCAGCATACATTTATGTATTTATGACATTGTCTCCAGCCTGCCTTGCTGTTTCTCACCGTCTCAGCATACATTTGTATATTTTATGACGCTGTCTCCAGCCTGCCTTCCTATACCCCCATCTCAGCATACATTTATTTTCTGACACTGTCTCCACCACGCCTTGCACATAGTCACTAAAACTGCAGTACACAGTTAGAATACATAGTTACTGCTAGAATACATGGCCACTATACCCTCAGTACACATCTAGAATACATGGTCACTACACTTTAAATACACAACTAGAATACGTAGTCACTGTATCCAAAGCCACAGATAGAATACATAGTCACTGTACCCACCGTGCACTGCTAGAAAACATAGTCACTGTACTCACAGCCACAGCTAGAATACATAGTCACTTTACACACAGCCACATCTAGAATACCTGGTCACTATACCTTAAATACACAATTAGAATACATGGTCATTGTACCCACAGCCACAGCTAGAATACTTAGTCACTGTACCCAAGGGGTGGTCATTTAGTCAGCGGGGTCAAAAATCAGTAGCATAGACATAGATATACCTCATGATGCAACCGTGACCAACAGCACCACCACCACCACCACCACCATCATAGTTACCACACTCCCAGTACAGAGTCAGTATACATGGTCACTACACCCTCAGTACACATCTAGAATGCATAGTCAATACAGCCTCAATACAGAGCTACAATGCAAAATAGTCTGTATCTCCAGCATACAGCTATAAGACATAGTAACTGAACCCTCAGTATACATCTAGAATACATAGTCATTACACTCTCAGTACACAGCTAGAATACAAAATAGTCACTGTTTCTGCAGTATGTAGCTATAATACATAGTCACTAAAACTCCAGTACACAATTGGAAAAAAACACAATTACTGCTCTTCCAGCACACAGCTCCATTACATGGTTACTACACTTTCAGTGCACATCTAGAATACATAATCACTACACTCTCAACATACAGCTAGAATACATGGTTACTACACCTTCAGTGCACGTCTAGAATACATAATCACTACACTCTCAACACACAGCTAGAATACATGGTTACTACACCTTCAGTACACATCTAGAATACATAATCACTACACTCTCAACACACAGTTAGAATACATGGTTACTACACCTTCAGTACACATCTAGAATACATAATCACAACACTCTCAACACACAGCTAGAATGCATGGTTACTACACCTTCAGTGCACATCTAGAATACATAATCACTACACTCTAAACACACAGCTAGAATACATGGTTACTACACCTTCAGTACACATCTAGAATACATAATCATTACACTCTCAACACACAGCTAGAATACACAATTACTGCTCTTCCAGCACACAGCTACATTACATGGATACTACACCTTCAGTGCACATCTAGAATACATAATCACTACACTCTCAACACACAGCTAGAATACATGGTTACTACACCTTAAGTACACATCTAGAATACATAATCACTACACTCTCAACACACAGCTAGAATACATGGTTACTACACCTTCAGTGCACATCCAGAATACATAATGACTACACTCTGAACACACAGCTAGAATACATGGTTACTACACCTTCAGTACACATCTAGAATACATAATCACTACACTCTCAACACACAGCTAGAATACATGGTTACTACACCTTCAGTACACATCTAGAATACATAATCACTACACTCTCAACACACAGCTACATTACATGGTTACTACACCTTCAGTGCATATCTAGAATACATAATCATTACACTCTCAACACACAGCTAGAATACAAAAGAGTCAGTGTATCCCCAGTGCACAGCTATACTACATAGTTACTAAAACTCCAGTATACGATTAGGATATATAGTTACTGCTCATCCAGCACACAGCTCGAATACACGATCACTGCATCCTCAGTATTTAACTGGAATACATAGTCACTAAACCCTCTGTACATACCTAGAATACAAAATAGTCTGTATATCTAGCACACAGCTATAATACATAGTCGCTACAACTCCAATACACAGTTAGAATACATAGTTACTGCTAAAATGCATGGCCAGTGCACCCTCAGTACACAGCTAGAATACAAAATAGTCATTGTATCCCCAGTACATAGCTAGATTAAATAGTCACTACATCCCAATTACATAGTTAGAATGCATAGTCATTGCATCCCAAATAAACAACGAGGGTTAGGGTTTGGGTTTAAGGTTAGGGTTAGGATTAGTTAGGGGTTAGGTTTATGATGTCAATGTATAATACACAGCTGCCAGGGGGCGCAAAGGAGCAAGCGACAGAATGCATAGTCACTCCACTCCACTTACACAGCGAGGGTAAGGGTTTGGGTTTAAAGTTAGGGTTAGTTGGGGATAGGGTTATGATGTCAATGTATAATATAATGCACAGCCGCCAGGGGGTGCAGGTGGAGTGCGCGTGGTAATACCGGCACATTTTTATTAGGCGGAAAAGGTGTATTACCTCGTCTATTACCTATGTATTTTATTATACATTGACATCATAACCCTAACTATTTTGTATTCTAGCTGAGTACTGAGAGCGTAGTGACTATGTATTCTAGATGTGTACTGATGGTGTAGTGACTATGTATTATAGCTATGTACTGGAGATGCAGTGACTATTTTTTGCATTCTAGCTGTGTACTGGGAGTGTAGTAACTATGTATTCTAGATGTGTACTGAGGTTGCAGTGACCATGCATTCTAACTGTCTGCTAGGAGTGCAGTGAATGTGTATTCTGTTTACTGGAGTAGTAGTAACTATGCCTTTTTGTTTCTCATCGTCTCAGCATACATTTATTTATTTTATGACACTGTCTCCACACTGCCTTGCTATTTCTCACCGTCTCAGCATACATTTATGTATTTATTACATTGTCTCCAGCCTGCCTTACTGTTTCTCACCGTCAGCATACATTTCTATAATTTATGACTCTGCCTCCAGCCTGCCTTCCTATACCCCCATCTCAGCATACATTTATTTTCTGATACTGTCTCCACCCTGCCTTGCACATAGTCACTAAAACTGCAGTACACAGTTAGAATACATAGTTACTGCTAGAATACATGGCCACTATACCTTCAGTACACAACTAGAATACATAGTCGCTACATTCTCAGTACAGAGCTCAGTACAAAGCTAGAATACATGGTCACTACACTTTAAATACAAAACTAGAATACGTAGTCACTGTATCCAAAGCCACAGATATAATACATAGTCACTGTACCCACTGTGCATTGCTAGAATACATAGTCACTGTACTCACAACCACAGCTAGAATACATAGTCATTGTACCCACAGCCACAGCTAGAATACTTAGTCACTGTACCCAAGGGGTGGTCATTTAGTCAACGGGGTAAAAATCAGTAGCATAGACGTACATATACTTCATGATGCAACCGTGACCACCACCACCACCACCACCACCACCACCACCACCACCACCACCACCACCACCACCACCATAGTTACCACACTCCCAGTACAGAGTCAGAATACATGGTCACTACACCCTCAGTACACATCTAGAATGCATAGTCAATACAGCCTCAATACAGAGCTACAATACAACATAGTCTGTATCTCCAGCATACAGCTATAAGACATAGTAACTGAACCCTCAGTATACATCTAGAATACATAGTCATTACACTCTCAGTACACAGCTAGACTACAAAATTGTCACTGTATCTGCAGTACGTAGCTATATTACATAGTCACTAAAACTCCAGTACACAATTAGAATACACAATTACTGCACTTCCAACACACAGCTACACTACATGGTTACTACACCTTCAGTACACATCTAGAATAAATAATCACTACACTCTCAACACACAGATAGAATACATGGTTACTACACCTTCATTACACATCTAGAATAAATAATCACTACACTCTCAACACACAGATAGAATACATGGTTACTACACTTTCAGTACACATCTAGAATACATAATCACTACACTCTCAACACACAGCTAGAATACATGGTTACTACACCTTCATTACACATCTAGAATACATAATCACTACACTTTCAACACACAGCTAGAATACATGGTTACTACACCTTCAGTACACATCTAGAATACATAATCACTACACTCTCAACATACAGCTAGAATACATGGTTACTACACATTCAGTACACATCTAGAATACATAATCACTACACTCTCAACACACAGCTACGCTACATGGTTACTACACATTCAGTACACATCTAGAATACATAATCACTACACTCTCAACACACAGCTACGCTACATGGTTACTACACATTCAGTACACATCTAGAATACATAATCACTACACTCTCAACACACAGCTAGAATACATGGTTACTACACCGTCAGTACACATCTAGAATACATAATCACTACACTCTCAACACACAGCTGCGCTACATGGTTACTACACATTCAGTACACATCTAGAATACATAATCACTACACTCTCAACACACAGCTAGAATACATGGTTACTACACCTTCAGTACACATCTAGAATACATAATCACTACACTCTCAACACACAGCTACGCTACATGGTTACTACACATTCAGTACACATCTAGAATACATAATCACTACACTCTCAACACACAGCTAGAATACATTGTTACTACACCTTCAGTACACATCTAGAATACATAATCACTACACTCTCAACACACAGCTAGAATACATGGTTACTACACCTTCAGTACACATCTAGAATACATAATCACTACACTCTCAACACACAGCTAGAATACATGGTTATTACACCTTCAGTACACATCTAGAATACATAATCACTACACTCTCAACACACAGCTACGCTACATGGTTACTACACATTCAGTACACATCTAGAATACATAATCACTACACTCTCAACACACAGCTAGAATACATTGTTACTACACCTTCAGTACACATCTAGAATACATAATCACTACACTCTCAACACACAGCTATGCTACATGGTTACTACACATTCAGTACACATCTAGAATACATAATCACTACACTCTCAACACACAGCTAGAATACATTGTTACTACACCTTCAGTACACATCTAGAATACATAATCACTACACTCTCAACACACAGCTAGAATACATGGTTACTACACCTTCAGTACACATCTAGAATACATAATCACTACACTCTCAACACACAGCTAGAATACATGGTTATTACACCTTCAGTACACATCTAGAATACATAATCAATACACTCTCAACACACAGCTAGAATACAAAAGAGTCACTGTATCCCCAGTGCACAGCTATACTACATAGTAACTAAAACTCCAGTACACGATTAGGATATATAGTTACTGCTCATCCAGCACATAGCTCGAATACACGATCACTGCATCCTCAGTATATAACTGGAATACATAGTCACTACACCCTGTGTACATACCTAGAATACAAAATAGTCTGTATATCTAGCTATAATACATAGTCACTACAACTCCAGTACACAGTTAGAATACATAGTTACTGCTAAAATGCATGGCCAGTGCACCCTCAGTACACAGCTAGAATACAAAATAGTCATTGTATCCCCAGTACATAGCTAGATTACATAGTCACTGCATCTCAATTACACAGTTAGAATGCATAGTAATTGCACCCCAAATAAACAACGAGGGTTAGGGTTTGGGTTTAAGGTTAGGGTTAGGATTAGTTAGGGGTTAGGTTTATGATGTCAATGTATACACAGCCGCCAGGGGGCGCAGGGGAGCGCGCGGCAGAATGCAAAATCACTCCACCCCACGTACACAGCGAGGGTTAGGATTTGGGTTTAAAGTTAGGGTTAGTTAGGGGATAGGGCTATGATGTCAATGTATAATATAATACACATCCGCCAGGGGGCGCAGGGGAAAGCGCGCGGTAATTCCAGGACATTTTTATTAGGCGGAAAAGGTGTATTTCGTCGTCTATTACCTATGCATTTTATTATACAATGACATCATAACCCTAACTATTTTGTATTCTAGCTGTGTACTAAGAGCGTAGTGACTATGTATTCTAGATGTGTACTGAGGGTGTAGTGACTATGTATTGTAGCTATGTACTGGAGGTGAAGTGACTATTTTTTGCTTTCTGGCTGTGTACTGAGAGTGTAGTAACTATGTATTCTAGATGTGTACTGAGGTTGCAGTGACCATGCATTCTAACTGTCTGCTGGGAGTGCATTGAATGTGTATTCTGCGTACTGGAGTAGTAGTAACTATGTATTATAGCTGTGGACTGGGGAAACAGTTACTATTTTGTATTATAGTTGTGTACTGAGGATGTAGGGACTATGTATTATATATGTGTACTGAGGGTGAAGTGGTCATGTGTTCTAGCAGTAATGTATTCTAACTGTATACTGGAGTTGTAGTGACTATGTATTATAGCTATGATCTGGAGATACGTTGACTATTTTGTATTCTAGTTGTGTACTGAGAGTTCATTGACTATGTATTCTAGATATTTACTGAGGGTGCAGTGACCACGTCTTATAGCTGTGTGTAGTAGTACTAACAATGTATTATAGCTGTGGACTGGGGATACCGTTACTATTTTGTATTATAGCTGTGTACTGAGGATGTAGTGACTATGTATTATATATGTGTACTGAGGGTGAAGTGGTCATGTGTTCTAGCAGTAATTTATTCTAACTGTATACTGGAGTTGTAGTGACTATGTATTATAGCTATGTACTGGAGATGCAGTGACTATTTTTTGCATTCTAGCTGTGTACTGAGAGTGTAGTAACTGTGTATTCTAGATGTGTATTGAGGTTGCAGTGACCATGCATTCTAACTGTCTGCTGGGAGTGCACTGAATGTGTATTATGTGTACTGGAGTAGTAGTAACTATGCATTATAGCTGAGGACTGGGGATACAGTTACTATTTTGAATTATAGTTGTGTACTGAGGATGTAGTGACTATGTATTATATATGTGTACTGAGGGTGAAGTGGTCATGTGTTCTAGCAGTAATTTATTCTAACTGTATACTGGAGTTGTAGTGATATGTATTATAGCTACGATCTGGAGATCACTATGGAGTCACTATTTTGTATTCTAGTTGTGTACTGAGAGTGCAGTGACTATGTATTCTAGATATATACTGAGGGTGCAGTGACCACGTCTTATAGCTGTGTGCAAAAAATACAGATTATTTTGTATTCTAGATTTGTACTGAGGGTGTTGTGACAATGTATTTTGAATGTGTAGTGGGAGTGATGTAACTATGGTGGTTGTGATGGTGGTGGTGGTAGTGGTGGTGGTGCTGATGGTGGTAGTGGTGATGGTGGTAGTGGTGGTGGTGGTGATGGTGGTAGTGGTGATGGTGGTAGTGGTGATGGTGGTGGTCACGGTTGCATCAGGAGGTATATATATATATATATATATATGTCTATGCTACTGATTTTTTACCCCGCTGACTAGATGACCACCCTTTTAAAAGAACTTTGGCGCCTGGTAGGTGACCACTGCTAGATGATGGGTACAGATAGGAGTATTGTGAGAACTACTGTTAGGAGTATTGTGAAAATTACAGTTCGGGTTACATTTAAGTGTTCAGTGATATATACAATTAAAAGGGAGTTCAGTTGCTTTGTATTCTTGCATTGTACTGTGGGTACAGTGACTATGTATTGTAGCTGTGGTTCTGGGTACAGTGACTACATATTTTAGTTGTGTATTGAAGGTGTAGTGACCATGTATTTTAGCTTTGTACAGAGCTCTGTAGTGAGAGTTTAGTTTCTTTGTATTCTAGTTGTGTACTGAGGGTGCAGTGACCATGTATTCGAGCTGTTTGCTGGGTGTGCAGTAACAATGATTTCTAACTGTGTATTGGAGGTGTAGTGACTATGTATTATAACTGTATGCTGGGGATACAGACTTTTTTTGTATTATAGCTGTGTAGTGACTATGCATTACAGATGTGTACTGAGGTTGCAGTGACACTGTATTCTAGCTGTGTATTGAGGATGTAGTGACTATGTATTCTAGATGTGCACTGAAGGTGCACTGGCCATGTATTCTAACAGTAACTATATATTCTAACTGTATACTGGAGTTGTTGTGACTATGTATTAGCTGAAGATACAGTGACTATTTTGTGTGCTAGCTGTGTACTGAAAGTGTACTGACTATGTATTCTAGGTGTATACTGAGGGTGCAGTGATTATGTCTTATAGCTGAGTGCTGTAGTGACCATGTGTTCTGACTGTGTACTGGGGAGTGTAATAACTATGGTGGTGGTTGTGTTTGTGGTGGTGGTGGTGGTGGTAGTGGAGGTGGTGGTGACCATTGCATCATGATGTGGTGCGTGTATATATATATATATATATATATATATATATATATATATATATATATGTCTATGCTACTGATTTTTGACCCCGCTGACTAGATGATCACTGCTTAAAAAGAACTTTGACCACTGCTACGTGACCACTGCTAGGTAATAGGTACAGTTAGGAGTATTGTGAGAATTACAATTAGGATTATTGTGAGAATTACAGTTCAGATTACATTTAAGGGAACATTGAGATATACAATTAAGAGGGAGTGCAGTTACTATGTATTCTAGCAGTGTACTGTGGGTACAGTGGCTATGTATTCTAGCTGTGGCTGTGGGTACAGTGACTATGTATTCTATTTGTGTATTTAAGGTGTAGTGACCATGTATTCTAGCTGTGACTTTGGGCACTGTGACTATGTATTCTATTTGTGTATTTAAGGTGTAGTGACCATGTATTCTAGCTGAGGATGTGGGTACAATGACTATGTATTCTAGCAGTGTACAGTGTGTACAGTGATTGTGTATTCTAGCTGCGGCTTTGGGTACAGTGATTATGTATTACGTTGACTATGTATTCCAGTTGTGTATTTAAAGTGTAGTGACCATGTATTGAAATTCATATGTTCCCCGATGCTACCATGCCATTACGTTATGGCGACCTGGTGACATTGCTTTTAATGGTGTACAGAAGCAGTGTTCGAAAGAAGCAGTCAAGCATAGTCTATTTCTTCAGTGTTCATTCATTGAAAATAAAAAGCGGTGAATTTTGCACTCGTCAAATTTAATCTCTATGTTTGTGAACTTCTTATAGCTCACTGGAGACGGTGGAAGTAATTATTGTTTATTTCGATATCGTTCAGCGGGTATGTAAGCCTTGGACCTGATTATATACCATAACATGCAGAAGTATTTAAATAAACTTGTTCTAAACTAGATGTTAAATTTAACCGTTTAGCATTTATACAGTTGCTATGCCGTTCATATAACCTCCCAGGTAACGCACGACAGTAACTACATTTTGGCAAACAATCGGACCGAGTCAGACATGTTTTCTGGGAGGACATATGGAATGCCGTTCATATCGTTCGGACCGAGTCAGACAGAGTGGTAATCCACTCTCAATTAAGGGATCATTTCAAACAATTTTTTAAGGGATCATTAAAACTACTTAAGAACTTATCATCATTTGATCATATTAAGGGGTCATATCAAACAAGTCTCAAATCTCAAAATGCAATGTGATATTATATTAGAAACTTAAGCTTAACCGCAAAAATAATAAAATAAGGCACCAGCTGAAACAATTAAGGGGTTACCTCAAAAAATTAAGTAAAGGGTAATTTCAGTCAAATAAAATGTTCATCTAAACAATTAAAGGGCTACCAAAGTATTTTAAAATATGAATAAAATTAAGGGATTTTATCAAAAACAAGTTATAGGATAATTTAAAAGTCTTATTAAGGGTCATTTAATAATAAACTAGCTTATCATCTCAAAACATTATGGGGTAATTTCATCAAATCAAATGGTCGTCTCGAAAAAGTTAAATAAATTAAGGGGACATCTCATAAAATTAATGGGCCTTCTAAAAAAATTGAAGGGATGATCACAAAATATGTAAAAAGTAATTAACAAGTTAACAAGCTGATCGTCTCAACAAATTAAGGGATCAACTCAAAAATTAAGTGGGTGCCCTCGTTTAGATGAACATTTTAATTGACTGCAATTACTCTTAATTTTATTTTTTTAGATAACCCCTTAATTGTTTCAGTCCCTTATTTTATTATTTTTGCGTTTAAACTTAAGTTTCCAGTATAATATCACATTGCATTTTGATATTTCCCCTAGCTTGTTAGATATGACCGCTTAATTGAATCAAATAATGATCAATTATTAAGCATTTTTAATGATCCCTTAAATAATTGTTTGATATTATCCCTTAATTGAGTGTAGATTACCTCTTTCATGTGTTGAGGTGACCCTTTTTAATTATCCCCCTTCTTCCTTACCACTCTGTCTGACTCGGTCCGAACGATATGAACGTCATTCCATATGTCCTCCCAGAAAACATGCGGCTCACTCGTTCTGATATGTCTATGTTAATCGTTCGTTTGTGAACGTCGAGTGGGTGTCAGCATGGCTAGCCATTATAAAAGTGAACACGAGGATGACGATGACGATGAGGAGGAAGAGTAGGATGACGAGGCTGAAGGTTTCCTTGTCTTCGTCCTCATAATCGTAATAATGATCACCCCCTTGTTATCATCTCCATCATCATCACTAAGACCGCTTGATTGTTTAATCTTCTTCCTCTCATCATCATAACCATTTATCACCCTCATCATCACCATCGTTATTATCATTATCATCATCATCATCGTCATAATCATCATTACAATCGTCACAAAGATCGCCCCTTAATTGTCATCATCATCATAATCGTTTATCACCCTCATCATCACCTTCTACATCATCATTATTAACATCATCATTATCGTCATCATCATAATTATCATCGTCATTTTTATTACATTACTGGTTGATTTATTACATTACCGGTCGATTATTACATTACCGGTCGATTTATTACATTTCCGGTCGACTGGTACAACCAGTAATGCTACAATCGTCCGGTAATGTAATAAGAACAATGAAGATGATTATGATGACGATGATGAAGAAGATGATTAATGGTAATGATGATGCTGAATAGGAGGAGAAAGATGAAGATAATTAAGGGTTTATCTTAGTGATGATGATTATGAGGATGATAATTATTACGATGATGATGACGACAACTACATCATCCTCATCAGCCTCATCGTCCTGCTCCTCATCCTCCTCCTCAACATCCTCATTTTCACCCTTATCGTGGCTAGCCATGCTGACACACACTCGACGTTTACTAAAGTATGCTTAAAATAAGATTCCCAGAAAGATTAAGCGGCTTGTTTTCTGGGATGACATATGGTCTACAGTTTATATATCCTCCTAGATAGCATACGGCAATAATAATAATTGATGTGGGCAAACGATGGGTTCGAATCAGGCAGGGTAGCAGGGAAGACGAAAAGGAAGGGGTCTTTTAAAAAATAAACGTTCATGTCAAATATAAGGTATATTTTAAACAAAATAACCAGCAAATCGTCTCTAACAAATTAAGGTGTCACATCGTAAAATTATGAGGTCTTCCAAAAAAGTGAAGGGAAAATTAAAACATGTGGGGGTCATTAAAAAAATCAACTAATTGATCATCTCAACAAATTAGGAGATCATATCATAGAATAAAGGGTCATACCAATATACAAATATAATGAGTCATCAAAATGCAAACTTAATATTAAAAAAAAAATTACAGAGTGTACTATGGTATTATATCATAAAGAAAACTGTAAGGAGTGATTTATAAACAATTAATAAGCTGGTCGTCACTACAAAAAAGTTATGGGATCACAAAACATGCAAGTGGTCATTTATAATAAACTAGCTGATCGTCTCAATAAACTAAGGGATCATCTTAAAACAGTAAAAGGTCACATCATACAATAAATGGGTCTTCTAAAAAGCTAAAGGATCATTTGAAAAACGTATATATTCATTAAAAAGAATTAGCTGATCGTCTCAATAAATTAAAAGATAATTTTTAAATATTAAATGGTCATCGAATAAAAAAGGGTCTTCTCAAACAAGTTGAATATTAATTTAAAAAAATAGAAGTGTATATTAAAAAGAACTGGCTTATCGTCTCAACGCATTCAGGGATCATCTCAACACATTAAGGGGTCTTCCCATAAAAAGGGTCTTAAGGTGTTATTTCACACTAAATTTAAATGTTCATTAAGAAATAACTGATCGTCTCAATAAATTAAAAGATCATCTGAAAAAGGTGTCTACTCAAAAAGGTTATTGGTACTTTTCAAAAATAGACGTGTTGATTAAAAAGAATTGGCTGATTGTCTCAACACATTAAGGGATCATCTCAAAACATTAAGTGGTCATTTCCTAAAATAAAGGGGTTTTCTCAAAAAAGTTAAGGAGTCATTAAACAAATTTAAATATTCATTAAAAACAAGTGCCATCTGTTAGAAGTGTGGAAGATTTGTAGAAATTAGCAGGAATTCGCTACATAGGTTTATCGACAGCAATGTCACAGCCCGTGAAATATGCTTGCTGTTTGTTCAACAAGCGTTTGCTAATAAACCACTGGGGTGATGTTGTTGATTGTAGTTGCAAACGGTTAGTTTCTATTCATTCTTGTAGGTGCGCCACCCCAAAAAGTTGCCCTTTGTTTCCAATTAAGGGATAATTAAGCAAAATATAAAATTAAGGGGTACTTTTAAAAATTACGAAATTAAAAGGTAATCCCCAAAATTATATGGTATCTTTAAATTAAAAAGCGATCACCTGAAAACGTAAAATAAGATGCTGATTTTAGGTGGCCCTATTACGACATGTTTTATATGACTCCTTAAAGTTTTGAAAGCCCATTTAACATTTTCAGATAATGAGCTAGTTGTTTTGTTAAATGACCCTAACATTTTTCAAAATGATTGCTTAATTTATTTTTTTAAATCTGTTTAATTTATTTGAGATAACCTCTTATGATTTTGATGTGACCCCATCATTTGTTTTATAGCCCCTTAAGTTTGTGTTTTTTTTATGAATCCTTATATGTTTTGATTTCCCATAATTATATGAAGTGACGGACTGGGTAGACCCCATTATTTTATGAAATGATCCCTTAATTTATTGAGTCGATCAGACGATTCATTTGTAATGACTAGTTAAACGTTTTAATAAGATCCCTTAACTTTTTTGTCCTCTACCTATCCAAGGCCACCAGACGACTTTAGGCCCACGCACATTCGTCGTATGCAGGTGGATATGCGTCACCATTATATAACGTCTACCACAGAACACATAGTTTGGTTATGTTCGCAATTTAAGACGCTCTCAAATGCACATTAGTCTACATATGCATATAGGCAAAAGCGTTTAAGCCGGTATCAAGCGTCACACGCACAATGCGTACGTAGACGTGTACGAATGCACACACACGCACGCACGCACGCACGCACGCACGCATGCACACACACAAGTGCAAGCGCGTATCAAGCGTCACACGCACATTGCGTACGTAGACGTGTACGAATGCATACGCACACACACACAAGTGCATACGCAGTCCCACATAGTATTATTACTTTCATTCATATCAAACAACCGATCTTCTGTTACACGAAGTAAGAAATATAGCGCCGCGAAATCAAATAGAACCTTAAACTTACTTGGTAGGTATGATCGAAGTCGCTCCAGATCGGCGGCATGTTTAAATTACACTTGTCAGCGTTGGCTTGTTGCGCTAAATATAGTAAATGCCGTATCGTGCCTTTGTGCATGCGTGGGCAGTTTTTCTGTTGCGCGCATTGTTTGCTTGTTATTTTACGGATGACGAACAGTTAGCTATTCGTGCACTCTCTCACAAAGCACTCTGCTGCTGACACCTAACGATTACCACTAATTGCATTACGTGTGTAGCCCCCTGCTGGATTGGGGTGGAACTGGCTTGTAATTCTTACCTGTCTACCAAAGAGTAGATTTGATCATCGTCTACAAGTTGCGTATATTTTACTGTTTAAGAAATTTGTGGAAGCTCTCTGTTACAACTTCAGGGGTGATCATGTCCTCTCTGATCCCACTCTGTAGCCACTTCAGGGGTGATCGTGTCCTCTCTGGTCCCACTCAGTTACCACTTCAGGGGTGATCGTGTCCTCTCTGGTCCCACTCTGTTACCACTTCAGGGTGTGATCGTGACCTCCCTGATCCCACTCTCTAACCACTTCAGGGGTGATCGTGTCCTCTCTGGTCCAACTCTGTTACCACTTCAAGGGTGATCGTGTCCTTTCTGATCCTACTCTGTAACCACTTCAGGGTTGATCGTGTCCTCTCTGGTCCCACTTTGTTACCACTTCAGGGGTGATCGTGTTCTCTCTGGTCCCACTTTGTAACCACTTCAGGGGTGATCGTGTTCTCTCTGGTCCCACTATGTAACCACTTCAGGGGTGACCGTGTCCTTTCTGATTCTACTCTGTAACCACTTCAGGGTTGATCGTGTCCTTTCTGATCCTACTCTGTAACCACTTCAGGGGTGATCGTGTTCTCTCTGGTCCCACTCAGTTACCACTTCAGGGGTGATCGTGTCCTCTCTGGTCCCACTCTGTAACCACTTCAGGGTTGATCGTGTCCTTTCTGATCCTACTCTGTAACCACTTCAGGGGTGATCGTGTTCTCTCTGGTCCCACTCTGTTACCACTTCAGGGGTGATCGTGTCCTCTCTGGTCCCACTCTGTTACCACTTCAGGGGTGATCGTGTCCTCCCTGGTCCCTCTCTGTAACCACTTCAGGGGTGATCGTGTCCTCTCTGGTCCCACTCTTTAACCACTTCAGGGGTGATCGTGTCTTCTCTGGTCCCACTCTGTTACCACTTCAGGAGTGATCGTGTCCTCTCTGTTCCCACTCTGTAGCCACTGCAGGGGTGATCGTGTCCTCTCTGGTCCCACTCTGTTACCACTTCAGGGGTGATCGTGTCCTCCCTGGTCCCACTCTGTAGCCACTTCAGGGGTGATCGTGTCCTCTCTGGTCCCACTCTGTTACCACTTCAGGAGTGATCGTGTCCTCTCTGTTCCCACTCTGTAGCCACTGCAGGGGTGATCGTGTCCTCTCTGGTCCCACTCTGTTACCACTTCAGGGATGATCGTGTCCTCTCTGATACCACTATGTAACCACTTCAGGGGTGACCGTGTCATCTCTGGTCCCACTCTGTAACCACTTCAGGGGTGATCGTGTCATCTCTGGTCCCACTCTGTTACCACTTCAGGGGTGACCGTGTCATCTCTGGTCCCACTCTGTAACCACTTCAGGGGTGACCGTGTCATCTCTGATCCCACTCTGTTACCACTTCAGGGGTGACCGTGTCATCTCTGGTCCCACTCTGTAACCACTTCAGGGGTGATCGTGTCCTCTCTGATCCCACTCTGTAACCACTTCAGGGGTGATCGTGTCCACTCTGTAGTCACTTCAGGGGTGATCGTATCCTCTCGTATCTGACTATTTTGCAACGTTTCTTATCGTCGCCCAGCTGCATCAAACGGGATATGTGGGAAATACGAGAAACATCAGCAGTTGTCAAAATTGGATTACTACCAACTGCATCCCTACCTGGAGGGTCTGTCCAACCGTGACCCCGTCAACGAAATGTGACTGCGGGGAAGACCCACATGGGACATACCAAACGTATCAAGTGACACATGGGACATACAATACGTATCAAGTGACACATTGGACATACCAAACGTATCATGTGACATATGGGACATACAATACGTATCATGTGACACATGGGACTCGTCACGCATGAACTAGTTTAGCCTACAAGTTCTTTCGCTGATAGAAAACTGAGATCACGTTTCAAGATGCACCAACAGTTTTTAATTTATAAAATAATTTCTCCAACTATAGCGGCACCTGCTTAACAATATCGAATATAATAAAACGATATACCATAAAACTCAATTCTAACTAATAGTATCTATATCAACTTATACATTAATTTATATTAACAATGTTACGCTATGTTTACCTATGTTAACCGCATAATGAGGCATCGCCTTTACAACGTTCTACTGACACTTCATGATTAATTATGAACGGTTGACCCTTACACACATTCTGCTACATTTGACGCACGATTCTCTCTACCTCATATAATACTTTAATGAACACGCAACGGACCCGTTGGCCACATTATTACACCGAAACACATTCCTTGCAGATATTAAAATAGACGTTTTACGAGTTCATTGTTTCACTGACAATCGTTGATTGTCGTCAAAGTCTTTGCTGTGGTCGACAGCCCCCTCCTGCAACGCTTATTTGAAAATGCCGACGAGGACATCGTTCATGTCGTGCTGTTGAATGGCAGCGAAAATCTTGTGCAGCGACGTGTCAAGAGCAACTTCCCCCGTGTAGAATGGAATGGCCAAAGTTCGCCGTAGGAAGCGGTACATCTGTCTGGTTCCTGAAAGTAGTATATTATTACGAACGGTGAGTTAAGTTAGTGTGGACATAACGTTGCAGACGAACCATTTTGTGTTACACGTCCGTTCGACTGATCAAATGACGGAGAGAACTTTTCAAGAAAGTCAACGCCTTCCTTGGTGCCAGCGTCAGCGCCAGCCCCCTGAGTGGAGAGGGACAGCTGCTCAGCCAACGGGGAAACCCAAATAGAAAAATAAAAACACAATACAGGCGAGTTTAATTTCTTTCTCGCAAACAGCTGTCAAGAACTGCGAAATAATATCAAGCACTACACTGGATCGGCAAAATGTAAAGGCAAGAAATAACCAGCTAATATAAACATATACAGGCCTAGAGCGGTGAAACAATTACGAATGTACGATGTATACATCCAAGTAGCTGTAAACGTTCCATTCCTGCTACGAAGCGCATACACTCGCCATACAACCACACACGTACATGTACTAGATAATTACCATGACCGAGTTCCTGGTAGACTTCAGAATAGCAGTCGTTTGTCCTGACTCTCGTCATCACAGCCTCCATACGACACACGATATCAGACACGAAATCATCGCGCCCCGTTCCACCGACGTCCAGATTGTCGCACAGTTCGGCGGCGGCAGTTGTTGGCTGCAGCGCGAACTTGTACCACGGACCGACGTGAGGCCGGGCGTCGACTGGATCGACGCCGTGTCGTCGAAAGAGGTCGTCCAGCTCGCTGTTCACCCGTCGCTGGAGCCAGCGCAAGTCGACGGCCTGCATCTCACAGCACAACATACTGGCCAGCATCATCTGGAGGACCTCGAGCGCCTCGTTGGTCTTCCTCGCCGACAACAATCCTAGCGAGTTGACGCTCTGGTTGTGCATCTCGGCTGACACCACGTGGTTCGTGACGGGATTCGTGAGTACGTCAAGCTCGGACATGTACGACGCCATCGCTATATCGGTGCCTTTGAAGCCGAAGTCGACGTTGTAGTCTTTGCCGGCGAGGTTCGGTGGCAGACCATTGCTCAACGTCACGTTGACGATCTCCTCCATCTGACTGAAGATGAGTTTTCCGCACAGCTGCAGAGCCTGACGCGCCTGGTCCATCGCCACCGTGCTGGAGATGCCATGGAAGTTGCCGCAGTGGATGATGGCGTCGTTGGCGTGGTCGATCAGCGGGTTGTCGTTGGCGCTGTTCGTCTCCGTCGTGATCCGCCTCACCGACTCCTGCATCGTCTCGGCGACAGGGGCGAGCCACTGCGGCGCCGATCGTAGACAGTAACGGTCCTGCATCAGGCGATTCGTCTCGTCCTTTTGTTCCATTGATAACTCTTGCACTGCCAATCGAGAACCGTCCAATAGCGTCGTCAGATTGCCAGCCACCTCCCGGAGGCCGGCGTGCGGTAAACAGCGCCTGATGGTCGGGTGAAAGCTCTCGACGCGACCTTCGAGTGATTCCACAGCCAACGCCGTCGCCACCTGCGTCAACAGAACGGCAACGTTGGCGTCGAAGAGGACGCAAGCTCCCAGCGACGACGCAAACGACGCCGCGTTGACTACAGCCAACGCTTCTTTGGCCTGGAACTTGACATGGCTTAACCGAGCTCTCTGAAACGCAGCAGTTGCCGTCGTTTCAACACCGTCCACGACGACCCGAGCATCCGGCCGTCCCATCATGCACGCGGCAATATACGACGTCGGCATCAAGTCTCCACTGGCGCTGATGGAGCCTCTCTTCGGAACAACAGGAACGATATCTTCGTTGAGCATGTCGACGAGCAGTTGAACGGTGGTGGGGCGTATTCCGGAGAATCCGAGGCTCAGACAATTAGCGCGAACTAGCATGACGGCGCGAACCAGTTCTGGAGGAAATGTCGGTCCAAACCCCGCGTTCAAAACACGGATGGCCGAGATTTGTAGCTCGGCCGTGTCGTCGGAGCGAACATCGGCGCTGCCCCCATAGCCCGTGTTCACGCCGTAGATAACCAAACCTTCTCGAATCTTGCCGCTCAGATAATCGACATTATCTTGCATTAGATCAACAGACTTCGGCTCGATGGCTACTTTGGTAGACCTGTTAGCTACAGCATAAATTGCGGCTAAAGTCAAACCTTGACCATTGATTACCACACAGCCATCCGTTTGTTTGTATTCCTCCAGTGATGATACGACCGATGCCGCGTGAGTCGTTCTGTGGAGCAGACGATAATTACACTGGCGGCACCAACCGACGTGTTTCGGACGAAACACGCTCGCCATCTAGCGAAAATTGCCCAACAAAAGTAATTAAGTAATTTTCTTAGTTCTCTCTACAATTTCAAATAAACACTGATAATCAGGGCGGGTAGCAAAATAACTATTATTTGGTGGACAAAAGCACCACATTTTATGTGGCTTGTAGGAGTCATACTTGATTTTAAAAGGGAGCCACACAAAATAAATATTTTCGGATCCTCCACGGGGCTCTCCAATGTTGACGATATTTAGCCGATGAAAATATGACCCTCAGGTTTTCCGTGACTTTAGCATTATGTATATAGGTATTTCAGGAATATTTATGCTTGTATTGGTGAATATCATGAAATACCTATGCAAAATAATGCTGAAAACAATTATTATTGTAAAACAACTTTCGCGGAAAAAATTGGGGCCATATTACAATAAAAGTGATATAAGCGCTCTGACTCTGAGTAGCAAATTGTAATAAACGCTAAAACAAATATTACTTTAGTACGCTTGATATTTTTAATGAGAACTCTGATGAAAGTCACAAACTAAAAAAGAAAGAAACACAATTTCACACACCACTAAGTATCTTTGAATGTGTAATTTATTTTCTTACAAAGCGCCTGTGATTTTATAGGATTTTGTCACCAATTCCTTCAAGCCTCAAGGCTTTTGTGTTATATTAAAAAAGAATACAGGGTGTTCCGAAATTATATTTCCTATTTTTAATGTAAATAACAAATAACTAATACGCATAGCAATTGCTTTTCAGCGAGACTACCAATTTCGTGTTGTGTTCCTCAAGGTTCTGTTCTTGGACCTTTACTTTCTACTCTTTACACTTCTCCACTCAGCTCAGTTATTCAAACTCACGACTTGGATCACCACCTTTACGCAGATGATACACAGGTTTACCTTTCCTTGGCTACAAATTGTTCCTTAAATCAACTCATGGATTGTCTCCAGAATGTAGTCCACTGGATGACTGACAGCAAATTAATGTTAAATGGAAATAAAACAGAGTTTCTTATTATTGGTACACAAAAGCAGCGTGGTAAACTTGATTGTTTATCCCAACACCTCTGCAGAACCAGAATTTCACACCGGCCGTCTGTCACGAATTTTCTTGTGAAACGTTAAGGTTCGTTAGTCTAGGGGTAAATATTTAAAGGTAGATGGGCCGAGGTGACTTTCTTTACTTTCGGGTTCGGACTATAAGTCAAACGTAATTTTAATATACTTTTTGTGCCCAGTGTTAAAACAAATGTCGGAACTAGAGGTTTTTCAGTTGCCGCACCGACTCTGTCGAACTCACTCCCTGTGACTGTTAAGTCTGTAGGAAATAATTAGTGTTAGTGTTAAATATGTAGGAAATAATAATATAGCAATATTTCGCTGTAAACTAAATACCCACAAGTTTAAATTTGCTTATCCTCCATAGCGCCCCTGCGTAACAATCCATCTGTTTACATCTGGAACTGCTTATCGATTATTAACTGCTTAACACCTTTTGTTTTGATGCGCAACCTAGCTTGGACCTCCAGAGGATTCTAGCGCAATAGAAGTGTTTTATATAACTATTATTATATTATTACATTGTATTGGAATGTACCGACAGAGTATTTATATATATATATATATATATATATATATATATATATATATATATATATATATATATATATATATATATATATATATATATATATATATATATATATATATATATATATAAACTAACTATGATTCATGGAGTGTTGAAGAAGTTCTTAGCGATCGGCAGAGTGTCGCACACCTGAAAGGAACTGCGTACCAGGATAACGGACGCTATTGCCAGTATGAGTTTGAAATCTACTATGGGTGAGACGTCCTGATAGGAAGAAATAGTGCGCACCTGGAAGTCAGTCTGTTTATTAACTGTCAAGAAAAATGTTTTTGAGTTGGGCTACTCGCTGTTGTAATTATTATTTTATCCGATACAATTATTTCATTTACGTATTACATAATGTACATGTAATATTTCTTTCAAAGAAACAAACATGGATTCAGTGTGCTTTTCATTGTGTCGGGAATTATGTATGTACCCAGATCCTGGGTGCATAAATAATTAGTTAATTACAATGTTATCCGGGCATTTGTCTAACTCTAAATAATTGTTAACTGTTATCAGCTTATACGATGCAATTCGAATTAGCTTTAACTTTAATTATATTGACACAACTGTGCGACTGAAAAGTTAAATCAAGCAAATAAAATGTTTAATGTAACATCTCAATAATGATTGGTTGTTGGCGATTCAAGGAAACACCTACACAAAATGGAGTGGTGACAGTGGGTGACAACGAGACCACGCCTCTGCTACTAGACTCTCTTCTCGGCGGATTCACGAAGGCGAGCGAGAGTTGGATAAGCAGAACTAATCTTCGCCTTGATGCGGATATTGTACATTTCACTGACGGAAATTTAGCCAGCAGCGTGAATATGTTTATAAACAAGGTTGACACATATCTCAGGAGGGCGGGTTACACGTAAGTAAAAATTATGGACTCTCGATAAGCCAATGGCTTGCATGTCAACTTGCCATCTGGGCCACTTGCCTTGGCAATCTTGTTAAATATCTTGTTAAATCTTGAAATTACTTATGCATCCAGATTCTGGGCGCAAATATAATTAGCTAATTACGATATAACCCGAGCATTTGGTTAATTCATAAAGCGAGTAAACTTTTATCACTTTATACGATGCAATTCGAATTAACTTGATACTTTGATTATATTGACACAACTATCAGACTGAAAAGTTAAATCATGCAAACAAAATAAATTACTGTTAACTGAACGTGGAATATACCATTTTATACACTTCTCGGGACAAATAACAAATATCCAGCGAAGATCATACGTAATTCGAGAACACAATAAATATACGCTGAAAAAAGCCAAGATACATAATAATATTAAATGATATGTTTACGAGTACGCACGTGTTGCAACGCCTATGGACGTCAAACGTCTAACGTCCACATAGGTTCCTTCGAACGTAACGAACACTTAGTGAAACAGAGAGTTGTACATGATTTGTGGGGCATGAAGTTGTCATTGCCATTAGCATTGCTCTACCAACATTTGATTGGGTAGGGCAATGACTCATAAGCTCTTGCAAAGAGTGTTGAAATAAACATAGGTTATGCTTCAAAGAAAAACGGACGTTGTTGTATTTCTAGACACATTTTCAGTGCAAACACTATCCACAATTGTATGCAATTGAGAGATTTATTGATTGAAATAGGAGTGTACCAAATTAAATAACACGGGGCGCGATGGCATACCAGTTACATACAGGTTAGAAGGCCGGACTCTTAATCGAGAGAACCCGGTTTCAAATCCCACTGCGGTCGTTTCGAACCTTTTGCAAGCTCGATTACCCCACGTTGCCACAGTTCACTCAGTTGTATAAATGAGTACCTGGCAATATAGACAGTGGTGGAAATGTGAACGAATAGTCTTCGCGCAATTGCAGCGTGGCTGAATGCTTCCCAGAGAAGTTGAGATGGCCTTGGAATGAACAGGTTTGCTAGGGGGTGAAGTGTAAAGTGCTTTGAGCGGTCCTACGGACTGGATACCGCGCTATATAAGAACGTACCTTTTTAATAACAAAATGTGCAGAATATGCATATGAATTGTAGGTTGTGGCAGTGGTGAAATGATTAGTAGCGCTCATGGTGGAGAGTTTAGTATAGCTTAAGTGTACTCTGGAGGTGCTGAATGTCCTCAACAAACTAAAATACACCTGAAAGCTACTGCAAAAAATAGGTCATATCTTCGCGATCCTTTCCTCAAAACTACACTGTAATGGGGCCATAGCGTGACGACGTTATGAAACACGCCTTTGTCCTATCCCTATCCAAGGCCAACAGACGACTTTAGACACACGCACATTCGTCGTATGCAGGTGGATATGCGTCACCATTGCACAACGTCTACCAGAGAACAAATAGTTTGGTTATCTTCGCAATTTAAGACGCTCTCAAATGTACATTATCCTACATATGCATATGGGCAAAAGCCCAAATATTACAACAGCAGGAAACTAGATGGTGTGACAACGTACAACTTTGTACAACAAACTAGATAGTGGGACAATGGTTGCGCGCGCAACCTTCTGGGTAGCATTAGCGCCCCCCTTGTGGCTATATCGAACCATAACACTAAACATCTGTCGGCTGTATAATCCTAACCCTAACCTTCTGTCGGTTGTTTCTAACCTTAACCCTAACCCTAACCACAACATCAGCGCTCCCTAACGACTAAAAGACTGATTTAACAAGATTTAACAAGATTTGCCATCCAAGCCAAAGGCCCAGATGGCAAGTGGACAAGGAAGCCATTGGCTTATCGAGAGTCCAACAATGTTCATCTACGTATAGCCCGCCCTCCTGAGATATGTGTCAACCTTGTTTTTAAACATATTCACGCTGCTAGCAGTTACACAATCTGTAGACAATTTGTTCCATTCATTTATTGTCCTCTGTGAGAACGAGTGCTTCCTGATGTCCAATCTACATTGATCCTTTACTAATTTTACCTCATGTCCTCTAGTTTTGCTATCCTTATTGAGTGAGAAAAACACATTTCTATCAATATTTTCATACCCATTCAATATCTTAAAAACTTCAATCTGATCTCCTCTTAACCGCCTTGTCTCTAGAGTTGTTAAACCACATTCTTTCAGGCGTTCTTCATAACTAAGGTCTCTTAGTTCTGGAATCATTTTAGTTGCTCTCCTTTGTATGCGTTCAAGCGTATCTATATCCTTCTTACGATATGGTCTCCATGCTTGTATACAGTATTCTAAATGAGATCTAACTATTGCTTTATAAAGAGGTATAATTAACTTGTTTCCCTTGTATGTTATGTTTCTTCTAATCAATCCAATAATTTGATTACCCTTTGAAGCTGCAATACCACACTGCTCTGAAACTTTCATATCAGCGCTTATTTTAACTCCTAAGTCCTTTTCTTTTACAGTAGTACCCAGAAAAGTATCTCCCATTTTATAGTTTACATTCAAGTTCCCATGTCCTGTATGTAGGCATTTACATTTCCCAAAATTGAACAGCATCTGCCATTTCTCAGACCATTTCACTAATCTGTCTAGATCGTTTTGTAAATGTTGTTTATCACCATCAGTATTAACCTTTCTAAACAGTTTTGTGTCATCCGCAAATTTCAATACGTTACTTGTTATACTGTCGTCCAAGTCATTGATATAAATTAAGAATAATATAGGTCCTAATACTGATCCTTGAGGTACCCCACTCAAAACCGATTTCCAATTTGAAACTTCTCCATCTACTACAGCTCGTTGTCTTCTGTCAGTCAGCCATTGTTCTATCCAGTCAGTTATGCTATCCCCGATACCATGGGCTTTTAATTTAAGTAGTAATCTTTGATGTGGCACTTTGTCAAAAGCTTTCTGAAAATCTAAGTAGATAATATCTACTGGCGATCCCACGTCTATCCACTTAGTGATTTCTTCCAAAACACAATAAATAGGTCAAAGGAGTGGTCAAAGAGTCTTGACCTAGGATCAGAGGTCATCCTCCTACGTATGGACCGGAGCGGCATTCGTGAACAGGGATCAAAGGGTATGTTAGCAGCGTTCATTAACAGGTTCATTGAAAGGTATCAAAGTAGCTAACGAGGAAACGAGAAACCAACACAACACGGTATCGTACGAGTGCACATGTATTTTATTGAACAACAAAGTTAAATATCATACGATACAGTAATCATATATGTAATATTTTAAAATTAAAAGTCAAACTTTTATGTGTATACAAGACCATCAAACCGAGTGTGCTATTTATAGACGACCAGACACCGCTTGTGTCTGTGCTGCATTGTCACGTGATGATAGTCTAACATATCATCAAATATATAACATTATTATTAAAAAAAATTTCAAGTCACAGTTTATTGTGTATACAGACACTGAATAGATAGAAGACCTTAATCTGTGTACATTGGCCGAGTGTGCTATTTGTAGACGGCCAGACACCGCCGATGTCTGTGCTGCATTGATATTGTTACGTGGTGGCAGTCAAACATATCATAAAATATCTATTTTAAAAGTAATTTAAATTTGTAAAAATTAAAAGTCACACATCTTGTGTATACAGACACTGAATAGATACAAGACCACAAAACGGGAAAACCCATAATCTTTGTGCACTGGCCCAGTGTGCTATTCACATCATTCATTAACAGGGATCAAAGGGCCTGACGACGAAACGAGAAAGGAACAAAACACGGTATTGTACGAGTGCACACGTATTTTATTGCCATATCTTTCGATTATTTTTACTGCCATTAAAACTATTTTAAAAAGCTGTGGTCTGGTGGTCGACCTACAGACAGCGAGTGACAGGAGGCGGTTTTTAACAGTAGACGTACTTTTTATGACTAGGCCACGCGTTCATATTAGACCACTTATCGGATTGACCCAGCGACCTGCAGCAAGCAAGCGGTGTAGTTTTTACTGGTACGCTACCCAGCCAGCACACCTACAGCGGCCCGAGACCGGGCCGAGGGCGGCAAATTTATCGGTCCAACATCGGCATCCGCGTGCGTGCCGATGTGGGTTTTGTCCATCGGCTTAACATCGGGCTGATGACGGCTCATAAGCGGCTGCCGATAGGAAGCCGCTTATGAACCGATGATTAGCCGCTCATTGGCCGACTGTGCCTAGTTTTGATAAATGTGTGTGTGTATATATATATATATATATATATATATATATATATATATATATATATATATATATATATATATATATATATATATATATATATATATATATATATATATATATATATATATATATATATATATATATATATATATATATATATATATATATATATATATATATATATATATATACACACACACGACCCATGGAATTGGGCAAATCCCTTATGAAAATATACCATGGTAAATGCCATGATGTTTTGAAACAGGTAAACCATGGTAAAATACAAAGATATACCATAGAAACCATGGTGTTCCATGGTGATTTGAAACAGGGAAGCCATGGTAAAATAACATAATGTTGTTTTGAAAGAGGTAAACCATGGTATACCACAGTTTACAATGTATACAACATTTTACAACTATAAAACAAGTATATTGATCGAGAACGAATTAAGCAACCGATACAGGGCATGCCTCCAGCCTTCCTTGCTCTTTCTCACTGTCTCAGCACACATTTCTATACTTTATGACACTGTGTCCAACCTGCCTTGCTATTTCTCACCATCTCAGCATACATTTCTGTATTGTATGACTCTAAGCATGCATTTGTATACTTTATGACACCGCCTCCAGCCTGCCTGCCAAGTCCCCCCATCTCAGCATTTATGACTCTGCCTCCAATCTGCCTTTTTGTTTCTCATTGTCGCAGCATACATTTATTTATTTTATGTCACTGTCTCCACACTGCCTTGTTATTTCTCACTGTCTCAGCATACATTTATGTATTTATTACATTGTCTCCAGCCTGCCTTACTGTTTCTCACCATCAGCATACATTTCTATAATTTATGACTCTGCCTCCAGCCTGCCTTCCTATACCCCATCTCAGCATACATTTATTTTCTGATACTGTCTCCACCCTGCCTTGCACATACTCACTAAAACTGCAGTACACAGTTAGAATACATAGTTACTGCTAGAATACATGGCCACTATACCTTCAGTACACAACTAGAATACATAGTCGCTACATTCTCAGTACAGAGCTCAGTACAAAACTAGAATACATGGTCACTACACTTTAAATACAAAACTAGAATACGTAGTCACTGTATCCAAAGCCACATATATAATACATAGTCACTGTACCCACGGTGCACTGTTAGAATACATAGTCACTGTACTCACAGCCACAGCTAGAATACATAGTCATTGTACCCACAGCCACAGCTAGAATACTTAGTCACTCTACCCAAGGGGTGGTCATTTAGTCAACGGGGTAAAAAATCAGTAGCATAGACGTACATATACTTCATGATGCAACCGTGACCAACACCACCACCACCACACTCCCAGTACAGAATCAGAATACATTGTCACTACACCCTCAGTACACATCTAGAATGCATAGTCAATACAGCCTCAATACAGAGCTGCAATACAAAATAGTCTGTATCTCCAGCATACAGCTATAAGACATAGTAACTGAACCCTCAGTATACATCTAGAATACATAGTCATTACACTCTCAGTACACAGCTAGAATACAAAATAGTCACTGTATCTGCAGTACGTAGCTATATTACATAGTCACTAAAACTCCAGTACACAATTAGAATACACAGTTACTGCACTTCCAACACACAGCTACAATACATGGTTACTACACCTTCAGTACACATCTAGAATACATAATCACTACACTCTCAACACACAGCTACGCTACAAGGTTACTACACATTCAGTACACATCTAGAATACATAATCACTACACTCTCAACACACAGCTAGAATACATGGTTACTACACCTTCAGTACACATCTAGAATGCATAATCACTACACTCTCAACACACAGCTACGCTACATGGTTACTACACATTCAGTACACATCTAGAATACATAATCACTACACTCTCAACACACAGCTACGCTACATGGTTACTACACATTCAGTACACATCTAGAATACATAATCACTACACTCTCAACACACAGCTAGAATACATGGTTACTACACCTTCAGTACACATCTAGAATACATAATCACTACACTCTCAACACACAGCTAGAATACATGGTTACTACACCTTCAGTACACATCTAGAATACATAATCACTACACTCTCAACACACAGCTAGAACATTCTAACTGTCTGCTGGGAGTGCAGTGAATGTGTATACTGTGTACTGGAGTAGTAGTAACTATGCATTATAGCTGTGGACTGGGGATACAGTTACTATTTTGTATTATAGTTGTGTACTGAGGATGTAGTGACTATGTATTATATATGTGTACTGAGGATGAAGTGGTCATGTGTTCTAGCAGTAATGTATTCTAACTGTATACTGGAGTTGTAGTGACTATGTATTATAGCTACGATCTGAAGATCACTATGGAGTCACTATTTTGTATTCTAGTTGTGTATTCTAGATATATACTGAGGGTGCAATGACCACGTCTTATAGCTGTGTGCAAAAAATACAGACTATTTTGTATTCTAGATTTGTACTGAGGGTGTTGTGACCATGTATTTTGAATGTGTAGTGGGAGTGATGTAACTATGGTGGTTGTGATGGTGGTGGTGGTAGTGGTGGTGGTGGTAGTGGTGGTGGTGGTGATGGTGGTAGTGGTGGTGGTGGTGGTGATGGTGGTGGTGGTAGTGGTGGTGGTGATGGTGGTAGTGGTGGTGGTCACGGTTGCATCAGGAGGTATATATATATGTCTATGTTACTGATTTTTTACCCCGCTGACTAGATGACCACCGTTTTAAAAGAACCTTGGCGCCAGTTAGGTGACCACTGGGTACAGATAGGAGTATTGTGAGAATTACTGTTAGGAGTGTTGTGAAAATTACAGTTCGGTTTACATTTAAGTGTACAGTGATATATACAATTAAGAGGGAGTTCAGTTGCTTTGTATTCTTGCATTGTACCGTTGGTACAGTGACTATGTATTGTAGCTGTGGTTCTGGGTACAGTGACTACATATTGTATTGAAGGTGTAGTGACCATGTATTTTAGCTTTGTACAGAGCTCTGTAGTGAGAGTTTAGTTTCTTTGTATTCTAGTTGTGTACTGAGGGTGCAGTGACCATGTATTCGAGCTGTTTGCTGGGTGTGCAGTAACAATGATTTCTAACTGTGTATTGGAGGTGTAGTGACTATGTATTATAACTGTATGCTGGGGATACAGACTTTTTTGTATTATAGCTGTGTAGTGACTATGCATTACAGATGTGTACTGAGGTTGCAGTGACACTGTATTCTAGCTGTGTACTTGGTGTGCAGTGACTATGTATTCTAGCTGTGTATTGAGGATGTAGTGACTATGTATTCTAGATGTGCACTGAAGGTGCACTGGCCATGCATTCTAACAGTAACTATATATTCTAACTGTACACTGGCGTTGTTGTGACTATGTATTAGCTGAAGATACAGTGACTATTTTGTGTGCTAACTGTGTACTGAAAGTGTACTGACTATGTATTCTAGGTGTATATTGAGGGTGCAGTGATTATGTCTTATAGCTGAGTGCTGTAGTGACCATGTGTTCTGACTGTGTACTGGGAGTGTAATAACTATGGTGGTGGTGGTGTTTGTGGTGGTGGTGGTGGTGGTAGTGGAGGTGGTAGTCACCATTGCATCATGATGTGTGTGTGTGTGTGTGTGTGTGTGTGTGTGTGTGTGTGTGTGTGTGTGTGTGTGTGTGTGTGTGTGTGTGTGTGTGTGTGTGTGTGTGTGTGTGTGTGTGTGTGTGTGTGTGTGTGTGTGTGTGTGTGTGTGTGTATATATATAATAAAAAATATATAAAATAAAAATATTTTTATTAATTTGTTTTATTACATGCATATGCACTTGAGTGGATAACTTCAATTATCCAGGCTCCTCGCTGTGGCGCCACCGTTTGTCGCACAGATCTTCGCCTAACCTTGATTATCCAGGCTCCGCGCTGTATACTGAGGGTGTAGTGATTATGTTTTATAGCTGAGTGCTGTAGTGCCCATGTGTTCTGACTGTGTACTGGGGAGTGTAATAACTATGGTGGTGGTGGTGTTTGTGGTGGTGGTGGTAGTGGTGGTGGTGGTGACCATTGCATCATGATGTGGTGTGTGTGTATATATATATATATATATATATATATGTCTATGCTACTGATTTTTGACCCCGCTGACTAGATGATCACTGCTTAAAAAGAACTTTGACCAGTGCTACGTGACCACTGCTAGGTAATAGGAACAGTTAGGAGTATTGTGAGAATTACAATTAGGATTATTTTGAGAATTACAGTTCAGATTACATTTAAGGGTATATTGAGATATACAATTAAGAGGGAGTGCAGTTACTATGTATTCTAGCAGTGTACCGTGGGTACAGTGGCTATGTATTCTAGCTGTGGCTGTGGGTACAGTGACTATGTATTCTATTTGTGTATTTAAGGTGTAGTGACCATGTATTCTAGCTGTGACTTTGGGCACAGTGACTATGTATTCTATTTGTGTATTTAAGGTGTAGTGACCATGTGTTCTAGCTGTGGATGTGGGTACAGTGAATACGTATTCTAGCAGTGTACCGTGGGTACAGTAACTATGTATTCTAGCTGTGGCTTTGGGTACAGTGACTATGTATTACATTGACTATGTATTCCAATTGTGTATTTAAAGTTTAGTGACCATGTATTCTAGCGTTGAAATTCATATGTTCCCCGATGCTACCATGCCAGTACGTTATGGCGACCTGGTGACATTGCTTTTAATGGTGTACAGAAGTAATGTTCGAAAGAAGCAGTCAAGCGTAGTCTATTTCTTCAGTGTTCATTCATTGAAAATAAAAAGCGGTGAATTTTGCACTCGTCAAATTTAATCTCTATATTTGTGAACTTCCTATAGCTCACTGGAGACGGTGGAAGTAATTATTGTTTATTTCGATATCGTTCAGCGGGTATGTAAGCCCTGGACCTGATTATATATAATAACATGCAGAAGTATTTAAATAAACTTGTTCTAAACTAGATGTTATATTTAACCGTTTATCATTTATACAGTTGCTATGCCATTCATATAACCTCCCAGGTAATGCACGACAGTAACTACATGTTGGTAAACAATCGGACCGAGTCAGACATGTTTTCTGGGAGGACATATGGAATGCCGTTCATATCGTTCGGACCGAGTCAGACAGAGAGGTAAGGAAGAAGGGGGATCATTAAAAAGGGTCACTTCAACACATGAACGAGGTAATCCACACTCAATTAAGGGATCATCTCAAACAATTATTTAAGGGATCATTAAAACTACTTAAGAACTTATCATCATTTGATCATATTAAGGGGTCATATCAAACAAGTCTCAAATCTCAAAATGCAATGTCATATTATGTTAGAAACTTAAGCTTAACCGCAAAAATAATAAAATAAGGCACCAGCTGAAACAATTAAGGGGTTACCTCAAAAAATTAAGTAAAGGGTAATTACAGTCAAATAAAATGTTCATCTAAACGATTAAAGGGCTACCAAAGTATTTTAAAATATGAATAAAATTAAGGGATTTTATCAAAAACAAGTTATAGGATAATTTAAAAGTCTTATTAAGGGTCATTTAATAATAAACTAGCTTATCATTTCAAAACATTATGGGGTAATTTCATCAAATCATGTGGTCGTCTCGGAAAAGTTAAATAAATTAAGGGGACATCTCATAAAATTAATGGGCCTTCTAAAAACATTTAAGGGATGATCACAAAATATGTAAAAAGTAATTAACAAGTTAACAAGCTGATCGTCTCAACAAAATAAGGGATCAACTCAAAAATTAAGTGGGTGCCCTCGTTTAGATGAACATTTTAATTGTCTGCAATTACTCTTAATAATAACCCCTTAATTGTTTCAGCTGTTCCCTTATTTTATTATTTTTGCGTTTAAACTTAAGTTTCCAGTATAATATCACATTGCATTTTGATATTTCCCCTAGCTTGTTAGATATGACCGCTTAATTGAATCAAATAATGATCAATTATTAAGCATTTTTAATGATCCCTTAAATAATTGTTTGATATTATCCCTTAATTGAGTGTAGATTATTTCATGTGTTGAGGTGACCCTTTTTAATGACTCCCCCTTCTTCCTCACCTCTCTGTCTGACTCGGTCCGAACGATATGAACGGCATTCCATATGTCCTCCCAGAAAACATGCGGCTCACTCGTTCTGATATTTCTATGTTAATCGTTCGTTTGTGAACGTCGAGTGGGTGTCAGCATGGCTAGCCATTATAAAAGTGAACACGACGTTGACGATGATGATGAGGAGGAAGAGTAGGATGACGAGGCTGAAGGTTTCATTGTCTTCGTCCTCATAATCGTAATAATGATCACCCCCTTGTTATCATCTCCATCATCATCACTAAGACCGCTTGATTGTTTAATCTTCTTCCTCTCATCATCATAACCATTTATCACCCTCATCATCACCATCGTTATTATCATTATCATCATCATCATAATCATTATCATCATCATCATCATCGTCATAATCATCATTACCATCGTCACAAAGATCGCCCCTTAATTGTCATCATCATCATAATCGTTTAGCACGCTCATCATCACCTTCTACATCATCATTATTAACATCATCATTATCGTCATCATCATAATTATCATCGTCATTTTTATTACATTACTGGTCGATTTATTACATTACCGGTCGATTATTACATTACCGGTCGATTTATTACATTACCGGTCGACTGGTACAACCAGTAATGCAACAATCGTACGGTAATGTAATAAGAACAATGAAGATGATTATGATGACGATGATGAAGAAGATGATTAATGGTAATGATGATGCTGAATAGGAGGAGAAAGATTAAGATAATTAAGGGTTTATCTTAGTGATGATGATTATGAAGATGATAATTATTACAATGATGATGACGACAACTACATCATCCTCATCAGCCTCATCGTCCTGCTCCTCATCCTCCTCCTCAACATCCTCATTTTCACCCTTATCGTGGCTAGCCATGCTGACACACACTCGACGTTTACTAAAGTATGCTTAAAATAAGATTCCCAGAATGATTCAGCGGCTTGTTTTCTGGGATGACATATGGACTACAGTTTATATATCCTCGTAAATAGCATACGGCAATAATAATAATTGATGTGGGCAAACGATGGGTTCGAATCAGGCAGGGTAGCAGGGAAGACGAAAAGGAAGGGGTCTTTTAAAAAATAAACATTCATCTCAAATATAAGGTATACTTTAAACAAAATAACTAGCAAATCGTCTCTAACAAATGAAGATGTCACATCGTAAAATAATGAGGTATTCCAAAAAAGTGAAGGGAACATTAAAAATTGTAAGGGATCATTAAAAAAATCAACTAATTGATCATCTCAACAAATTAGGAGATCATATAGAATAAATGGTCATACCAAAATACAAATATAATGAGTCATCAAAATGCAAACTTAAGATTAAAAAAAAAACAAATTACAGAGTTGTTTGATATGACCCATTATTTTGATTAAATGATGATCAGGTATTAAGCATTTTTTATGATCCTTTAAATAATTGTTTGAGATGATCCCTTAATTGAGTCTAGATTACCTTTCATTTGTTGAGGTGACCCTTTTTAATGAACCCCCTTCTTCCTTAACCCTCCCTCTGATTCGGTCCTATTGTTTGCCAACATGTATTTACTGCGGTGCGTTACTTGGGAGGTTATATGAAAGGCATTCCATATTTTCCTCCCAGAAAACATGCGGCTCACTCGTTCAGAGATTTCTTATGTTAATCGTACGTTTGTGAACGTCGAGTGGGTGTCAGCATGGCTAGCCGTTATAAGGGTGAACATGATGATGATGAGGAGGAGTAGGACGATGAGGCTGAGGATATCATTGTCTTCGTCCTCATAATCGTAATAATGATCACCCTCATTGTCATCATATTCGTCGTCATCATCATCATCATCATCACTAAGACAGCTTAATTGTCTTCATATTCTTCCTAATCATCATCATAACAATTTAACACCCTCATCATCACCGTCGTTATCATCATTATTATTATCATCATCACCATTATTATTATCATCGTCATCATCATCATCACCATTATCATCATCATCATCGTCATAATCATCATCAGTATTATCATCGTCAATAAGATTACTCCTTAATTGTCATCATCATCATAATCTTTTATCACCCTCATCATAACCTTCTACATCATCATTATTAACATCATCATCATGATAATGATTATCATCATCATTTTTATTACATTACTGGTCGATTGATTACATTACCGGTCGATTTATTACACTACTGGTCGATTATTACATTACCAGTCAATTTATTACATTACCGGTCGAGTATTACATTACTGGTCGATTTATTACATTACCGGTCGATTATTACATTACTGGTTGTAACACTCGATCATATCAAAATTTCCAAGCAAAATTAATGTTAGAGTATTTGGTGAGAGACTGTTTAAACAATCATTTATTACGACACCCATATTTTCAGATCTTCGCCGATAAAAAGGAATATAATAACAAAACCAATTAATAGTGTGCCTAATTAATCTAATAATCACTGATAAGTGGATGACCCAAAAGTATTTAGATATGTGAAAACTAATGGTGATAAACAGCATTTATAAAAAAGAACTAAGCAAATTGCTTAAATGGTCTGAGAAATGGCTGATGTTATTACATTTTGGGAAGTGTAAATGCCTACCCACAGGACACGGGAACTTGGATGACTTAGGAGCAACAATAAATGCTGGTATGAAAGTTTAAGAGCGGTGTGGTATTGCTGCTTCAAATGGTACTCAAATTATTGGATTGATTAAAAGAAATATAAAAATTAAGTAAAAAGATCTAATTATACCTCTGCATAAAAACAATAGTTAAGCCTAATTTAGAATACTGTATACAAGCTTGAAGACCATATCGTAAGAAGGATATAGATACGCTAGAACGAAGTACATTGCATATACTCACAGTGCGGCAACATATGTATGGATCTTTCACTTGGTGAAATTAAATCACATCTGGTTACGTGTAACGTCCACATAGGTTCCTTTGAGCGGTAAGAACACTTAGTGAAACCGAGAGTTGTATATGATTTGTGGGCATGAAGTTGTCACTGCCATTAGCATTGCCCTACCAAAACTTTATTGGATAGTGCAAAGAGACAGGCTGTTGCAGTGGCTGCCTTTTCTCCTGTGCAACGCCGGGTAGCTCGGCTAGTATATAGAAATACAAAAACGTAGCTATATTTCTAGACATATTTTCTATGCAAACACTATCCAGAATTGTATCCAATTGAAAGAGTTCTTGATTAAAATAAGAGTGTGCCAAATGAAATAAACATGTGCAGAATATGCACATCAAATGTAGGTTGTGGCAGTGGAGAGTTTGGTGTAGCTAATATATATTCTGAAGGTGTCCTCCACAAACCAAAATAAATCTGAAAGCTACTGCTATAAAATAGGTCATATCTTTGCGATCTTTTCCTCAAAACTACACTGTACTGGGGCCGTAGCGTGACGACGTTATGAAACACGCCTTTGTCCTCTCCCTATCCAAGGTCACCAGACGACTTTAGGCACACGCACATTCGTCGTATGCAGGTGGATATGCGGCACCATTACATAACGTCTACCAGAGAACAAATAGTTTGGTTATCTTCACAATTTAAGACGCTCTCAAATGGACATTAGTCTACATATGCATTTGGGCAAAAGCCCATATGCATACGTAGACCAATGTGCATACGAATGCGGGTGGATATGGGTCACCTTGATATAACGTCTACCAGAGAACAAATAGCAAGGTTATCTTCGCAATTTGAGACGCTCTCAAATGGACAATGGTCTACATATAGATATGGGCAAAAGCTCATACGCATACGTAGATCAATCAATGTACATACGAATTCGGCCGATCGTTAGCTAGTCGTGTTATTGTTCAGTATGGCTACAATGTGATTCTGTGCATTTGAGAGCGTCTCAAATGCACAGAATCACATTGTCCAGGCCCAGCCCAGACCCGGCCCGGCCAGGCCCGCTCACACTAGGCCCAGGCCCGGCCCAAGCCCGATGTGTTTAAATTGTTTTCAGCCCAGGTCCGGACCGCGAAATTATGTAGAGGCCCACACACACACACACGTGCACACGCAGTCCCACATAGTATTATTACCTTCACTCATATCAAACAACCGATCTTCTGTTACACGACGTGAGAAATATAGCGCCGGGAAGTCAAATAGAACCCTAAACTTACCTGGTAGGTATGATCGAAGTAGTTCCGCATCGGCGACTTCTTTCAATTACACTTGTCAGCGTTGGCTTGTTGCGCTATATCTAGTCCATGCCGTATCCTGCCTTAGCGCTTGCGTTCGCAGTTTTTCTGTTGCGCGCATTGTTTGCTTGTTATTTTACGGATGACGAACGGTTAGTTATTTGTGCATTCTCTCACAAAGCACTCTGCTGCTGACATCTAACGATTACCACTAATTGCATTACGTGTGTAGCCCCTTGCTGGATTGGGGTGGAAATGGCTTGTAATTCTTACCTGTTTACCAAAGAGTAGATTTTATCATCGTCTACAAGTTGCGTATAGTTTATTATTTAAGACATGGTGGTAGCTCTCAGTTACCACTTCAGGGGTGATCGTGTCCTCTCTGGTCCCACTCAGTTACCACTTCAGGGGTGATCGTGTCCTCTCTGGTCCCACTCTGTAACCACTTCAGGAGTGATCGTGTCCTCTCTGGTCCCACTCTGTAACCACTTCAGGGGTGATCGTGTCCTCTCTGGTCCCACTCTGCAGCCACTTCAGGAGTGATAGTGTCCTCTCTGGTCCCACTTTGTTACCACTTCAGGGTGATCGTGTCCTCTCTGGTCCCACTCTGTAGCCACTTCAGGGGTGATAGTGTCCTCTCTGGTCTCACTCTGTAAACACTTCAGGGGTGATCGTGTCCTCTTTGATCTCACTCTGTAGCCACTTCAGGAGTGATAGTGTCCTCTCTGGTCCCACTTTGTTACCACTTCAGGGTGATAGTGTCCTCTCTGATCCCACTCTGCTACCACTTCAGGGGTGATAGTATCCTCTCTGGTCCCACTCTTTAACCACTTCAGGGGTGATCGTGTCCTCTTTGATCTCACTCTGTAGCCACTTCAGGGGTGATCGTGTCCTCTCTGGTCCCACTCTGTTACCACTTCAGGGGTGATCGTGTCCTCTCTGATCCCACTCTGTACCCACTTCAGGGGTGATCATGTCCTCTCTGGTCCCACTCTTTAACCACTTCAGGGGTGATCGTGTCCTCTCTGGTCCCACTCTGTTACCACTTCGGGGGTGATCGTGTCCTCTCTGATCCCACTCTGTACCCACTTCAGGGGTGATCATGTCCTCTCTGGTCCCACTCTTTAACCACTTCAGGAGTGATCGTGTCCTCTCTGATCCCACACTGTAACCACTTCAGGGATGATCGTGTCCTCTCTGGTCCCACTATGTAGCTACTTCAGGGGTGATCATATCCTCTCTTATCTGACTGTTTTGCAACGTCTCTCATCGTCGCCCATGTGCACCAGACGGGAAATGTGGGAAATACGAGAAACATCAGCAGTTGTCAAAATGGAGTTAATAACAACTGCATCCCTACCAGGAGGGTCTGACCAACCGTGACCCTGTCAACGAAATGTGACCTCGGGGAAGACCAGACAATGTCCCACTTCGTCTGTTGCCGACTACTGGACGGTCCGTGTAGACTGGAAGATCTCGCCACCGTCCCTCATCGGACAAACACATGCGTCCGAACACGGCAACACCTCGTGTGAAGGACACGATAAGAAGAATGGACTTTGATACTTTAAATTCATCATTACTTGGTTTTAGAAGTACATAATATCGTCGCTTTTATTATAAAATCATGTTGCATAGTTTAAATTATATCTATTCCAATATCTTGATCGCCCAGATGTGTTTTAATAAACAACAAACGTTTCATATAAATTGGCAGTTATCTGTATAATTTGAATGTTTCGACTTGAATATCACGTATACATTATGTGCCCAACGGCAAGGTTGATACTCATACGTCGATAACGGTGAAGATATGTTTAAAAATTCATTAAAACACATTTAGGCAATGAAGATGTTACCATGGATATATACACTTACAGTTTGTACCATAAACACCCTGTAACATGTAACAGTTTGTACCATATATATCCTGTAACATGTAACAGTTTATACCATATACATCATGTAACATGTAACAGTTTATAGCATATACATCATGTACCAGCCTATACCATATACATCTAGTAACCTGAATCTACGATAACAAACTACCAGATGTTGTACCTTTCAGAGTGTATCGTACAATCATTACATATATTTTTCCAGTGTTCACAAACGACGACGCATCCGACGACTCTCTACAATAGTCTGTATTACCAACAGTTGGATTGACCATGATCTACGTGTCCAAGTTGCCATTTCATGATATCGACGGAATCATTTCCAGTTGCTGCTGTATTATTAAAGTGCGCCGCTTAAAGAGAATCAGCCGCTTAGTATGATAACATATATTGGCTGGGACGGAATCATGTCCTGTTGCCGCTGTAGTATTAACGTATGCCGCTTAAAGAGAATCAGCCAGTTAGTATGATCAAATATATTGACTGGGACGGAATCATGTCCTGTTGCAGCTGAACTAAAGAACCCCGCTTAAATAGAAGCAGTCAAATTGTTATCTCCCGAAGTGATTATATTAAGCGGAGTCAATTGTACCAACTACCTTGGCTGTTACAGCACTGGTGATCGCCTAGTTGCTGCATGCATAAGAACAAACTCACACCTCGGCCTTAGAGGGCCTTCCTCGATTCAACTGTTTCACACTGTGCTAAAAGGTATGTTCGGCATTCTAACCGCTACGCTACCGCGCCCATCTTCAATTGAGGAGGGAGTTTTAATGTCAATCAAACCTTTGAGCTAATTACACTATCATCTGTAGACAGGTTGAAACAAGGTGGTGTCAATATATTAATATTTTTCTCGCATTTCACAAAATTCATAGTCAATTTATCTAAATATTTTATGTAAAATATACAGTGAAATGTGAGAAAAAGATGAATAGAACTAAACTTCAACATTTCTTTAGATGTCCAGCATTCAGTGATTAATAGAAAATGTATTATGACAGCAGCAAACTACATGGTGAGACAACGTACAACTATGTACAACAAACTAGATGGTGGGAAAACGTACAAATTTGTGCAACAAACTAGATGATAGGACAACGTGTAACGTTGTACAACAAACTAGACGGTGGGACAATGTACAACTTTGTACAGCATAATAGATGATAGGACAACGTACAACTTTGTACATAAAACTACATGATTGGACAACGTACACCTTTGTACAACAAACTAGATGGTGATAAACCGTACAAATTTGTACAGCAAACTAGATGATGGGACAACATATAACTTTGTACAATAAACTAGATGGCGGGAAAACGTACAACTTTGAAGAACAAACTAGATGTTGGGACAACGTACAACTTTGAACAACAAACTAGATGGTGGGAAAACGTGAACTTTATAAAACAATTTAGATAGTGGGACAACGTACAACTTTGTACAACAAACTAGATGGCGGGAAAACGTACAACTTTGAACAACAAACTAGATGGTGGGACAACGTACACCTTTATAAAACAATCTAGATAGTGGGACAACGTACAACTTTGTACAACAAACTAGATGATAGGACGACGTACAATGTTGTACAACAAATTAGGTTGTGGGACAACGTACAACTTTGTACAACAAACTAGATGGTGGGACAACGTATATCTTGCGACACTAGACATATCATGTGACAAATGGGACATACCATATGTATCATGTGACACATGGGACATACCTGACATATCATGTGACACATGGGACATACCAGACGTATCATGTTACACATGGGACATAAAATACGTATCATGTGACACATGGGACTCGTCACACATGAACTTGTTTAGCATACAACTTCTTTCGCTGATAGAAAACTGAGATCAAGTTTCAAGATGCACCAATAGTTTTTAATGTATAAAATAATTTCTCCAACTATAGCGACACCTGCTTAACAATATCGAATATAATAAGACGATATACCATAAAACTCAATCCTATATAATAGTATCTATATCAACGTATACATTAAATTATATTAACAATGTTACGCTATGTTTACCTATGTTAACCGTATAATGAGGCATTGTATTTACAACGATCTACTGACACTTCATGATTAATTATGAACGGTTGATCCCTACACACATTCTGCTACATTTGACGCACGATTCTCTCTACATCATATAATACTTTAATGAACACGCAACGGACCCGTTGGCCACATTATGACAGCGAAACACATTGCTTGCAGATATTAAAATATACGTTTTACGAGTTCATTGTTTCACTGACAATTGTTGATTCTCGTCAAAGTCTTTGCTGTAGTCGACAGCCCCCTCATGCAACGCTTGTTTGAATATGCCGACGAGGACATCGTCCATGTCGTGCCTTTGAATGGCAGCTAAAATCTTGCGCAGCGACGTGTCAAGAGCAACTTCGCCCGTGTAGAATGGAATGGCCAAAGTTCGCCGTAGGAAGCGGTACATCTGTCTAGTTCCTGAAATTAGTATTTATTGCTGATAATGGTCTATAGAGCTGTAGTTATACGTATGTTTATGAAACATAAACAGCATTCATACGAACATTATTACGAACGGTGAGTTACGTTAGTGCGAACATAACGTTGCAGACGAACCATATTGTGTTACACGTCCGTTCGACTAAACGAATTAGGGAGAGAACGTTTCAATAAAGTCAGCGCCTTCCTTGGTGCCAGCATCAGCGCCCGCCCCCTGAGTGGAGAGGGACAACTGCTCAGCCAACGGAGAAACCCAAATAGAAAAACAAAAACATAATACAGGCGAGTACCACCCCGGGGTCAACAGGGAAAGTAATTCACCCCGTTGCCGAGCGTCAGGCAGGCGGGCGTAGCAGCATTGACTGTGTGTTAGTGGACGCTATAGTGGGTAAGACCCCTATCATTTCATATGAGATAGCAGGCGAAAAAACTAGTATGGTTTTAGATATGGGTACTGAAGTAACTATTTTACAGGAATGGTGGTTCAACGAATACTTAATGGCTTCTGTCGACTGTTTAGAAGATGCGTCGTCATTTTTACGGCTGGAAGCAGTCAACTCTCTAGTGTTCCCATACATTGGGTACTTTACAGCCGATATAAATGTGTTGGGCACTATCGTTAAGAACAAAGTGATTCTAGTGCAGAAAAATCCACCAGGGTTACACATGCGTCAGCGCCCGCCCCCTGAGTGGAGAGTGACAGCTGCTCAGCCAACGGGGAAACCCAAATAGAATAATAAAAACATAATACAGGCGAGTTTAATTTCTCTATCGCAAACAGTTGTAAAGAACTGCGAAATAATGACAAGCGCTACACTGGATCGGCAAAATGTAATGGCAAGAAATAACCAATTAATGTAAACATATACAGGCCTAGAGCGGTGAAACAACTACGAAAGTACGATGTATGCATCCAAGTAGCTGTAAACGTTCCAGTCCTGCTACGAAGCGCATACGCTCGCCATACAACCTCACACGTGCATGTACTAGATGATTACCTTGACCGAGTTCCTGGTAGACTTCAGAATAACAGTCGCTTGTCCTGACCCTCGTCTTCAGAGCCTCCATACGACCCACGACATCCGACACGAAATCATAGCGCCCCGTTCCACCGACGTCCAGATTGTCGCACAGTTCGGCGGCGGCAGATGTAGGCTGCAGCGCGAACTTGTACCACGGACCGACGTAAGGCCGGACGGCGACTGGGTCGACACCGTGTCGTCGAATGAGGTCGTCCAGCTCGCTGTTCACCCGTCGCTGGAGCCAGCGCAAGTCGACGGCCTGCATCTCACAGCACAACATATTGGCCAGCATCATCTGGAGGACCTCGAGCGCCTCGTTGGTCTTCCTCGCAGACAACAATCCGAGCGAGTTGACGCTCTGGTTGTGCATCTCGGCTGACACCACGTGGTTCGTGACGGGATTCGTGAGCACGTCAAGCTCGGCCATGTACGACGCCATCGCTGTGTCGGTGCCTTTGAAGCCGAAGTCGACGTTGTAGTCTCTGCCGGCGAGGTTCGGTGGCAGACCTTTGCTCAACGTCACGTTGACGATCTCCTCCATCTGACTGAAGATGAGTTTTCCGCACAGCTGCAGAGCCTGACGCGCCTGGTCCATCGCCACCGTGATGGAGATGCCCTGGAAGTTACCGCAGTGGAGGATGGCGTCGTTAGCGTGGTCGATCAGCGGGTTGTCGTTGGCGCTGTTCGTCTCCGTCGTGATCCGTCTCACTGACTCCTGCATCGTCTCGACGACAGGGGCTAGCCACTGCGGCGCCGATCGTAGACAGTAACGGTCCTGCATCAGGCGATTCGTCTCGTCCTTTTGTTCCATCGATAACTCTTGCACTGCCAGTCGAGAACCGTCCAATAGCGTAGTCAAGTTGCTAGCCACCTCCCGGAGGCCGGCGTGCGATAAACAACGCCCGATGGTCGGGTGAAAGCTCTCTACGCGACCTTCGAGTGATTCCACAGCCAACGCCGTCACCACCTGCGTCAACAGAACGGCAACGTTGGCGTCGAAGAGAGCACATGCTCCCAGCGACGATGCAAACGACGCCGCGTTGACTACAGCCAACGCTTCTTTGGCCTGGAACTTGACATGACTTAACCGAGCTCTCTGAAACGCAGCAGGTGCAGCAGTTTCTACACCGTCCACGACGACCCGAGCATCCGGCCGTCCCATCATGCACGCGGCGATGTACGACGTCGGCATCAAGTCTCCACTGGCGCTGACGGAGCCTCTCTTCGGAACAACAGGAACGATATCTTCGTTGAGCATGTCGACGAGCAGTTGAACGGTGGTAGGGCGTATTCCGGAGAATCCGAGGCTGAGACTATTAGCGCGAACTAGCATGACGGCGCGAACCAGTTCTGGAGGAAATGTCGGTCCAAACCCCGCGTTCAAATGACGGATGAGCGAGATTTGTAGCTCGACCTTGTCGTCAGAGCGAACATCGGCGCTGCCCCCATAGCCCGTGTTCACGCCGTAGATAACCAAACCTTCTCGAATCTTGCCGCTCAGATAATCGACATTATCTTGCATTAGATCAACAGACTTCGGCTCGATGGCTACTTTGGTAGACCTGTTGGCTACAGCATAAATTGCGGCTAAAGTCAAACCTTCACCATTGATTACCACACAGCCATCCGTTTGTTTGTATTCCTCCAGTGATGATACGACCGATGCCGCGTGAGTCGTTCTGTGGAGCAGAAGATAGTTACACTGGCGGTACCAACCAACGTGTTTCGGACGAAACACGCTCGCCATCTAGCGAAAATTGCCCAACAAAAATTAAATCATTTTCTTAGTTCTCTCTACAATTTCAAATAAACACTGATAGTCAGGGCGGTTAGCAAAATTACGATTATTTGATGGACAAAAGCACCACATTTTATGTGGCTTGTAGGAGTCATACTTATTGATTTTAAAAGGGAGCCACACAAAATAAATATTTTCGGATCCTCCACGGGGCTCTCCAATGTTGACGCTATTTAGCCGGTGAAAATATGACCCCCAGATTTTTGCGTGACTTTAGCAATATTTGTATAGGTATTTCAGGACTATTTATGCTTCTACTGGTGAATAACAAGAAATACCTATGCAAAATAATGCTGAAAACAATTGTTATTGTAAAATAACTTTCGAGGAAAAAAATGGGGCCATATTGCAAAAAAGTGACATAAGCGCTCTAACTCTGTATACGAAATTGTAATAAATGCTATATCAAATATTACTTTAGTACGCTTGATATTTTTTCATGAAAACTCTGATGAAAGTCACAAACTAAACAACAAAGAAACACAATTTCTCTTGGAGGTGTCTATCGAATGTGTATTTTCTTACAAAGCGTCTCTGATTTTACAAGATTTTGTCACCAACTCCTTCAAGCCTCAAGGCTTTTGTGTTATATTTAAAAAAGAATACAGGGTGTTCCGATATTATATTTCGTATTTTTAATGTAAATAACAAATAACTAATACCCATAGCAATTGGTTTTCAGCGAGACTACCAATTTCGTGTCGTGTTCCTCGGGGTTCTGTTCTTGGACCATTACTTTCTTGAAACTTGATTGTTTATCCCAACACCTCTGCAGAACCAGAATTTCACACCGACCGTTTGTCACGAGTTTTCTTGGGGAACGTTAAGGTTCGTATGTCTAGGAGTAAATATTTAAAGGTAGATGGGCCGACGTGACTTTCTTTACTTTCGGGTTCCGACTATAAGTCAGATAGCTTCGATCATCTAATTTTAACATACTTTTTGTTCCCTGTGTTAAAACAAATGTCGGAACTAGAGGTTTTTCAGTTGCTGCACCGACTCTGTCGAACTGACTCCCTGTTAGTGTTAAGTCTGTAGGAAATAATAATATAGCAACATTTCGCCGCATACTAAAAACCCACAAGTTTAAATTTGCTTATCCTCCATAGCTCCCCAGCGTACCAATCCATCTGTTTACATCTGGAACTGCTTATCGATTACGAACTGCTTCTTACCCCCTTTTGTTTTGCTTATATATATATATATATATATCCAGTGACGACAGAATGTCCGAAAAACCAAGTCAGTTGCTGCAGTGTAAATACAGACGGCAGTACGGGAACAAGCTTTGAAACCAACTATGATTTATGGAGTGTTGAAGAAGTTCTTAGCGACCGGCAGAGTGTCGCACACCTGAAAGGAACTGCGTACCAGGATAACGGACGCTATTGCCAGTATGAGTTTTGATATGTTGCGGCGAACGTGACTGAAATCTACTATGGGTGAGACGTCCTGATAGGCACTAATGGTGCACACGTGGAAGTCAGTTTGTCTATTAACTGTTCAGAAAAAAATGTTTTGAGTTGGGCTACTCGCTGTTTTAATTATTATTTTATCCGATACAATTATTTCATTTACGTATTACATAATGTACATGTAATATTTCTTTCAAAGAAATAAATACGTAGTGAAATAGGAAATATTGAATTTCTCATAAACATATATAATATAGATAATTCATGTCTGAATTTGGAATATATGCCATATACTTCTTTCAGATTATATATATATATATATATATATATATATATATATATATATATATATATATGTGTGTGTGTGTATATACAGAGCATATACTTCTTTCGGATTGATCGCATAAATGAACTTTCGTTTGAGTGTAACGCCAAGTAATACTGTTGAGACACAAAGATGACTGTCCTCACCTGCATGACGGTGACGTCATCAGCCCTGTGCGGAGACCACACAGGTGCCCCTGTTGCCTGCTCGCCAGAAGGGTAGTTGCCATCAAACTCTTATCTGCAAAAATCACCACAAATTCTAAATATAGTATATATATATATATATATATATATATATATATATATATATATATATATATATATATATATATATGTATATATATATATATATATATATATAATTGTCATAATCCAGCTGTCTATGGGGGAAGGTTAAGTAATATGAGCCACTTTTTTCACATTGATATTCTCGAGCCGTATTACTAGATATTTGCTGTGAGTAAAGATGACGTAAAACTAGATATATATACATATATATATATTTATATATATATATATATATATATATATATATATATATATATATATCATAGCAAATTTTCCAAGGAGAGACATGGAATAAATATATATATATATTTCTTTCTTGTCTCTCCTTGGAAATATATATATATATATATATATATATATATATATAATAAAAAATATATAAAATAAAAATTTTCCAAGGAGAGACATGGAAGAAATATATATATATATTTCTTTCTTGTCTCTCCTTGGAAATATATATATATATATATAATAAAAAATATATAAAATAAAAATATTTTTATTAATTTGTTTTATTACATGTATAGGCACTTGAGTGGATCACTTCGATTATCCAGGCTCCGCGCTGTGGCGCCACCGTTTGTCGCACAGAACTTCGTCTAACCTCGATTATCCAGGCTCCGCGCTGTGGCGCCACCGTATGTCGCACAGAACTTCGCCTAACCTCGATTATCCAGGCTCCGCGCTGTGGCGCTACGTTTTGTCGCACACATTTTCGCCTGGATGCAGTGTGCTTTTCATTGTGACGGGAATTATGTATGTACCCAGATACTGGGTGCATAAATAATTAGTTAATTACAATGTTATCCGGGCATTTGGCTAACTCATAAAATAGTTGTTAACTGTTATCAGCTTATACGATGAAATTCGAATTAGCTTTAACTGTCCGACTGAAAAGTTAAATCAAGCAAACAAAATGTTTAGAGGAACATCTCAATAATGAATGGTTGTTGGCGATTCAAGGAAACACCTGCGCAAAATGGAGTGGTGACAGTGGGTGACAACGAGACCACGCCTCTGCTACAAGACTCTCTTCTCGGCGGATTCACGAAGGCAAGCGAGAGTTGGATAAGCAAGACTAACTTCGCCTGGATGCGGAGAATGTACATTTCACTGACGGAAATTTAGCCAGCAGCGTGAATATGTTTATAAACAAGGTTGACACATATCTCAGGAGGGCGGGTTACACGTAAGTAAAAATTATGGACTCTCGATAAGCCAATGGCTTGCATGTCAACTTGCCATCTGGGCCACTTGCCTTGGATGGCAATCTTGTTAAATATCTTGTTAAATCTTGAAATTACGTATACACCCAGATTATGGGCGCAAACATAATTAGCTAACTACGATGTAACCCGAGCATTTGGTTAATTCATAAAGCGATTTAACTTTTATCACTTTATACGATGCAATTCGAATTAACTTGATACTTTGAATATATTGACACAACTGTCAGACTGAAATGTTAAATCATGCGAAAAAAATAACTGTTAACTGAACGTGGAATATACTATTATTAGACCTATGAACTAGCCGAGTTGCCCGGCGTTGCACGGGAGAAAGACAGCCACTGCAAGAGCTGATGTCTCTTCGCAGCACCCAGTGAAGCTTTGGTAGAGTAATGTAAATGGTAGGCCTGGAGGGAATAATTACTTCCACCGTCGCCAGTGAACAATAACAAGTCCACAAACATGACGACTTCGTAATGTATACAAACACACTATTAATTTAATAAATACAGTTGTACATTATTGTAACCACTAAGTACCACTACATACCAGTCCCACTACATGACCATGTCTGTTGAGTCATACGCTGAGTCCCACAGTCCCACTACATGAACATGTATGTAGAGTGATATACTGAGTAACACAGTCCCACTACATGAACATGTATGTAGAGTCATACACTAAGTAAAACAGTCCCACTACATGAACATGTATGTAGAGCCATACACTGAGTCACACAGTCCCACTACATGAACATGTATGTAGAGTCATACACTGAGTCACGAATTTCCACTACATGGACATGTATGTAGAGTCATCCACTGAATCACACAGTCCCACTACATGAACATGTCTGTAGAGTCTTACACTGAGTCATGGGAGGGAGGAATAGAGAACTGACAGTTTACTGGGAACCATGGCAGGGAATAAAAGGCTAATCATTCAAGTAGGTCAGAATGGAAGGGGAACTGGTGGTGTCACTGGGAAGATAACCTGGTGGATAATTACAGCTACCACTAATCACTCTCTCTGGCTGTAAATATTTAGGGCTGGCATTGCTAATGAGCTGCCACCCCAACTCATCCCAACAGTGCCAACACAACACAAGGGGGTCATTTGTCTGCATTGTTTGATTTGTTTCAATGAAGCCTAACTAATCAACTAATAGACCAGTTGTTCTTTTCATATTTGATGAATAACAGCTCAGGCATTGACCAGTTGGCCTACATAGAACATTGTGAAAGTGAATTCACAGGACAGACAATGATTTCATAATCTGCTGAGGATACTGCTCATTACATAGAACTTTTTCCAATGGCATGTTGTGAACTTGTGAAAGTGATTTTAGCAATACTAATTATTCAAAGAATTACGCAAATGCAAATGTTTAAGGTACGTTTTCAAATGGAAATGCATTTGCAATGTTATGGAGGCATTGGAATGCGCATTCAAATACTCAACATTCAAATGCGCATTCAAATGGATTTGCATTTGTTAACAAGCCTGCTTCTATGCACCACTAAAAGCAATTTCTCCTTGTATGATTTTGAACAGACTTGTTATACAGCAATGATTATCTTTGGGATTATGGTCCAGAGAGTGGGTCATTGTTAAGTTTTAGATATTTTCTAAAACTTAACAATGTTGTTAAGTTCACTAATTTAATACCCAGATTAATTTAGTGAACTGGTTCAACAACTGTTGCGTCGAACAAACCCGCGATTCTAGTTTCCTTGAATTGTGGGTCCAAGTCCATTGCATGACTGGTCCGAATAAATACACGACTCGCAACAAACGTCTAGCATTGCAAGCCTAGCATTATAGCGCTGTTTTCCTACCAGATGTCACAATAAAACCTGCGAAACGATGTCGTAATAATAACCACATCGAGTGAGCATCTGCCACTACCAGTGAGCATCTGCCACTACGAGTGAGCATCTACAACTACGAGTGAGCAGCTACCACTTCGAATGAGCATCTACCACTACGAGGTACGTATGCCCAAAGAAAGGACCGGCATAGTCGGTGTGTATTTCCTGCCAGGGTGTACATGGCCACTCCCATGGGTGCAGGGGTGCCTGTCTTGGCATATCTTGACAATTCTCACACCCATGGCAGTGTATTGTTATATTTTCAACATCACTGTCGATACCGCCATATGTAACTGCGGGCCAGTGCCTTTATGTCCACAACTCTCAGTTATCCTGTGTTGAGTATTTCCAACAGCTGCGGCTGTAACTTCTGTTGAAAATAAAAATCGGTGAATTTTGCACGCGTCAAATCTTATCTCTATGTTTGGGAACTTGTTATAGCTCACTGGAGACGGTGGAAGTAATTATTGTTTATGTCGATGTCGTTAAGCGGGTATGTAAGCCCTGGACCTGATTAAGTACCATGACATGCAGAATTTTTAAATAAACTTGTTCTAACCTAGATGTTATATCTTGCCGTTTATTATTTATGCATAAGTATGCATATTTTGATTGGAATTGATATAATGTAATTGACTCCAATCTGACTCCAATATATAAAAAAGGTGAAACAACAATATTCAATTGTTTATAAGCCCATAAGCTCTTCTACCTGCTATTTCAAAAGTACTTAAAACAATTGATAAATTCTCATTGTATGCAAGAAATTACCCCGATTCAATTGATGAACCGTTTCAACAACTGTTGCGTCGACCAAACCGGCGAATCTAGTTTCCTTGAATTGCGGGTCCACGTCCATTGCACGACTGATCCGAATAAATACACGACTCGCAACAAACGTCTAGCATTGCATGCCTAGCATTATAGCGCTGTTTTTCCCACCAGATGTCACAATAAACCCTTCGAAACGATGTCGTAATAATAACATTATTCTTCACTTTGATCTTGTGGTTATGTAATTACACTAATTGTGTAAATATAATTGGTCAGTCATTTCTCGCATTTATCAACCCCGGTGTCTACTTCTTGTCCTTCCTGTGCTCTCTCTAACATCCACAGGCTGACCAACCTGCAGTTGCCGGGTGACGCCATTACCAGAGAACTGCTTAGCTTGGCGATTTTCTACAGTTCGTTTCATGTTCGGTTTCACAAGATCAACTCGAGTTTTCAGTTTCCTTCCCACCATTAACACAGCAGGTGTTTCAGTGGTGGTGCCGTAAATGGTATTTCTGTAGGCTAAGAGAAATCTCACTAGTTTCCCTTGCGCACTTCATCCCTCTTCTCTCATAGAACGAAGAGCTTGCTTGAATGTGTACAAACCGCTCGGCAAGTCCGTTGTTTGCTGGATGGTAAGGAGAATTAGGTGGATGCTGAATTCCTTTTTGACGCACAAACTCCTTGAATTCCTCACTCACAAATTGGGGTCCGTTGTCGGACACCAACTGTTCTGAAAGACTATTACTGGCAAAGATGGTCTTCAAGATTTCCACAGTTTTCACATCGTGATCAGTCATGATCACTTCTGGCCACTACGAGTGAGCATCTACCACTACGAGCGAACATCTACCATTTCGAGTGAGCATCTTCCACTACCAGTGGGGATCTACCACTTCGAGTTACCATCTACCACTTCGAGTGAGCATCAACCACTGCCAGTGAGCATCTACCACTACCAGTGAGGATCTAACGCTTCGAGTTAGCATCTACCACTTCGAGTGAGCATCTATCACTACAAATGAGCATCTATCACTACCAGTGAGCATCTACCACTTCGAGTGAGTATCTACCGCTTCGAGTGAGCATCTGTCACTACCAGTGAGCATCTATCACTACTAATGAGCATCTACCGCTACCAGTGAGCATCTATCACTACGAATGAGCATCTACTTCTACCAGTGAGCATCTATCACTACGAATGAGCATCTACCACTACCGGTGAGCATCTGTCACTACGAATGAGCATCTACCACTACCGGTGAGCATCTGTCACTACGAATGAGCATCTACCACTACCAGTGACCATCTATCACTACGAATAAGCATCTACAACTACCAGTGAGCTGGATGGTAAGGAGAACTAGGTGGAAGCTTAATTCCTTTTTGACGCACAAATTCCTTGAATTCCTCACTCACAAATTGGTGTCCGTTGTCGGATACCTAGAGCGGTGAAACAACTACGAAAGTACGATGTATGCATCCAAGTAGCTGTAAACGTTCCAGTCCTGCTACGAAGCGCATACGCTCGCCATACAACCCCACACGTGCATGTACTAGATGATTACCTTGACCGAGTTCCTGGTAGACTTCAGAATAACAGTCGCTTGTCCTGACCCTCGTCATCAGAGCGTCCATACGACCCACGACATCCGACACGAAATCATAGCGCCCCGTTCCACCGACGTCCAGATTGTCGCACAGTTCGGCGGCGGCAGATGTTGGCTGCAGCGCGAACTTGTACCACGGACCGACGTAAGGCCGGACGGCGACTGGGTCGACACCGTGTCGTCGAATGAGGTCGTCCAGCTCGCTGTTCACCCGTCGCTGGAGCCAGCGCAAGTCGACGGCCTGCATCTCACAGCACAACATATTGGCCAGCATCATCTGGAGGACCTCGAGCGCCTCGTTGGTCTTCCTCGCCGACAACAATCCGAGCGAGTTGACGCTCTGGTTGTGCATCTCGGCTGACACCACGTGGTTCGTGACGGGATTCGTGAGCACGTCAAGCTCGGCCATGTACGACGCCATCGCTGTGTCGGTGCCTTTGAAGCCGAAGTCGACGTTGTAGTCTCTGCCGGCGAGGTTCGGTGGCAGACCATTGCTCAACGTCACGTTGACGATCTCCTCCATCTGACTGAAGATGAGTTTTCCGCACAGCTGCAGGGCCTGACGCGCCTGGTCCATCGCCACCGTGCTGGAGATGCCCTGGAAGTTGGCGCAGTGGAGGATGGCGTCGTTGGCGTGGTCGATCAGCGGGTTGTCGTTGGCGCTGTTCGTCTCCGTCGTGATCCGTCTCACCGACTCCTGCATCGTCTCGACGACAGGGGCGAGCCACTGCGGCGCCGAGCGTATACAGTAACGGTCCTGCTTCAGGCGGTTCGTCTCGTCTTTCTGTTCCATCGTCAACTCCTGCACTGTCAGTCGAGAACCGTCCAACAGCGTCGTCAGGTTGCTAGCCACCTCCCGGAGGCCGGCGTGCGATAAACAACGCCCGATGGTCGGGTGAAAGCTCTCTACGCGACCTTCGAGTGATTCCACAGCCAACGCCGTCACCACCTACGTCAACAGAACGGCAACGTTGGCGTCGAAGAGAACACATGCTCCCAGCGACGATGCAAACGACGCCGCGTTGACTACAGCCAACGCTTCTTTGGCCTGGAACTTGACATGACTTAACCGAGCTCTCTGAAACGCAGCAGGTGCAGCAGTTTCTACACCGTCCACGACGACCCGAGCATCCGGCCGTCCCATCATGCACGCGGCGATGTACGATGTCGGCATCAAGTCTCCACTGGCGCTGACGGAGCCTCTCTTCGGAACAACAGGAACGATATCTTCGTTGAGCATGTCGACGAGCAGTTGAACGGTGGTAGGGCGTATTCCGGAGAATCCGAGGCTGAGACTATTAGCGCGAACTAGCATGACGGCGCGAACCAGTTCTGGAGGAAATGTCGGTCCAAACCCGGCGTTCAAATGACGGATGAGCGAGATTTGTAGCTCGACCTTGTCGTCAGAGCGAACATCGGCGCTGCCCCCATAGCCCGTGTTCACGCCGTAGATAACCAAACCTTCTCGAATCTTCCCGCTCAGATAATCGACATTATCTTGCATTAGATCAACAGACTTCGGCTCGATGGCTACTTTGGTAGACCTGTTGGCTACAGCATAAATTGCGGCTAAAGTCAAACCTTGACCATTGATTACCACACAGCCATCCGTTTGTTTGTATTCCTCCAGTGATGATACGACCGATGCCGCGTGAGTCGTTCTGTGGAGCAGAAGATAGTTACACTGGCGGTACCAACCGACGTGTTTCGGACGAAACACGCTCGCCATCTAGCAAAAATTGCCCAACAATAAATTAAATCATTTTCTTAGTTCTCTCTACAATTTCAAATAAACACTGATAGTCAGGGCGGTTAGCAAAATTACGATTAGTTGATGGACAAAAGCACCACATTTTATGTGGCTTGTAGGAGTCATACTTATTGATTTTAAAAGGGAGCCACACAAAATAAATATTTTCGGATCCTCCACGGGGCTCTCCAATGTTGACGCTATTTAGCCGGTGAAAATATGACTCCCAGATTTTTGCGTGACTTTAGCAATATTTGTATAGGTATTTCAGGACTATTTATGCTTCTATTGGTGAATAACAAGAAATACCTATGCAAAATAATGCTGAAAACAATTGTTATTGTAAAATAACTTTCGAGGAAAAAAATGGGGCCATATTGCAAAAAAGTGACATAAGCGCTCTAACTCTGTATACGAAATTGTAATAAATGCTATATCAAATATTACTTTAGTACGCTTGATATTTTTTCATGAAAACTCTGATGAAAGTCACAAACTAAACAACAAAGAAACACAATTTCTCTTGGAGGTGTCTATCGAATGTGTAATGTATTTTCTTACAAAGCGTCTGTGATTTTACAAGATTTTGTCACCAACTCCTTCAAGCCTCAAGGCTTTTGTGTTATATTTAAAAAAGAATACAGGGTGTTCCGATATTATATTTCGTATTTTAAATGTAAATAACAAATAACTAATACGCATAGCAATTGGTTTTCAGCGAGACTACCAATTTCGTGTCGTGTTCCTCGGGGTTCTGTTCTTGGACCATTACTTTCTTGAAACTTGATTGTTTATCCCAACACCTATGCAGAACCAGAATTTCACACCGACCGTTTGTCACGAATTTTCTTGGGGAACGTTAAGGTTCGTATGTCTAGGAGTAAATATTTAAAGGTAGATGGGCCGACGTGACTTTCTTTACTTTCGGGTTCTGACTATAAGTCAGATAGCTTCGATCATCTAATTTTAACATACTTTTTGTTCCCAGTGTTAAAACAAATGTCGGAACTAGAGGTTTTTCAGTTGCTGCACCGACTCTGTCGAACTCACTCCCTGTTAGTGTTAAGTCTGTAGAAAATAATAATATAGCAACATTTCGCCGCATACTAAAAACCCACAAGTTTAAATTTGCTTATCCTCCATAGCTCCCCAGCGTACCAATCCATCTGTTTACATCTGGAACTGCTTATCGATTACGAACTGCTTCTTACCCCTTTTGTTTTGCTTATATATATATATATATATATATATATATATATATATATATATATATATATATATATATATATATATATATATATATATATATATATATATATATATATCAGTGACGAGAGAATGTCCGAAAAACCAAGTCAGTTGCTGCAGTGTAAATACAGACGGCAGTACGGGAACAAGCTTTGAAACCAACTATGATTTATGGAGTGTTGAAGAAGTTCTTAGCGACCGGCAGAGTGTCGCACACCTGAAAGGAACTGCGTACCAGGATAACGGACGCTATTGCCAGTATGAGTTTTGATATGTTGCGGCGAACGTGACTGAAATCTACTATGGGTGAGACGTCCTGATAGGCACTAATGGTGCACAAGTGGAAGTCAGTTTGTCTATTAACTGTTCAGAAAAAAATGTTTTGAGTTGGGCTACTCGCTGTTTTAATTATTATTTTATCCGATACAATTATTTCATTTACGTATTACATAATGTACATGTAATATTTCTTTCAAAGAAATAAACACGTAGTGAAATAGGAAATATTGAATTTCTCATAAACATATATAATATAGATAATTCATGTCTGAATTTGGAATATATGCCATATACTTCTTTCAGATTATATATATATATATATATATATATATATATATATATATATATATATATATATATATATATATATATATATGTGTGTGTGTGTGTGTGTGTGTGTGTATATACAGAGCATATACTTCTTTCGGATTGATCGCATAAATTCAATGAACTTTCGTTTGAGTGTAACGCCAAGTAATACTGTTGAGACACAAAGATGACTGTCCTCACCTGCATGACGGTGACGTCATCAGCCCTGTGCGGAGACCACACAGGTGCCCCTGTTGCCTGCTCGCCAGAAGGGTAGTTGCCATCGATTTCTTATCTGCAAAAATCACCACAAATTCTAAATATAGTATATATATATATATATATATATATATATATATATATATATATATATATATATATATATATATATATATATATATATATATATATATATATATATATAATCATAATATTAGTCCAGCTGTCTATGGGGGAAGGTTAAGTAATATGAACCACTTTTTCACATTGATAGTCTGGAGCCGTATGACTAGATATTTGCTCTGTGGAAAGATGACGTAAAACTATATATATATATATATATATATATATATATATATATCTTCCTTTTCTCTCCTGAAAAAGTAATAAAACAAATTAATAAAAATATTTTTATTTGATATTTGATATATATATATATATATATATATATATATATATATATATATATATATATATATATATATATATATATATATATATATATATATATATATATATATATATATATATATATATATATTTATATATATATATATATATATATATATATATATATATATATATATTGATATATATATATATATATATATATATATATTGATTGATATATATATATATATATATATATATATATATATATATATATATATATATATATATATATATATATATATATATATATATATATATATATATCAAATATCAAATAAAAATATTTTTATTAATTTGTTTTATTACTTGCATATGCAATTGAGTGGTTAACTTCAATTATCCAGCAGCGTGAATATGTTTATAAACAAGGTTGACACATATCTCAGGAGGGCGTTTTACACGTAATTAAAAATGATGGAATCTCCATAAGCCAATGGCTTGCGTGTTAACTTGCCATCTGGGCCACTTGCCTTGGATGGGAATCTTGTTAAATATTTTGTTAAATCTTGAAATTACGTATGCACCCAGATTCTGGGCGCAAACATAATTAGCTAATTACGATGTAACCCGAGCATTTGGTTAATTCATAAAGCGAGTTAACTTTTATCACTTTATTTCAAAATAAACATACTCCAAACTGAACAAAGATCTTCACAACTTGAGCTACGTCAAAGAAAACTCTCCAGACTAAACAAATATTTAATCATCAATATTTTCACAACTAGAACAATTTCAAAATAAACATCATCAAAAACTGAACAATGGCCCACTCTCTGTACCATGTTCTCCATAATAACCAATGCTGCGTAAAGAAATGCTCAACATTCATATGTTCCCCGATGCTACCATGCCAGTACGTTATGACGACCTGGTGACATTGCTTTCAGTGGTGTACAGAAGCAGTGTTCGAAAGAATCATTCAAGCGTAGTCTATTTCTTCAGTGTCCACTCGTTGAAAAGAAAAAGCGGTGAATTTTGCACGCGTCAAATCTTATCTCTATGTTTGGGAACTTGTTATAGCTCACTGGAGACGGTTGAAGTAATTATTGTTTATGTCGATGTCGTTAAGCGGGTATGTAAGCCCTTGACCTGATTATGTACCATGACATGCATAATTATTTTAATAAACTTGTTCTAAGCTAGATGTTATATTTTGTCGTTTATTATTTCTATAGTTGCTATGTTCACATATGGAATTGATAATTGGAATTTTGTAATTGGTATTTTAGGTGGAATTCAAAGTGGAATTTGTATGCATAATTTGATAGGAATTGATATAATGTAATTGGCTCCAAGTCTGACTCCAATATACAAAAAAGTTGAAACAACAATATTCAATTGTTTATAAGCCCATAAGCTCTTCTACCTGCTGTTTCAAAAGTACTTATAACAGTTGATCAATTCTCATTGTATCGAAGAAATTACTCCGATTCAATTCATGAACAGGTTCAACAACTGTTGCGTCGGCCAAACCCTCGACTATAGTTTCCTTGAATTGCGGGTCCACGTCCATTGCACGACTGATCCGAATAAATACACGACTCGCGACAAACGTCTAGCATTGCATGCCTAGCATTATAGCGCTGTTTTCACACCAGATGTCACAATAAACCCTTCGAAACGACGTCGTAATAACAACATTATTCTTCACTTTGATCTTGTGGATATGCAATTACAATAATTGTGTAAATATAACTGGTCACTCATTTCTGAATGTCCTCCACAAACTAAACTACACCTGAAAGCTACTGCAAAAATAGGTCACATCATCGCGATCTTTTTCACGAAACAACACTGTACTGGGTTTATAGCGTGACGACGTTATGAAACACGCCTTTGTCCTCTTCCTATTCAAGGCCACCAGACGACTTTAGCCACACATACATTCGTCGTATGCAGGTGGACATGCGTCACCATTACATAACGTCTACCAGAGAACAAATATCCAGGTTATCTTCGCAATTTAAGACGCTCTCAAATGCACATTGGTCTACATATAGATATGGGCAAAAGCCCGTGTGCATACGAATTCGGCCGATCGTTAAGTAGTCGTGTTATTGTTCAGCATGGCTACAATGTGATTCTTTGCATTTGAGAGCGTCTCAGATGAACAGAATCGCATTGTACATATGCTGAATAATTACATGTCTCAAATTGCGAAGATTACCTAGCTATTTGTTCTGTAGGCCGTCTTCCCCAGGTACCTTATAGTCAGTGTGTGTCGTAATAAACGTAATAAACTGCGATGTCTAGACAACAAATTCTCGTACACAGTAAGGTTGATGTGTTCGATACACAATCTTTTGGGCCAAGATCATTGGGCGATTTTACGCCGTAACCGTTAATTTTAGTTAGTATTAATCTACAAATTAAATTAATTAATTAATTAAATCAATCTGTAACGCCCCTTAGTATTTGCCAATAGTGGCCTGCTTTGGTCGGTATGTAGTTGGTGTAGCCTATGCACCAGTAATTGCAATGTAGATTGTGCATAACATAGTGATGATGATAATAATATGATATGAAAATAATACCAAAATAATAATAATAAAAAATATATCACAAGCGAAAAACTGAAAACAGTTTGTACTGCGGCGAACTGTTTTCGACGGTAAGCGAGGAAAGGAATGGGTAAACTATGGATAATGTACAAGGAGGGTAAATTATGGATAATATACAGTGAGGGTAAACTATGGATAATGTACAGTGAGGGTAAACTATGGATAATGTACAGTGAGGGTAAACTATGGATAATGTACAGTGAGGGTAAATATGGATAATGTACAGTGAGGGTAAACTATGGATAATGTACAGTGAGGGTAAATTATGGATAATGTACAGTGAGGGTAAACTATGGATAATGTACAGTGAGGGTAAACTATGGATATTGTACAGTGAGGGTAAACTATGGATAATGTACAGTGAGAGTAAACTATGGATAATGTACAGTGAGGGTAAACTATGGATAATGTACAGTGAGGGTAAACTATGGATAATGTACAGTGAGGGTAAACTATGGATATTGTACAGTGATGATAAACTATGGATAATGTACAGTGAGGGTAAACTATGGATAATGTACAGTGAGGGTAAACTATGGATAATGTACAGTGAGGGTAAACTATGGATAATGTACAGTGAGGGTAAACTATGGATAATGTACAGTGAGTGTACACCAGTACTGTGCATAATATGAGTGTGGACCATTTGTTTGTGAAATGTGTGATGATGGCTTAGTAGTAATCCTGGATTTGAAGGGGTATGTTTTAAGCCACCACTTTTGAAGGGACAAAAATAAGGTGGTTTTTGGAAAACCCTATAGATATAGTAATTTAGACAATAAGGCGCCATATAAATGTGAAATAAGTGGAGAAGACGATTCTGTAGAAAAAATTAAATAAAAATATGTCCACTTTCCGACCAATCTTGTTTTGCTCTCAATAATTTATATATTATCGGTGCGTGCGTGCAATGCAGTGATCACGCACACGCGCGCACACACGCGCGCACCCACGCACGCACGCAGGACATCCATTGACATGTCACGTAATGTTTAGGAAAGATGGAATGATGGCTAATAGAGGATACGTGCATGAATGCATGCATGCATGCATGTATGTAATGATGCATGCATGCATGTGTATGCATCAAATATCTTGTGCGTGCGTGTGTGCGTGTGTCCGTGCGTGTGCTAGCGTTAGTAATACGGGCACACACTTCAGTCAAGATTTAGCATCCAAGCCAAATGCCCTCTTCTGTTACACGACCTGAGACATATAGCGCCGGGAAGTCAAATAGATCCCTAAACTTACCTGGTAGGTATGATCGAAGTCGCTCCAGATCGGCGGCTTGTTTAAATTACACTTGTCAGCATTGGCTTGTTGCGCTAAATATAGTCCATGCCGTATCCTGCCTTTGCGCATGCGTGGGCAGTTTTTCTGTTGCGCGCATTGTTTGCTTGTTATTTTACGGATGACGAACTTTTAACTATTCATGCATTCTCTCACAAAGCACTCTGCTGCTGACATCTAGCGATTACCACTAATTGCATTACGTGTGTAACCCCAGCTGGATTGGCGTGGAACTATCTTGTAATTCTTACCTGTTTACCAAAGAGTAGATTTGATCATCGTCTACAAGTTGCGTAAATTTTACTGTTTAAGACATGGTGGCAGCTCTTTGTTACCACTTCAGGGGTGATCGTGTCCTCTCTGATCCCACTCTGTAACCACTCCAGGATTGATCGTGTCCTCTCTGGTCCCACTCCGTAACCACTTCAGGGGTGATCGTGTCCTCTCTGATACCACTCTGTAGCCACTTCAGGGGTGATCGTATCATCTCTGATCCCACTCTGTAGCCACTTCAGGGGGTGGTCGTGTCCTCTCTGGTCCCACTCTGAAACGACTTCAGGGGTGATCGTGTCCTCTCTGATCCCACTATGTAGCCACTTCAGGGGTGATCGTATCATCTCTGGTCCCACTCTGTAGCTACTTCAGGGGTGATCGTGTCCTCTCTGGTCCCACTCTGTTACCATTTCAGGGGTGATCGTGTCCTCTCTGGTCCCACTCTGTTACCACTTCAGAGATGATCGTTTCCTCTCTGATCCCACTATGTTACCACTTCAGGGGTGATCGTATCCTCTCTTATCTGACTATTTTGCAACGTCTCTTATCGTCGCCCAGCTGCACCAGACGGGAAATGTGGGAAATACGAGAAACATCATCAGTTGTAAAAATTGGATTACTACCAACTGCATCCCTACCAGGAGGGTCTGACCAACCGTGACCCTGTCAACGAAATGTGACTGCGGGGAAGACCAGACAATGCCCCACTTCTTCTGTTGCCGACTACTGGACGGTCCGTGTAGACTGGAAGATCTCGCCACCGGCCCGCATCGGACAAGCACATGCGTCCGAACACGGCAACACCTCGTGTGAAGGACACGATAAGAAGAATGGACTTGAAGTAACTTCATGTTTTGCTTTGACACTTTAATTTCATCATTACTTGGTTCTAAAGGTACAGAGTCTCGTCGCTGTTATTATAGAATCATGTTATATGGTTTAAATTGTATATATTTCAAGTTGCCATTTTATATGATTTCGACGATATCATTTCTAGTTGCCGCTGGATTGTTAAAGTGCGCCGTTTAAAGAGAATAAGCAGCTTAGTATGATAATATATTGGCTTTGACGGAATCATGTTCTGTTGCCGCAGTATTATTAAAGTGTGCCGCTTAAAGAGAATCAGCAGCTTAGTATGATAATATATTGGCTGGGACAGAATCATGTTCTGTTGCCGCAGTACTACTAAAGTGTGCCGCTTAAAGAGAATCAGCAGCTTAGTATGATAATATATTGGCTGGGACAGAATCATGTTCTGTTGCCGCAATACTATTAAAGTGTGCCGCTTAAAGAGAATCAGCAGCTTAGTATGATAATATATTGGCTGGGAAGGAATTACGTCCTGTTGTAGCTAAAGTGAATAAGGTAAATTTATGGACCTATTTAATGTAAAATGTACTGTGAAATGTGAAAAAAACGATTAATACAAAAAACTTCAATAATTTTTTGGGATGTCCATCATTCAGTGAATGAATGAAAATGTATTACGACAGCAGGAAACTAGATGGTATGACAACGTACAACTTTGTACAACAAACTAGATATTGGGACAACAGTTGCGCGCGCAGCCTTCTGGGTAGCATGAGCGCCCCCTTGCGGCTATATCGAACCATAACACTAACCATCTGTCGGCTATATAACCCTAACCCTAACCTTCTGTCGGTTGTTTCTAACCCTAACCCTAACCACAACATCAGCGCTCCCTAACGACTAAAGGACTGGTTAAGGAGTGGTCAAGGAGTCTTGACCTAGGATCAGAGGTCATCGTCCGACGTAAGGACCGGAGCGGCATTCGTGAACAGGGATCAAAGGGTATGTTAGCAGCGTCCATTAACAGGTTCATTGAAAGGTATCAAAGTAGCTAACGAGGAAACGAGAAACCAACACAACACGATATCGTACGAGTGCACACGTATGTTATTGAACAACAAAGTTAAATATCATACAATACAGTAATCATATATGCAATATTTTAAAATTAAAAGTCAAACGTTTATGCGTATACAAGACCATCAAACCGAGTGTGCTATTAAAAAAAAGTCATACTTTATTGTGTATTCAGACACTGAATAGATAGAAAACCATAATCTGTGTACATTGGCCGAGTGTGCTATTTGTAGACAGCCAGACACCGCCGATGTCTGTGCTGCATTGATATTGTTACGTGGTGGCAGTCTAACATATCATAAAATATCTATTTTAAAAGTAATTTAAATTTGTAAAAATTAAAAGTCACACATGTTGTGTATACAGGCACTGCATAGATACAAGACCACAAACCGGGAAGACCCATAATCTTTGTGCACTGGCCGAGTGTGCTATTTGTGGACAGCCAGACACCACATATCATTCATTAACAGGGATCAAAGGGCTGACGACGAAATGAGAAAGGAACAAAACACGGTATTGTACGAGTGCACACGTATTTTATTGCCATATCTTTCGATTATTTTTACTGCCATTAAAACTATTTAAAAAAGCTATGGACTGGTGGTCGACGTTCAGAGAGCGAGTGAGAGGAGGCGGTTTTTAACATTTGACGTACTTTTTATGACTAGGCCGCGCGTTCATACTAGACCACTTATCGGATTGACCCAGGGACCTGCAGCAAGCAAGCGGTGTAGTTTTTACCAGTACGCTATCCAGCCAGCACACCTACAGAGAGCGGGCCGAGGGCGGCAAACTTATCGATCAAACATCGGCATCCGCCTGCGGTCCGATGTAAGTTTTGTCCATCGGCTCAACATCGGGCTGAGGGCGGCAAACTTATCGGCCCAACATCGGCATCCGTCTGCGGGCTGATGTAGGTTTTGCCCATCGGGCCGAAGGCGGCAAATTTATCGGTCCAACATCGGCGTCCGCGTGCGGGCCGATGTGGGTTTTGTCCATCGGCTTAACATCGGGCCGATGACGGCTAATAAGCGGCTGCCGAAAGGAAGCTGCTTATGAACCGATGATTAGCCGCTCATTGGCCGACTGTGCCTAGTTTTGATAAATGTGTGTGTGTGTGTGTGTGTGTGTGGCGTGCGTGCGTGCGTGCGTGTGTGTGTATATATATATATATATATATATATATATATATATATATATATATATATATATATATATATATATATATATATATATATATATATATATATATATATATATATATATATATATGTATATATATATATATATATATATATATATATATATATATACATATATATATATATATATACATATATATATATATATATATATATATATATATATATATATATATATATATATATATATATATATATATATATATATATATATATATATATATATATATATGTATATATATATATATATATATATATATATATATATATATATATATATATATATATACATATATATATATATAGTTATTATATACACACATGATATATGTATTCGTATGTGGATTTGTTTAATTTGTTATACGATAATATTTAATAAATAAGCGTTGACCATCTCTTACTTGTACTTAAATGAATGTACTAAAAAACATACACTTCAGTTGTTTACTCCTGCCACATCCTGCTTAGCCTATGTTCGGACCATTTGGTGCTTCCTACCACCATCCCGATCAGAGGCAGTTCGGAACCATTCCTGGATGACTCGCTTTATGTCATGGTCATGGTTTAAGTTGTTCCATTTGTTGTCACCTCATTGTTTCGGACAGCATCTGAAATATTAACATAACAATTAAGTTAACAATACCAAGTGTCCACGACCCATGGAATCGGGCAAATCCCTTAAGAAAATATACCGTGGTAAATGTCATGGTATACCATGGTGTTTTGAACCAGGTAAACCATGGTAAAATACCATGATATACCATAGAAACCATGGTGTTCCATGGTGATTTGAAACAGGGAAGCCATGTTAAAAAATATCATATGTTGTTTTGAAACAGGTAAACCATGGTATACCACAGTTTACAATGTATACAACATTTTACAACTATAAAACAAGTATATTGATCGAGAACGAATTAAGCAACGGATACAGGGCAGAATGAATTAAAAATTTCACAGAATATAATTATATGTATGTACGCATGCATGCATGTATGCATATAATTATATGTTTTTGTTCTGATAAAGTGGCTCAGTGTGTACTGTCTGTTTATGTTTATTTCTTGCGAGTACTTTATCAGAACAGAAACACATATACATGTACAGAATATAATTATATATATTCATCATGTCTTTATTAGCATAACATTAAAAAGCAACCTATCAATGACGCTAAGTCTAAAAGGTAAGTGAATATATACTACAATAAAGTGAAAGTACTGATAATATTGCTCATTTTAAATGATAATGCAATGACGGCACTATTAAAAATAACTGACGGTTAGGAGTCAACCGTTCTACGTGGACATGTCGAGACACGTTCGAGTGGAGACAGCGTCGGTAGGCAGCCATGTTAGTGGCGGGTCGCAACAACGTGATTGATGCCTCCAGCCTGCCTTGCTCTTTCTCACTGTTTCAGCACACATTTCTATACTTTATGACACCGTGTCCAACCTGCCTTGCTATTTCTCACCGTCTCAGCATACATTTCTGCATTGTATGACTCTGCCTCCAACCTGCCTTGCTGTTTCCCACCATCTAAGCATGCATTTGTATACTTTATGACATCGCCTCCAGCCTGCCTTCCAAGTCCCCCCATCTCAGCATACATTTATTTATTTGATGACACTGTCTTCAGCCTGCCTGATTGTTTCTCACCATCTCAGCATACATTTCTGTACTTTATGACTTTGCCTCCAATCTGCCTTTTTGTTTCTCATCGTCCCAGCATATATTTATTTATTTTATGTCACTGTCTCCACACTGCCTTGCTATTTCTCACCGTCTCAGCATATATTTATGTATTTATGACATTGTCTCCAGCCTGCCTTACTGTTTCTCACCCTCTCAGCATACATTCCTATAATTTATGACTCTGTCTCCAGCCTGCCTTGCTGTTTCTCACCATCTAAGCATACATTTGTATACTTTATGACTCTGTCTCCAGCCTGCTTTCCTATACCCCCATCTCAGCATACATTTATTTTCTGACACTGTCTCCACCCTGCTTTGCACATAGTCACTAAAACTGCAGTACACAATTAGAATACATAGTTACTGCTAGAATACATGGCCACTATACCCTCAGTACACAACTAGAATACATAGTCGCTACATTCTCAGTACAGAGCTCAGTACACAGCTACAATACATGGTCACTACACTTTAAATAAAAAACTAGAATACATAGTCACTGTATCCAAAGCCACAAATATAATACATAGTCATTGTACCCACGGTGCACTGCTAGAATACATAGTCACTGTACTCACAACCACAGCTAGAATACATAGTCATTGTACCAACAGCCACAGCTAGAATACTTAGTCACTGTACCCAAGGGGTGGTCATTTAGTCAACGGGGTAAAAAATCAGTAGCATAGACATATATATACTTCATGATGCAACCGTGACCAACACCACCACCACCACAACCACCACCACCACCACCACCACCACCACCACCACCACCACCACCACCACCGCCATCACCGCCACCGCCGCCACCACCACCACCATAGTTACCACACTCCCAGTACAGAGTCAGAATACGTGGTCACTACACCCTCAGTACACATCTAGAATGCATAGTCAATACAGCCTCAATACAGAGCTACAATACAAAAGAGTCTGTATCTCCAGCATACAGCTATAAGACATAGTAACTGAACCCTCAGTATACACCTAGAATACATAGTCATTACACTCTCAGTACACAGCTAGAATACAAAATTGTCACTGTATCTGCAGTACGTAGCTATATTACATAGTCACTAAAACTCCAGTGCACAATTAGAATACACAGTTACTGCACTTCCAACACACAGCTACACTACATGGTTACTACACCTTCAGTACACATGTAGAATACATAACCACTACACTCTCAACACACAGCTAGAATACATGGTTACTACACCTTCAGTATACATCTAGAATACATAATCACTACACTCTCAACACACAGCTAGAATAGAATACATGGTTACTACACTTTCAGTATACATCTAGAATGCATAGCCATTACACTCTCAGTACACAGCTAGAATAAAAAATTGTCACTGTATCTGCAGTACGTAGCTATAATACATAGTCACTAAAACTCCAGTACACAATTAGAATACACAGTTACTGCACTTCCAACACACAGCTACACAACATGGTTACTACACCTTCAGTACACATCTAGAAAACATAATCACTACACTCTCAACACACAGATACAATACATGGTTACTACACCTTCAGAACACATCTAGAATACATAATCACTACACTCTCAACACACATATAGAATACATGGTTACTACACCTTCAGTACACATCTAGTATACATAATCACTACACTCTCAACACACATCTAGAACACATGGTTACTACACCTTCAGTACACATCTAGAATACATAATTACTACATTCTCAACACACAGCTAAATACATGGTTACTACACCTTCAGTACACATCTAGAATACATAATTACTACATTCTCAACACACAGCTAGAACACATGGATACTGCACCTTCAGTACACATCTAGAATACATAATCACTACACTCTCAACACACAACTAGAACACATGGTTACTACACCTTCAGTACACATCTAGAAAACATAATCACTACACTCTCAACACACAACTAGAACACATGGTTACTACACCTTCAGTACACATCTAGAATACATAATCACTACACTCTCAACACACAACTAGAACACATGGTTACTACACCTTCAGTACACATCTAGAAAACATAATCACTACACTCTCAACACACAACTAGAACACATGGTTACTACACCTTCAGTACACATCTAGAATACATAATCACTACACTCTCAACACACAGCTAGAATACATGGTTACTACACCTTCAGTACACATCTAGAATACATAACCACTACACTCTCAACACACAGCTAGAATACATGGTTACTACACCTTCAGTACACATCTAGAATACATAATCACTACACTCTCAACACACAGCTAGAATGCATGGTTACTGCACCTTCAGTACACATCTAGAATACATAATCACTACACTCTCAACACACAGCTAGAATACATGGTTACTGCACCTTCAGTACACATCTAGGATACATAATCACTACACTCTCAACACACAGCTAGAATACATGGTTACTACACCTTCAGTACACATCTAGGATACATAATCACTACTCTCTCAGCACACAGCTAGAATACATGGTTACTACACCTTCAGTACACATCTAGAATACATAATCACTACACTCTCAACACACAGCTAGAAAACATGGTTACTACACCTTCAGTACACATCTAGAATACATAATCACTACACTCTCAACACACAGCTAGAATACATGGTTACTACACCTTCAGTACACAGTTAGAATACATAATCACTACACTCTCAACACACAGCTAGAAAACATGGTTACTACACCTTCAGTACACGTCTAGAATACATAATCATAACACTCTCAACACACAGCTAGAACACAAAAGAATCACTGTATCCCAAGTACACATCTATACTACACAGTTACTATAATTCCAGTACACAATTAGAATATATAGTTACTGCTCATCCAGCACACAGCTCGAATACACGATCACTGCATCCTCAGTATATAACTGGAATACATAGTCACTACACCCTCTGTACATACCTAGAATACAAAATAGTATGTATATCTAGCACACAGCTATAATACATAGTCACTACAACTCCAGTACACAGTTAGAATACATAATTACTGCTAAAATGCATGGCCAGTGCACCCTCAGTACACAGCTAGAATACAAAATAGTCATTGTATCCCCAGTACACAGCTAGATTACATAGTCACTGCATCCCAATTACACAGTTAGAATGCATAGTCATTGCACCCCAAATAAACAATGAGGGTTAGGGTTTGGGTTTAAGGTTAGGGTTAGGATTAGTTAGGGGTTAGGTTTATGATGTCAATGTATAATAATACACAGCCGCCAGGTGGCGCAGGGGAGCGCGCGACAGAATGCATAGTCACTCCACCCCACGTACACAGCGAGGGTTAGGGTTTGGGTTTTAAGTTAGGGTTAGTTTGGGGATAGGGCTATGATGTCAATGTATAATATAATAAACAGCCGCCAGGTGACGCAGAGGGAAAGTGCGCGGTATTACCAGGACATTTTTATTAGGCGGAAAAGGTGTATTACCTCGTGTATTGCCTATGTATTTTATTATACATTGACATCATAACCCTAACTATTTTGTATTCTAGCAGTGTACTGAGAGCATAGTGACTATGTATTGTAGATGTGTACTGAGGGTGTAATTACTATGTATTTTAGCTGTTGGTTGGGAATGCAGTCACTATGTATTCTAACTGTGTACAGGAGTTGTAGTGACTATGTATTATAGCTATGTACTGGAGATGCAGTGTCTATTTTTTGCATTCTAGCTGTGTACTGGGAGTGTAGTAACTATGTATTCTAGATGTATACTGAGGTTGCAGTGACCATGCATTCTAACTGTCTGCTGGGAGTGCAGTGAATGTGTATTCTGTGTACTGGAGTAGTAGTAACTATGTATTATAGCTGTGGACTGGGGATACAGTTACTATTTTGTATTATAGCTGTGTACTGAGGATGTAGTGACTATGTACTATATATGTGCACTGAGGATGAAGTGGTCATGTGTTCTAGCAGTAATGTATTCTAACTGTATACTGGAGTTGTAGTGACTATGTATTATAGCTACGATCTGGAGATACAGTGACTATTTTGTATTCTTGTTGTGTACTGAGAGTGCAGTGACTATGTATTCTAGATATATACTGAGGGTGCAGTGACCACGTCTTATAGCTGTGTGCAAAAAGTACAGATTATTTTGTATTCTAGATTTGTACTGAGGGTGTTGTGACCATGTATTTTGAATGTGTAGTTGGAGTGATGTAACTATGGTGGTTGTGATGGTGGTGGTGGTTGTGGTGGTGGTGATGGTGGTAGTGGTGGTGGTGGTGGTCACGGTTGCGTCACGAGGTATATATATGTCTATGCTACTGATTTTTTGACACCGCTGACTAGATGACCACCCTTTTAAAAGAACTTTGGCGCCTGTTAGGTGACCAATGTTAGATGATGGGTACAGAGAGGAGTATTGTGAGAACTACTGTTAGGAGTATTCTGAAAATTACAGTTCGGGTTACATTTAAGTGTACAGTATATATACAATTAAGAGGGAGTTCAGTTGCTTTTTTATTCTTGCGTTGTACCGTGGGTACAGTGACTATGTATTGTGGTTCTGGGTACAGTGACTACATATTGTGTTCTGACTGTGTACTGGGGAGTGTAATAACTACGGTGGTGTTGGTGTTGGTGGTGGTGGTAGTGGAGGTGGTGGTCACCATTGCATCATGATGTGTGTGTGTGTGTGTGTGTGTGTGTGTGTGTGTGTGTGTGTGTGTGTGTGTGTGTGTGTGTGTGTGTGTGTGTGTGTGTGTGTGTGTATATATAATAAAAAATATATCAAATAAAAATATTTTTATTAATTTGTTTTATTACATGCATATGCACTTGAGTGATTAACTTCAATTATCCAGGCTCCTCGTTGTGGCGCCACCGTTTGTCGCGCAGATCTTCGCATAACCTCAATTATCCATGCTCCGCGCTGTGTACTGCGGGTGTAGTGACTATGTATTCTAGATGTGCACTTAAGGTGCACTGGCCATGTATTCTAACAGTAACTATATATTCTAACTGTACACTGGAGTTGTTGTGATTATGTATTAGCTGAAGATACAGTGACTATTTTGTGTGCTAGCTGTGTACTGAAAGTGTACTGACTATGTATTCTAGGTGTATACTGAGGGTGCAGTGATTATGTCTTATAGCTGAGTGCTGTAGTGCCCATGTGTTCTGACTGTGTACTGGGAGTGTAATAACTATGGTGGTGGTAGTGTTTGTGGTGGTGGTAGTGGAGGTGGTGGTCTCGATTGCATCATGATGTGTGTGTGTATGTGTGTGTGTGTGTGTGTGTGTGTGTGTGTGTGTGTGTGTGTATATATATGTGTGTGTGTATATATACATTTTAAATACACACACACACATATATATATATATATATATATATATATATATATATATATATATATATATATATATATATATATATATATATATATGTCTATGCTACTGATTTTTGACCCCACTGACTAGATGACCACTCCTTAAAAAGAACTTTGACCACTGCTACATGACCACTGCTAGGTAATGGGTACAGTTAGGAGTATTGTGAGAATTACAATTAGGATTATTGTGAGAATTACAGTTCAGATTACATTTAAGGGTACATTGAGATATACAATTAAGAGGGGTGCAGTTACTATGTATTCTAGCAGTGTACAGTGGGTACAGTGGCTATGTATTCTAGCTGTGGCTGTGGGTACAGTGACTATGTATTCTATTTGTGTATTTAAGGTGTAGTGACCATGTATTCTAGCTGTGGATGTGGGTACAGTGACTATGTATTCTAGCAGTGTACCGTTGGTACAGTGACTATATGTTCTAGCTGCGGCTTTGGGTACAGTGACTATGTATTACATTGAATATGTATTCTAGTTGTGTATTTAAAATGTAGTGACCATGTATTCTAGTGTTGGAATTCATATGCTCCCCGATGCTACCATGCCAGTACGTTATGGCAACCTGGTGACATTGCTTTTAATGGTGTACAGAAGCAGTCAAGCGTAGTCTATTTCTTCAGTGTTCATTTGTTGAAAATAAAAAGCGGTGAATTTTGCACTAGTCAAATTTAATCTCTATGTTTGTGAACTTCTTATAGCTCACTGGAGACGGTGGAAGTAATTATTGTTTACGTCGATGTCGTTAAGCGGGTATGTAAGCCCTGGACCTGATTAAGTACCATGACATGCAGAATTTTTAAATAATCTTGTTCTAAGCTAGATGTTATATCTTGCCGTTTATTATTTATGCATAAGTATACATATTTTGATTGGAATTGATATAATGTAATTGACTCCAGGTCTGACTCCAATATACAAAAAAGGGGAAACAACAATATTCAAATGTTTATAAGCCCATAAGCTCTTCTACCTGCTATTTCAAAAGTACTTATAACAGTTTATCGATTCTCATTGTATCGAATAAATTACCCCGATTTAATCGGTTAACCGGTTCAACAACTGTTGCGTCGACCAAACCCGCGACTCTACTTTCGGTGAGTATCTACCACTTTGTGTGTGCATCTACCTCTACTAGTGAGTATCTACCACTTCGAATGAGCATCTATCACTTCGAGTGAGCATCTAAATTTACCCGTGAGTATCTACTACTTCAAATGAGCATCTACCACTACGTGTGAGCATCTACCACTTCGAGTGAGCATCTACCACTTCGAGTGAGCATCTACCTCTACCAGTTCAGAATATCTACCTCTCCCAGTGAATATATACCACTACCATTGAGCATCTACCACTACCATTGAGCATCTACCACTACGAGTGAGCATCTACCACTACCAGTGAGCAACTGAGAGATTCTCGAATCAAATAGGAATGTGCCAAATGAAATAAAAAAAATGCAGAATACCACATGAAATGTAGGTTGTGGCAGTGCTGAAATGGTTAGTAGCGCCCATGGTGGACAGTTTGGCATAGCGTAAGTGTACTCTGGAGGTGAATGACCTCCACAAATTGACATACATCTGAAAGCTACTGCTAACGAAAAGGTCATGTCATCGCGATATTTTCCTCAAAACTACACTGTACTGGGGCCTTAACGTGACGACGTTATGACACACGCCTTTATCCTCTCCATATCCAAGTCCACCCGATGACATTAAGCCCACAAACACTATTCGTATGCGTGTGGATATGGGTCACGATGATAAGATCTGTTCCAGGGACCAAACGTGTTATCTTCGCAATTTGAGACGCTCTCAAATACAAAGAATCACATTCTAACCATGCTGAATAATTACATGACTATTTTACGATCTACTAAATTCGTACGTACGTTGGTCTACATTTGCGTTTGGGCAAAAGCTGAAGATATATAGTCCTGTAGACCCTCGACCATATCCAAATTGCCAAACAATATATAGTCCTATAAACACTCGATTGTTACAACCAGCAATGTAATAATCGACCGGTAATGTAATAATCGACCAGTAATGTCATAATCGACCGGTAATGTAATAATCGACCGGTAATGTAATAAATCGACCGGTAATGTAATAATCGACTGGTAATTTAATAAATCTACCAGTAATGTAATACAAATGATGATGATAATCATTAAGATGGTGATGATGATGATGTTAATAATGATGATGTAGAATATGATTATGAGGGTGATAAACGATGATTGTGATGATGACGATTAAGGGGTCATCTTAGTGACGATGATAATGTTGATGGTGATTATGACGATGATGATGATAATGATGATGATGATGATGATGATAACGTTTGTGATGATGAGGGTGATAAATGGTTATGATGATGAGGAAGAAATGAAAGACAATTAAGTGGTATTAATGATGATGATGGTGATGATTATGGCGATGATGATAATGATGATGATGATAATGATGATAACGATGGTGATGATGAGGGTAATCATTATTACGATTATGAGGACGAAGACAATGACACCTTCAGCCTCATCATCCTACTCTTCCTCCTCATCGTCATCATCTTCCTCGTGTTCACTTTTATAATAGCTAGCAATGCAGACACCCACTCGATGTTCACAAACATACGATTAACATAAAAAATCTCAGAACGAGTGAGCCGCATGTTTTCTGGGAGGACATATGGAATGCTGTTCATATGACCTCCCAGGTAACGCACGGCAGTAACTACATGTTGGCAAACAATCGGACCGAGTCAGACATGTTTTCTGGGAGGACATATGGAATGCTGTTCATATGACCTCCCAGGTAACACACGGCAGTAACTACATGTTGGCAAACAATCGGACCGAGTCAGACATGTTTTCTGGGAGCACATATGGAATGCTGTTCATATAACCTCCCAGGTAACGCACGGCAGTAACTACATGTTGGCAAACAATCGGACCGAGTCAGACATGTTTTCTGGGAGGACATATGGAATGCCGTTCATATCGTTCGGACCGAGTCAGACAGAGAGGTAAGGAAGAAGGGGGATCATTAAAAAGGGTCACTTCAACACATAACATAAAGCATCAGCTGAAACAATTAAGGGGTTACCTCAAAAAATTAAGTAAAGGGTAATTTCAGTCAAATAAAATGTTCATCTAAACTATTAAAGGGCTACCAAAGTATTTTAAAATATGAATAAAATTAAGGGATTTTATCAAAAACAAGTGATAGGATAATTTAAAAAAGTCTTATTAAGGGTCACTTAATAATAAACTAGCTGATCATCTCAAAACATTATGGGGTAATTTCATCAAGTCAAGTGGTCGTCTAGAAAAAAGTTAAATAAATTAAGAGGACATCTCATAAAATTAATGGGCCTTCTAAAAAATTTAAGGGATCATCACAAAATATGTAAAAAGTAATTAACAAGTTAACAAGCTGATCGTCTCAACAAATTAAGGGATCAACTCAAAAATTAAGTGGGTGCCCTCGTTTAAATGAACATTTTAATTTTTTGAGATAACCCCTTAATTGTTTCAGCTGGTCCGTTATTTTATTATTTTTGCGTTTAAACTTAAGTTTCTAATATAATATCACATTGCATTTTGATACTTCCCCTAGCTTGTTTGATATGACCGCTTAATTGAAACAAATGATGATCAGGTATTAAGCATTTTTAATGATCCCTTAAATAATTGTTTGAGATTATCCCTTAATTGAGTGTAGATTACCTCTCTCATGTGTTGAGGTGACCCTTTTTAATGATCCCCCTTCTTCCTTACCACTCTGTCTGACTCGGTCCGAACGATATGAACGGCATTCCATATGTCCTCCCAGAAAACATGCGGCTCACTCGTTCTGAGATGTCTATGTTAATCGTTCGTTTGTGAACGTCGAGTGGGTGTCAGCATGGCTAGCCATTATAAAAGTGAACACGAGGATGACAATGACGATGAGGAGGAAGAGTAGGATGACGAGGCTGAAGGTTTCATTGTCTTCGTCCTCATAATCGTAGTAATGATCACCCTCATTGTTATCATCTTCGTCATCATTATCTCCATCATCATCACTAAGACCGCTTGATTGTTTAATCTTCTTCCTCTCATCATCATAACCATTTATCACCCTCATCATCACCATCGTTATTATCATTATCATCATCATCATAATCATTATCATCATCAACATCATCGTCATAATCATCATTACCATCGTCACAAAGATCGCCCCTTAATTGTCATCTTCATCATAATCGTTTATCACCCTCATCATCACCTTCTACATCATCATTATTAACATCATCATTATCGTCATCATCATAATTATCATCGTCATTTTTATTACATTACTGGTTGATTTATTACATTACCGGTCGATTATTACATTACCGGTCGATATATTACATTACCGGTCGACTGGTACAACCAGTAATGCAACAATCGTCCGGTAATGTAATAAGAACGATGAAGATGATTATGATGACGATGATGAAGAAGATGATTAATGGTAATGATGATGCTGAATAGGAGGAGAAAGATGAAGATAATTAAGGGTTTATCTTAGTGATGATGATTATGAGGATGATTACTACGGTGATGATGATGACAACTACATCATCCTCATCAGCCTCATCGTCCTGCTCCTCATCCTCCTCCTCAACATCCTCATTTTCACCCTTATCGTGGCTAGCCATGCTGACACACACTCGACGTTTACTAAAGTATGCTTAAAATAAGATTCCCAGAACGATTCAGCGGCTTGTTTTCAGGGATGACATATGGTCTACAGTTTATTTATCCTCCTAGATAGCATACGGCAATGATAATAATTGATGTGGGCAAACGATGGGATCGAATCAGGCAGGGTAGCAGGGAAGACGAAAAGGAACGGGTCCTTTAAAAAAATAAACATTCATCTCAAATATAAGGTATACTTTAAACAAAATAACTAGCAAATCGTCTCTAACAAATTAAGGTGTCACATCGTAAAATTATGAGGTCTTCCAAAAAAGTGAAGGGAACATTAAAACATGTAAGGGGTCATTAAAAAAATCAACTAATTGATCATCTCAACAAATTAGGACATCATATCATAGAATAAAGGGTCATACCAAAATACAAATATAATGAGTCATCAAAATGCAAACTTAATATTAAAAAAAAATTACAGAGTGTACTATGGTATTATATCATAAAGAAAACTGTAAGGGGTGATTTATATACAATTAATAAGCTGGTCGTCACTATAAAAAGTTATGGGATCACCAAACATGCAAGTAGTCATTTATAACAAACTAGCTGATCGTCTCAATAAACTAAGGGATCATCTTAAAACAGTAAAAGGTCAAATCATACAATAAATGGGTCTTCTAAAAAAGCTAAAGGATCATTTGAAAAACGTACATATTCATTAAAAGAGAACTAGCTGATCGTCTCAATAAATTAAAAGATAATTTTTAAATATTAAATGGTCATCGAATAAAATAAAGGGGTCTTCTCAAACAAGTTGAATATTAATTTAAAAAAATAGAAGTGTATATTAAAAAGAACTGGCTTATCGTCTCAACGCATTCAGGGATCATCTCAACACATTAAGGGGTCTTCCCATAAAAAGGGTCTTAAAGTGTTATTTTACACTAAATTTAAATGTTCATTAAGAAATAACTGATCGTCTCAATAAATTAAAAGATCATCTGAAAAAGGTGTCTACTCAAAAAGGTTATTGGTACTTTTCAAAAATAGACGTGTTGATTAAAAAGAATTGGCTGATTGTCTCAACACATTAAGGGATCATCTCAAAACATTAAGTGGTCATCTCATAAAATAAAGGGGTTTTCTCAAAAAAGTTAAGGAGTCATTAAACAAATTTAAATATTCATTAAAAACAAGTGCCATCTGTTAGAAGTGCGGAAGATTTGTAGAAATTAGCAGGAATTCGCTACATAGGTTTATCGACAGCAATGGCACAGCCCGTGAAATATGCTTGCTGTTTGTTCAACAAGCTTTTCCTAATAAACCACTGGGGTGATGTTGTTGATTGTAGTTGCAAACGGTTAGTTTCTATTCATTCTTGTAGGTGCGCCACCCCAAAAAGTTGCCTTTTGTTTCCAATTATGGGATAATTAAGCAAAATAAAAAATTAAGGGGTACTTTTAAAAATTACGAAATTAAAAGGTAATCCCCAAAATTAAAGGGTATCTTTAAATTAAAAAGCGATCACCTGAAAACGTAAAATAAGATGCTGATTTTAGGTGGCCCTATTACTACATGTTTTATATGACTCCATACAGTTTTGAAAGCCCACTTAACATTTTCAGATAATGAGCTAGTTGTTTTGTTAAATGACCCTAACATTTTTCAAAATGATTGCTTACTTTATTTTTAAAAATCTGTTTCATTTATTTGAGATAACCTGTTATGTTTTTGATGTAACCCCATAATTTGTTTTATAGCCCCTTAAGTTTGTGTTTTTTATGAATCCTTATATGTTTTGATTTCCCATAATTATATGAAGTGACGGACTGGGTAGACCCAATTATTTTATGAAATGATCCCTTAATTTATTGAGTCGATCAGATGATTCATTTGTAATGACTAGTTACACGTTTTAATATGATCCCTTAACTTTTTTGTCCTCTACCTATCCAAGGACACCAGACGACTTTAGGCCCACGCACATTCGTCGTATGCAGGTGGATATGCGTCACCATTATATAACGTCTACCACAGAACACATAGTTTGGTTATGTTCGCAATTTAAGACGCTCTCAAATGCACATTAGTCTACATATGCATATAGGCAAAAGCGTTTAAGCCGGTATCAAGCGTCACACGCACAATGCGCACGTAGACGTGTACGAATGCACACACACGCACGCACGCACGCACGCACGCACACACACACACAAGTGCAAGCGCGTATCAAGCGTCACACGCACATTGCGTACGTAGACGTGTACGAATGCATACGCACAAACACACACACACACGCACACGCACACGCACACGCACACGCACACGCACACGCACACGCACACGCACACGCACACACACACACACACACACACACACACACACACACAAGTGCACACGCAGTCCCACATAGTATTATTACTTTCATTCATATCAATCAACCGATCTTCTGTTACACGACGTGAGAAATATAGCGCCGGGAAATCAAATAGAACCCTAAACTTACTTGGTAGGTATGATCGAAGTCGCTCCAGATCGGCGGCTTGTTTAAATTACGCTTGTTAAATTGGCTTGTTGCGATAAATATAGTCCACGCCGTATCGTGCCTTTGTGCATGCGTGGGCAGTTTTTCTGTTGCGCGCATTATTTGCTTGTTATTTTACGGATGACTGAACGGTTAGCTATTCGTGCATTCTCTCACAAAGCACTCTGCTGCTGACATCTAACGATTACCACTAATTGAATTACGTGTGTAGCCCCCTGCTGGATTGGGGTGGAACTGGCTTGTAATTCTTACCTGTTTACCAAAGAGTAGATTTGATAATCGTCTACAAGTTGCGTATATTTTACTGTTTAAGAAATTGTGGCAGTTCTCTGTTACCACTTCAGGGGTGATCGTGTCCTCTCTGGTCCCACTCAGTTACCACTTCTGGGGTGATCGTGTCCTCTCTGGTCCCACTCTGTTACCATTTCAGGGTGTGATCGTGTCCTCTCTGATCCCACTCTGGAACCACTTCAGGGGTGATCGTGTCCTCTCTGGTCCCACTCTGTTACCACATCAGGGGTGATCGTGTCCTCTCTGGTCCCACTAAGTTACCACTTCAGGGGTGATCGTGTCCTCTCTGGTCCCACTCTGTTACCACTTCTGGGGTGATCGTGTCCTCTCTGGTCCCACTCTGTTACCACTTCAGGGGTGATCGTATCCTCTCTGATCTCACTCTGTAACCACTTCAGGGGTGATCGTATCCTCTCTGGTCCCACTCTGTAACCACTTCAGGGGTGATCGTGTCCTCTCTGTTCCAACTCTGTTACCACTTCAGGGGTGATCGTGTCTTCCCTGGTCCCACTCTATTACCACTTCAGGGGTGATCGTGTCCTCTCTGGTCCAACTCTGTTACCACTTCAGGAGTGATCGTGTCCTCCCTGATCCCACTATGTAACCACTTCAGGGGTGATCGTATCCTCTCTGGTCCCACTCTGTAACCACTTCAGGGGTGATCGTGTCCTCTCTGGTCCCACTCTATAACCACTTCAGGGGTGATCGTGTCCTCTCTGATCCCACTCTGTAACCACTTCAGGGGTGATCGTGTCATCTCTGGTCCCACTCTGTAACCACTTCAGGAGTGATCGTGTCCTCTCTGATCCCACTCTGTAACCACTTCAGGGGTGATCGTGTCATCTCTGGTCCCACTCTGTAACCACTTCAGGAGTGATCGTGTCCTCTCTGATCCCACTCTGTAACCACTTCAGGGGTGATCGTATCCTCTCTTATCTGACTATTTTGCAACGTCTCTCATCGTCGCCCAGCTGCACCAGACGGGAAATGTGGGAAATACGAGAAACATCAGTAGTTGTCAAAATGGGATTATTACCAACTGCATCCATACCAGGAGGGTCTGACCAACCGTTATTCCGTCAACGAAATGTGACTGCGGGGAAGACCAGTGACACATTGGATATACCAAACGTATCAAGTGACACATGGGACATACAATACGTATGATGTGACACATGGGACTCGTCACACATGAACTAGTTTAGCCTACAAGTTCTTTCGCTGATAGAAAACTGATATGAAGTTTCACGATGCACCAATAGGTTTTAATTTATAAAATAATTTCTCCAACTATAGCGGCACCTGCTTAACAATATCGAATATAATAAAACGATATACCATAAAACTCAATTCTAAATAATAGTATCTATATCAACTTATACATTAAATTATATTAACAATGTTACGCTATGTTTACCTATGTTAACCGCAAAATGAGGCATCGCCTTTACAACGTTCTACTGACACTTCATGATTAATTATGAACGGTTGATCCCTACACACATTCTGCTACATTTGACGCACGATTCTCTCTACATCATATAATACTTTAATGAACACGCAACGGACCCGTTGTCCATATTATGACACCGAAACACATTCCTTGCATATATTAAAACTGACGTTTTACGAGTTCATTGTTTCACTAACAATCGTTGATTGTCGGCAAAGTCTTTGCTGTAGTCGACAGCCCCCTCCTGCAACGCTTGTTTGAACATGCCGACGAGGACATCGTCCATGTCGTGCTGTTGAATGGCAGCGAAAATCTTGCGCAGCGACGTGTCAAGAGCAACTTCGCCCGTGTAGAATGGAATGGCCAAAGTTCGCCGTAGGAAGCGGTACATCTGTCTGGTTCCTGAAAGGAGTATTTATTGTTGATAATGGTATATAGACCTGTAAATATATATCTATATTTATGAAAAAAAAACATCATTCATACGAACATTATTACGAACGGTGAGTTAAGTTAGTGCGGACATAACGTTGTAGACGAACCATATTGTGTTACACGTCCGTTCGACTAACCGAATGAGGGAGAGAACTTTTCAAGAAAGTCAACGCCTTCCTTGGTGCCAGCGCCCGCCCCCTGAGTGGAGAGGGACAGCTGCTCAGCCAACGGAGAAACCCAAATAGAAAAATAAAAACATAATACAGGCGAGGTTAATTTCTTTCTCGCAAACAGTTGTCAAGAACTGCGAAATAATGTCAACCGCTGCACTGGACAGGGCAAAATGTAAAGGCAAGAAATAACCAATTAGTATAAACATATAAAGGCCTAGAGCGGTGAAACAACTACGAAAGTACGATGTATGCATCCAAGTAGCTGTAAACGTTCCAGTCCTGCTACGAAGCGCATACACTCGCCATACAACCACACACGTACATGTACTAGATAATTACCTTGACCGAGTTCCTGGTAGACTTCAGAATAACAGTCGCTTGTCCTGACTCTCGTCATCACAGCCTCCATACGACCCACGACATCAGACACGAAATCATCGCGCCCCGTTCCACCGACGTCCAGATTGTCGCACAGTTCGGCGGCGGCAGTTGTTGGCTGCAGCGCGAACTTGTACCACGGACCGACGTGAGGCCGAGCGGCGACCGGGTCGACGCCGTGTCGTCGAATGAGGTCGTCCAGCTCGCTGTTCACCCGTCGCTGGAGCCAGCGCAAGTCGACGGCCTGCATCTCACAGCACAACATATTGGCCAGCATCATCTGGAGGACCTCGAGCGCCTCGTTGGTCTTCCTCGCCGACAACAATCCGAGCGAGTTGACGCTCTGGTTGTGCATCTCGGCTGACACCACGTGGTTCGTGACGGGATTCGTGAGCACGTCAAGCTCGGCCATGTACGACGCCATCGCTGTGTCGGCGCCCTTGAAGCCGAAGTCGACGTTGTAGTCTCCGCCGGCGAGGTTCGGTGGCAGACCATTGCTCAACGTCACGTTGACGATCTCCTCCATCTGACTGAAGATGAGTTTGCCGCACAGCTGCAGAGCCTGACGCGCCTGGTCCATCGCCACCGTGCTGGAGACGCCCTGGAAGTTGGCGCAGTGCACGATTGCGTCATTGGCGTGGTCGATCAGCGGGTTGTCGTTGGCGCTGTTCGTCTCCGTCGTGATCCGTCTAACCGACTCCTGCATCGTCTCGACGACAGGGGCGAGCCACTGCGGCGCCGAGCGTAGACAGTAACGGTCCTGCTTCAGGCGGTTCGTCTCGTCCTTCTGTTCCATTGTCAACTCCTGTACTGCCAGTCGAGAACCGTCCAATAACGTCGTCAGGTTGCTCGCCACCTCCCGGAGGCCGACGTGCGGCATACAGCGCCCGATGGTCGGGTGAAAGCTCTCGACGCGACCTTCCAGTGATTCCACAGCCAACGCCGTCGCCACCTGCGTCAACAGAACGGCAACGTTGGCGTCGAAGAGGACGCAAGCTCCCAGCGACGAAGCAAACGACGCCGCGTTGATGATAGCCAACGCTTCTTTGGCCTGGAACTCGACCGGACATAACCGAGCTCTCTCCAACGCAGCAGGTGCCGCAGTTTCTACACCGTCTACGACGACCCGAGCATCCGGCCGTCCCATCATGCACGCGGCGATGTACGACGTCGGCATCAAGTCTCCACTGGCGCTGACGGAGCCTCTCTTCGGAACAACAGGAACGATATCTTCGTTGAGCATGTCGACGAGCAGTTGAACGGTGGTGGGGCGTATTCCGGAGAATCCGAGGCTGAGACTATTAGCGCGAACTAGCATGACGGCGCGAACCAGTTCTGAGGGAAATGTCGGTCCAAACCCCGCGTTCAAATGACGGATGAGCGAGATTTGTAGCTCGACCGTGTCGTCGGAGCGAACATCGGCGCTGCCCCCATAGCCCGTGTTCACGCCGTAGATTACCATACCGTCTCGAATCTTCCCGCTCAGATAATCGACATTATCTTGCATTAGATCAACAGACTCCTGCTCGATGACTACTTTGGTAGACTGTCGGTTGGCTACAGCATAAATTGCGGCTAAAGTCAAACCTTGACCATTGATGACTACACAGCCTTCCGTTTGTTTGTATTCCTCCAGCGATGATATGGCCAAGGCCGCGTGAGTCTTTGTATACGTCATTCTGTGGAACAGAAGACAGTTACACCAGCGACACGAACCGAACGCTCACCATCTAGCGAGAAACGCCCAACATAAATCAAAGGTTATTTTCTTAGTTGTCTCTACAATTTCAAATAAATACTGATCGTCAGGGCGTTTATAAAAATTACAATTACTTGGCGGATAAAAGTACAACATTTTTATGTGCACCATCTCAGTTCTTCCAATGATAATACGTCACCATTCCAACTTCAATACCTGGTGAGCGTTGAATAACTCGTGTTTTTCTGACACCATGTAGTATTGTTGATAAACAGTATACACGTCTTGTATAACACATTTATTCGATTGTCACTGTATGATCTACAATGCAGGACGTGTTCCGCTACCCACGCCCTCTGGTTACATGAGCCAACACTACGTTTGTTATAACCCAACTTGCTACATCTCTAGATCACCACAATCGCCAGTGGGATCATGCCTCAGACTTCCTGATGTGTTATACAATATAGAGCACAGTCATTCTAGATATGTTTAATTAAAAAAAATCATATCATCTGACGTAACTGCCTTTGAGCAGATACATTGGCGAGTTTGCTGGTAGAACATATTAGCAGTGTAACCGTGGATTTTTATATGATTTCAATAGGCGGAAGGATTCTTGGCAAATTTTTTCGCCACAAGCCATGTGTGCGTAGTAATTTATGCAGAAATTGGTAAACACTTACAGGTATGGCACATTCAGTCATTTTAAAAGAGTTACAAATATGTAGTTTTGACAAAACTCGACCAGCATGTCAATGAGATGATAACAGCAGGAAAGGATTTTCAGAATTTTTGATGGTCCCGTATTCTATAATCGTGCAAAATGTTAATGTGGTCACCAATGGGAAACGTAACAGTAGGTTGAACCCCAGTGTGAGTGTGGATATGTTGCGGCGAACTTGACTGAAATCTACTATGGGTTAGACGCACACATGAAACTCAGTCTCTCTAATGACTGGATGGTGTAAACTCCTTGTATGGTTATTCGTTATTTTTATTTACATTCAAAACAGGAAATGCAATTTATGAACACCCTGTATGTGTATCTATTAGTTGGGTAATGCATAATTATATTGCATTATATTATATATAATATAAATAATGATAATTATTATTATTAACTAATACAATTATTTAATTTACTTATTACATAATTTATATGTAATACTACTTTCAAAGAAATAAAAATGTTGTACAATTTGAAATATTATGAATTTCTTATAAACATATATGATATAGATAATTGATGTCACGGTTTGGAATATAAGCCATATATATATATATATATATATATATATATATATATATATATATATATATATATATATATATATATATATATATATATATATATATATATATATATATATATATATATATATACAGAGCATACATTTTTGGGATTGCATAAATTCAATGAAGTTTCCTTTGAGTGTAACGCCAACTAATACTGTTGAGGCACAAAGAAGACTTTCCTCACCTGCATGATGGTGACGTCATCCACCCTGTGCGTAGGCCTCCATATCGACCAACAGACAGGTGCCCCCATTGCCTGCATGCGAGGAGGGTAGTTACCCTCAAACTCATATCTGGAAAAATAGTTTCACCTCAAATTCTAAATATGGTATGGCAATCTTTTCCCAGATTCTTACTGTATGTCTATTGTGCAGCTAAACACTGATATATATATGATATACTATACCCAGTGTGATATGGAATTTCCACCCCTAGAATTATATTAATGAATCTTCACCTCTTCCATACTATTTTCACTGCCTGTGTAATGTAATGTACGCCAAAGTTAGAATGAACAATGCAAGATTATACATATTAGTTATTGTTATTTAAGTGAGTACTTACGTGGTAATTACAGCTAATTTCACTCTTCAAGCCAGATTAAAGTTAAGCTACTTTATTTGTTCACTGTTCTTTGAAGTAGGATCAAAACTAGGGAATGAAAGGATTATCACAAAATAAAGGGTTCTAAAGTTATTGTAAATGAAATGAAATAAAGTTCGAAACCTTTGCCTCAAGGGTGTATGATGAGAGTATAGCATTTCTATAAAATGGTCAAAAGAAATAGCATAATGCGTATAATTACATATTTGTCTAGCCACCTTTTGTTTGGATCCAGTCATAAATAATTTTATAGTCTGTCTAATGATTTTGTCAAATCTAAATAACACATTTATGAGTTATCATGTCATAGTGGATACTGAAGTTATCATGTCATAGTGGATACTAGAGTTATCATGTCATAGTGGATACTAGATTGGTTTGATTTTTCATGAAGTGATTCTAAAACAAGATAAGCGAAAAACACATTGAATTGAGGAAGGAATTTTAATAAATAATATATATAATATTAAAACATATTAATGAGGATTCTAAACACCAGGGGTTTACCAAGATGTTTGTGTTCAAGGATCCTCAGGACCCCTAACATTTTTGGAGGGTCCGAAGCATATAAGGAGGGTTCCATCCATGTCACTTTATTAGAATTACATATCCCATGATTCCCATCCATGTCACTTTATTAGAATTACATATCCCATCCATGTCACTTTATTAGAATTACATATCCCATCCATGTCACTTTTTTAGAATTACATATCTCATCTATGTCACTTTTATCAGAATTACATTTGTAAACAAATAGTACCATTTATACAACCTAGGTAAAATCCAGTTATTATCATTAATTTCATACCAAGAAGAACTTGACAAAAGTATGTGCATTGTTACAAAATACTGTTCTATTTGTCTATGCTTTTCTGTGATAGTACACGTCAAAATAACCAAAGAATTTTCGTAAATTGTTCTGGTTACCCATTGACGTAGCTCTGAGCCCACAACAGGCTTTCAAAACGTTGACCTTTCGTTTAACACCCACTGGTTAGTTTGCCACCATGGGTACTAGTACAAGGGTGGGATGTCTCTGGAACATGTCAAGCTGTGGTGACAGTGGTGGACACTTGAATAGTGGTATCACTAAAATTTTACAGCCAATTTTCCATTAGAGGTGTTGGTAACCAAGGTGCAACTGCTAAAAATCAAAATAGTTTTTGTCTCAACTCATATATCCCATATTAAAATTTTCGTTTTTTAAATATAAGTCCACAGTAATTACACAAGATTGATCTAACAAGATTGCCATCCCAAACAACAAGTTCTAGATGGCAAGTGCACAAGGAAGCCATTGGTTTATCGAGAGCCCAACAATTTTCTCATCTATGTGTAGTCCGTCCTTATCAGATATCTGTCAATTCTATTTTTAAACATATTCACACTACTAGCATTAACACAATTCTACTGTCTTTTCTACTGCCTTTTTAAGTTTGAAGAACATATTCCTATCAACATCCTCATAACCGTTCACTATTTTAAAAACTTCTATTTGGTCTCCTCTTAGTATCCTGGTCTCTAGTGTTGTCAAACCACATTGTAATAAGCAGCTTTCGTAACTAATGTCTCTCAATTCTGGAATAGTTTTAGTTGCTCTTCTTTGTATTCTTCTAGCTTGTCCATGTCCTTTGTATGATACGGCCTCCATGCTTGAACACAATATTCCAAATGTGGTCTAACTATTGCTTTGTACAGGGGTACAATTAGCTGTTTCTCCTCATACGTGATAGTTCTTTTATTAGCCCTAGAATTTGATTTCCTTTCAAAGCAGCAATCCGACATTGCTCTGAAACTTTCATGTCAGCACTAAATGTTACTGAATTTGGAAGAGCCACAAGTTTGACACTGCTAACTATATATAATTATACTTATAAGGAAAGTTAACTGTATTGAAATGTATAACATTTAAAGAAACATATCAATGAGTGAACTTCGAACAAACCCAAACTGCTCATACTTTACCATATCTTTTCACTTTCAAGTCAAGTGTTCAACACAGGAACTGATCAGTTAAAAATTCAGTCAATTTCAATCAGACTTGGGGTTAATTATATTGTAACTGAAATAATTCCAATTCCAAAACTCTAACTGGAGTTGTTTTAAAAATTGGCATAGGAATAATTATTGGTGAAAATGTAATTGGTATTTTCAATTACATTTGAATTAGTTTTCACTTATTTTTCAGTTACATAATATAATTTTTTAACTCAAATTATTCACTAAAATAATCAATAATTTTGGCTTAAATATGTTGTGTATATCACCTTTGTTTGCCATTGTGTGCAAAAATTAAATAAAGCTGAGCACACTAAAATGTATGTTTTTTTGGCATTGAGTATGTATATGGTTGCTCTGTTCACATGCATGTTATTTTGATGTGGAATTGATAATTGGTATTTTTTATTGTAATTGGTATCAGGGTTGAAAAAAATCCTGATTTTTCTTTTAAAAAAATAAAAAAATCGGATTTTTTTATTTAAATCGGATTTATTTGATTTTTTTATTTATTTGATTTTTTAAAAAAATCTGGTATATAGATATTTATATAGATGTTTAAATTTGTAAACTCTTTCAAACATGTTCTATTCAAATCGATTTGGGTTCTTGTTTTAACAGAGGGTACATGATTATTGCTTATATAAAGACATTAGACAATGTCCACAACGCCTCACCACCTGTAGTTGCATAATCTGTCTTGGAAAGGAAAGCATGTTGTGGGTCTGTGGCTGTAGCAGTGGTAATTATTGTTTGTTGAGAGGGTGGATTAGCACCTGCCCAGGGCTCTGTGTACTCTAAGGGTCTCTAACCAGAATACAAACTGGTACAGTATTAAACAACTGAGTCAACATACTGAATTGCTAACAACTAGCACAAGCTATAAGTGGACTTTAACTCAGGGCTTCTGTGTTGAAAAGATACTTCCTCTGGAAGACAAGTTTGTGTGGCTTCACTACATTCAGAAAGGAAATAGCTCAAACATACACAATGTCATAAAATATTTTACTATCAGGCTATCTGGTGACAATACAGCTACACAAGTATGCGCACTTTGTGTTTTGCATTAAAAAACATACAAAATTTTGTTGATCTCGATGCTTGTAAACAATTGTTTGTGTTAAATTCATATAAATCAGCGATTAAAAAAACCGGAAGTCAAAAAAATCATAAATCAATGATTTAAAAAAAAATTTTTGGAGTGATTTAAATCAAATGATTTAAATCAAACAACCCTAATTGGTATTTTAGGTAGAATTCAAGTTGGAATTAGTATATACAAGAAAGGTGAACCAACAATTCAAAATCATAAAAAGCCCATCTCAAAAGTATTTGAAAACAATCATCTTTGATCAGTTGTCATTGTATCCAACAACTTTAAACTCTTTGTGACAATCAGTATGGTTTCAACCTAAGCATTCAACTGAATATGCTGCACTGGAATTAATACATAGAATTATAAGTTATTACTCAAATGGGTAATGAATAAGTATCAATAAATATGTATCTTGATCTTCCGAGCCTTCGATACTATTGATAATTGAATTATAATAGACCATTTTAATATTATGGCATAAAGGATAAAAAGTCTACAGTTATGCACTAACTATTTAACAAATTATATCACTAAAAATAAATGAATGGCTAAAACTCAAAATATAATATGAATTAATAATTTATGAAAATTGTTGTCACAAATTTGTGACAACTATTGACCAGGGAAAGCCAAACCAAAACAATATACTCCATTAACAGTCGGCCGAACAGAACGATTGCTACCCCCCCAAAAAAAATAATTACCATTCCCAAGCCTAGCTTGGAGGATCGAGGTACAATTTAAAGGTCAAGCCTTATCGGGGGAACTCCGATTTAACTCGCCGAACCGTTCTGTATGTTGTTTATAAATTATACTGGGCGACCTTATTTTACGCCACGGTCGGTGTACAGTGTACTTCTAGCCCCCGGCCTCAGGCTCAAGACCAAGTGGCGTACGTAGTATATCTGAGATAGTTCATCCAGTGTGCTACGGCTTACGACTCGTCTACGTTAAACCACGTGCGTACGTAGAACTCTGTTTACAACGATACTACACAACAAACTAGTGATGTTTCGAAGCACAACGCTATACTAATAGAGCAGATGGCGGCAGCAGCCGTCTCGTGCGATCACTGTTACCTCACATTACTGTCATTAGCAAGAAGTCCAACAAAAACGTCACCTACCGCTGATATACTATGCTGGAAGGTTCGAATTACGCTGCTTCGCGTACAGGCGTCACTAGTAGCGAGCTACCACGCGTACTTAGAATGACCTTGTCTAGGTGACCCGGAACTCATTAGCGAGCCACCCCCCCCCCACAGCGTGGCTCCGATTAGCGGTTACTACGAGCACGAGCATTCGGCCAAGCGTGAGCTTACAATGCCTGGCCCTGGGTGGTGCAAAACACGTTAATGCACGCGACGTGTTGACTGATGACTGACAAATCATACTGATTGGACAATTATAAGGGTATCCGGTATATAATTATGATGTAACTATGTATGCATGGTTCCGTGGTATATTAATTAATTAGTATGTTTTATTATATATATATATATATATATATATATATATATATATATATATATATATATATATATATATATATATATATATATATATATATATATATATATATATATATATATATATATATATATATATACATACGCACATATAGAATAAAACATACTAATTAATTAATATACCTAATATTAATTAATTAGCATGTTTTATATAATATATATATATATATATATATATATATATATATATATATATATATATATATATATATATATATATATATATATATATATATATATATATATATATATATATATATATATATATATATATATATATATATATACACATATATAGAATAAAACATACTAATGAATTAATATACCACGGAACGATGCATGCATATTTACATCAAGGAACAGTTGATATTTTATACGTCTAAGTGCTTGGTTTTACGTACCCCATCAACTTGAAAAAAGGTGTACTATTTTGTTGAACTTTTGGAATGTGATTCTCGTCCATGGAAAACGGTGTAGGTCTGTATATTTCAATCCGCTCAACTTGGAAAAGGTATCTTTTGAGATAAGTCTAAAACTAATATTTAGGGGTGGGGTAAGTTAGATAAATAATTTTATTATAAAATATGGTATAATGGTAATGTAGGCCCTACGGGGTGGCCACAGGGTGGTGAATTCTGTACATCTAAGTGTGTAATTGATCGTCTAGCTAGGGCGTCTAGTTATCAATTCTTTTAAGCGAAACAAAAGTCATGGTTTTAGGCTTATGCATTTAGAAACGTTATTAGTATTATTGCATGCGCTCTTGTACGCATTTCAGTATGCAATGCATAGGCCCCTATACGTGACCTATGTGTGCGTGCGTGCGTGCGTGTGTGCATGCGTACGTGTGTGTGCATGCGTATGTGGCTTTATGCACCAAGTCCATTTTCCACTTTTTAAAAATTCATCCCTCGTGAAAGATGGCAAATAGCTTATGGTAAACTAATGGGTGACTGCGCATGCCGCCCTTTGACCTCCCCTTTGACCTCCCCTTTGCGAGATCCTGGATACGCCGACATCTTTCCAACATCAAAAGTGCCTTGACTCCACACTATTCCCCACACAATTAGAAGCAAGAATATGGTACAATTAATTCAATATTTATTATCAATTTAATCGTGTAATAACTTTCACGTGCGTAAAATTGATTACATTAGTGTCTACAGCACATAATGTTTCATGATAATTAAATGAATGGGGTACTTACTACGTGTTTTCTGTGATTGTTGTGATTTTCGTAATCTGCGTCAATCATCCGTATCACTTTCTTCGTACGGTTCGAATGCTTCGTGAAAGCGGCAAATGTAGGAAGTGTAAAAGTATGTTCAAGTGTTAATGTGCAGTCAAGTGAGTGTCGTCAAATTCAGCGCAAGTTGGCTACACTTAAAGTTAAACAACACGAGTTAAAGTTAAACAACGCAAGTTACAGTTAAACAACGTAAGTTACGGTTAAACAACACGAGCAATATTTCCAAACGTGGTTATTATAAAGGGAATCACAATTGCGGGACAAGACTAGTGTTGCTATAATTGATCTAGGCTATCGTATCGACGTCATCATATTCATTTAGTCTGTAGCATGCACATACATACGTCTTGGGGGGATCAGCACGGGATCAGCACGGAACCACTTCGGCCGTACCGAACTTCTTTTTCCTATCACGTGCTGATCCCTACTGATACCTCCCCCCCCCCGGTTGACGGCATCGCTCAAGAAACAAATATTGCGAGAAATTGCTAGCCGCTTGCAAAAGACGGATTTTTCAGCAAAATGGCTGACGAAACGAGTGACCTATCGAACCACGAACAGCTTGTAATTTGCATAAGATGGATAGACGATAAACTTGAGTTCGGCGATGCGGTAATCTGTCTTCGTAAAACTCGCTGATGCTTCTACTATGTCAATGACAGTCGTGCTCAAGTATTGGTTAATACGAATGAAAGTAGTAGGACTTTGTGCAATAACCACGAGAAACTGTGACAAAGAACTTAATGTATAGCATAGACAAATATGCATATAATAGTTTTATAAATGCATATGTTACGGGTGATTTATGAGAATAATATTAAAATTGTTGGGTAAAAAGGCCTACACACAATAGGGGCAAAACTCACAGTGTTTGCGTTATGCCCCATGACATAATAAATATTGTATATAGAGCCTAAAATATATATATATATATATATATATATATATATATATATATATATATATATATATATATATATATATATATATAGACTCGAACAAGTGTGCATGTGACAAGCGCTGTGGTGACGTCTTCACCGTATAAGAATATGATGGAAGAGGATTGCTGCCAAGGTAACCACGTCGGCCATCATACGTCTACCCGAAAAGAAAAGTGCGAAACCTTTTCGCGAATTGCCTTCTCGCAAACTGAAGAAAAAGAAAACTAGCAAGAAAGAAAGATGTGGTGTGAAACGGCCGTGTGAAGATTCTTCTGAAGACGACGAGTGGCCATGCGTTGCTGGCGGCGAGCCGTTCAGAAGCAGCAGATCCGGCGAAAGTTGGATCCAGTGCTAGATATGTCACCACTGGTTGCATTATGACTGCACCGAAGGTGGCAGATTTTATATTTGCCACAGTTGCGAGTCTGATAGTAAGTGAACGAGTGGTTAGGCACCAGATCTGACGAACGTTACATTATGTGCCATATATATCACCAATGATCGCAACTGGTCGACGAGGGTGGAAGATTGTATGTTAGCCATGATTGCGAATTAACGAGTTGTTAACCGTCGAGAGTTGATGAGATTAGTTTTAATAAAGTTCTGAATTGTAAAAGTGTCTACACGGGTTGATTTCCACACATGAATACAACATTACACAACAACATTTCTGCAGTCAAACCACATTAATATGAAATATTAGAACTGTACAGATTATGTTCGATTAGTTTCATTTTAGCGGTGGACTCTCCATTATTAAAGTAGTATAGCCTTCCAAGATCAAAGACAATGGCAAAGGACTAACATTAATAATAAATAAATAAATAAATAAATTAATAAATAAATATATATATATATATATATATATATATATATATATATATATATATATATATATATATAAATATATATATATATATATATATATATATATATATATATATATATATATATATATATATATATATATATAATTATATATATACAAACAAATACATGTCCACAATTTAGCGGAAAAATTAACTAGTGACACCGACGTTATATTGGTTTTTCAGAGACAATGTACATTAAAAATGTTAACACACGGAATGTACCTAAGATAATGAACTAGTTAATCAATTGAACATAAAACAGATATACCAAAAGGATTCTTTCCAGTAGCCGATGTCCCAAAAAACTGGGCGTTATGCCCCAAGGTACTCTATATGTCCCGTGCGAAAACTGGCGTATAGCTAGCCAGGTGAAGAACTTTGAACTTCGATCGCTTGTAATGTCACGGCTACGGACATTCTTTGAATCTGGCAGTTGTTTATCGTATCAGGAGATATGGTGAAATAATCATTGGGTACCACGTATGAAATAACAAAACTGGTAAAAATTCCCAGTTTGATGCAAAGCCGCAGCAGATTAGAGAAAAGAAATTTCGAAATCGCCCCCATGCATTCGCTTGCTGTGTCATATGCAATTAGCTATTGGTGCACCAGCAATGCATAGCATCGTCAAACATTACCTCGCCATGAAAGAACTATGTCTATGAACGTGGTCATGGATAACTGTCCAGACACGGAAATGAAGACAAGGACTCGAGGTGCTCGCGATCGTTGTCATACTCAGGACTTCGCCATGCAAGCAGTCTAAGCATAACTCCTCAAAGGCGAAACTTGTCAGCGGCTGAGGAAGGGTCGGTTGCATCCGTGACTATGAAAACCTTAGCAACTTATGCACAGAGATTTGTTTAACTTGTTTTGGGCTGATGTCATGAGCAAAGAGGAAGAGGGGGAAAGTGAAGAGCGTAGATTACAAAGACGCAGACCAGCCCCAGCAAATTTTACTGTGGGACCGCAGAGCCACAATACTCCGAAACACGAAATCATCTTTACAGAGCTATAATTATACACTGAGGCTCTGGATGTCATTATATCGTTTATCAAAGACCAAAGCGACTATACCATATATATGCATGAACTGTGAGCAGCTTCTCTTAAAATTAGCTGGAGGAGACGCATACAGTGATGAATTCCTAACTGTTACTAGTTTCTATGGCTGCGAGTTTGATCCACGAGAGCATCCAAACACCTTCACCCATAATATACTGCGTGTAGAAAATGTTACACTTTCTAATGTATTAGCATTATATGTGGTCGCTGTCTTCACACCAGCAACAACTATTGTCACAGATTATCAAATTAGCAACGTTAATCCTGGTCATGTAAGCTACACACGCTATCAGCAAACGGTCAATTAGCACCATGCGTCGCGTCAAAAAATACCTAAGGACAATCGCGTCGCGACTCAAACACGATTGAACCATGTGATGATCCTGTATACTCATAAGGACAAAACAAACACTCCTGTACATGGTAGAAGTTGCAAATGATTGTGTATGTGAATCTAAGCACCGTTTGGGTATGTTAGGAAGAGTTGTCGCTCTCGATCTTTCAAGTGTCCAAGCCATAGTAAAAGAGAAACAGCCCAAACGAAGGTCTCATTTTCTGAGATTTGTAAGGAGTGACTGATGATGTAGCTACGGTGTGCGTGTTCACATTTCATCGGTATTTGCAGATCTTGATGAAAGCAATATATCAGAATCGTGTTTTTTATAAATGAGGTGGGAACGTTAAATATTTGTAAGGCCAAACAATTGCTATAAAATGCACCATTTGGCTGCACTTTTTCAAAATACCCCACGTACGTCTCCCGCCCCACCCCGTTCGATGCTACACGCCTCGCTCGCTGCTTCGCAGCTCGTTGAGCCGCACTTTCGATAATATCAAGATCTCAAAGATGAGAATAGAGTTATCCAACAGATGGCGATATTGCATAAGCAGTTTCAGTTGCATCCGGCAGGTGGCGCAGGTAAATGAGGCCAAAGAGTAGTATCCTGTTTGTGTTTGAGAAATTAGTTTATTCTTGTGCAATAATCATGAACTGCGTAATGTGACACAATTAACGCGTGTCTTAGAAGCGTATGGGATATCTGGCGTCATGGATGGTTTCCAGTTTGGTGACTTTAAGCGCGCCTGGGAGGAGCGTTTCACCGAAGATCCACCGCTTGACTTGGACTGTTTTACAAACGAGCCCGGGGCAAGTGCCCGCGACAAGTTCGAGTCGACGCTTTTGGATTGCCAAGCTCGCATAGAATACCTACAGGAAGAATTAGCTCAGCAAGAATTCATTGCTGAATACCTCACTATTGCGATTGAGAGCAAAGGTGCTTTAGAATTAAATCCTTTGTCGGAAAGCACAGCTCCAACTAGCTCGCTCCTCCGCCGCCACTGTGAGTATGACAGCCCCACTCTCGCCAGTCTCGGTGTCAGAGACCGAAAGGAGGATGTTGCAGACGGTGTACAGGAAACGGACATTGACACAGTCACAGACGTAGAGATGAAGTTCTGTGAAACCAGATTATCAACGACTGATTCAACTAATGCTAGTCCAAAATGGACGAAACAAGACAGTGAAGAACTGAAAAATGTACATTTTTCAACCATTTCAGTATCTTCAAACACTTCGGACATTATCAGCTTTGATAATGGCTCAGCTTCAAGTTACGTATCTTCACCGGACATGACCATGTTACGAAGAGACAGAGACACTGTCATGTCAAATGCACTTGATTCTCCAGTCGTATGCCCGCCACCACAAGCATATAAGGAAGAGAGAATATATGATGAACCATTTGCTGTTGTAAAAGGCGAAGTCGATGAAAGTGCAGAGAGTTCAGATGAGGAACCCGTGTATTATAATGTACTCCTAATGAAGCATCAGTCTATGGCTGCAAGTCATGGCCCTGTATATGCAAATGCAGGTGTTCTAGAGAAGAAACGTGCGGAGATGACTGCCAAGTCTTGTAGAGGAAAGCACTCTCCAAGTAAACTTGATACGTCATTGTCACCATCACTGGCATCAGGTACGCAGTAGCACATTACGTTCGCTGTAGTATGTGTGTGTATTGAAATGGAATTTTCTTAAGTTGTATTTTGAAGGTGTAGCAGAATTGTTTACCATGGTGGTACTGCCGTAGTTGGCATTCAAGAATTCCAAAAACCAGGGTTGGGTTTCTGACAGTTAGAAAGGTATTTCTGTTGAGACAATGTCAGAAACTGTCAGAAAGTGGTTTCTGACATCAGAAATTGTCAATATCTAATCTCTCTTATAAATTGATTTTTGTATGATATTGCTAATTATTTGGCCTATTGAATTGAATATATAAATGATATACATTATTCATGGATAGAATGAACAACAAAATTAGGAGTAATGTTACATAACATTTTATTTTAGTTCACATTTCCAATTAACACATTAATTTATTAACAGTCCTGACTAGTGCTCTGAATCAAAGTTGCTGATATATTCACACTTTACTCTTTCATGTCAACGTGTTATTTACTGTCTCGCCAGAAACTTGCTAACCCTGTCAAAAACAACATAACCATCCAGCAACATGACGACGTAGCAGTGGTTTATTTAAATGGGTCTGGGGCATATTCCCTTGAAAATAGTAAATCAAGATTTAAATTAATTATTTAAATAACTTACTTAAATCAATTATCTAAATCAGCTTGGTTTAAATTGACAACCCTGAACTTAATGTCTAAACGTGCCTGTCGGTACTGCAAATACTTCACACTTTGGTTCAATTAAAACTGAAGCGTCACAAAAACTCAATTACAATTAGTGCTTCAAAAAAATTCAATTACAGCTTTACAAAATTACAATTATGGCGCTTCAAAAAACAATTTTAATTTACAATGCTACACAAAGGTCTAGAACTGTATAGGTTGAGTACAACTACACTATTTTAGAAAGGAATATATGTATCATTACAGCTAATTTTACACATGGTTTTAGGTGAATTCATGTTTGCAAGTTATAATTGTTACAATTAACATGTTCAATTATAATTACTGCAATGTGTTTTTATAATTACACTTTCCAAGTAAAGTAAGTTACACGTACACTGTAATTATTATTAATTACAACTTACACACAATTACAATTAAACACAACCTTTGCACATATTAATGCTATAAATTATGTGTCTGCTTGAAATCTAGCACAGTAGCAGATATGAAGTGTAATAGCTAATATACCAATATGAGCAGCTGTTTGCATGAGCCCAAGTTACACTGAGTCTATAAGTACTACTGACTTGGCCAGAGTATTTAGTCAGTCATTTAATCCATTTGTGAACACACTATTATTAATGAGTGTCATTATTAATTTATCATTTGGCAACATTGTATGCTGTTTGTGTAACATAAAATTGATGGGTATTATTTACATTAATTATGTAAATGTAACAGGATACAGTGTTGCGAACTGCATAGTTCATAATGGTCAATCACTTTATAAATGTAAGAAGATACAATGCATGGCAATACCCATAATTTATATATATATATATATATATATATATATATATATATACTTTTTTGAAGTTAGAACATAAAGTCGAGCCCAGATGTTGAACTGGCGATTTGTACTTAGGCACAGTAACTGTGGTTATTTGGTTGGTCTTTTCCTTATTTTCACAGACGCTTAACAATAAATGTATTAAGTACTAATGGTGTTTTTTGTATACAGTTACTATACATACTATTGGGAGAAGCCTTTTGATTATGAGATTACTGATATTGAGATTTATTTAAATAAATAAAACCTCCAAATGATTTATAAATTAAGTCATGCAAAAGTAACGTGGGACACATATTACTTTGTGTCATAATTTTCAGATATTTGAATGTGATCTATAGTATTTATGAGTGATTTTGTCATATATTTTATCATTGTTTTTAAAAGTTGAAGAAGCTGACAAGTGCTCTGCATGGAAGAAACGGCAAAGTATGCAACTGGCGACCAGTCTGTCGACATCACATGCTTCTTCAGATGTTGATGATGTAAGTATTTTTGGGTCTTACTGCACACATATCATGCTAGCTAAATGCTGAAAATCAGACATTAGCAAACATCAGTTAGGCTCCCCAAACATATAGCTAGTTCCAGCACAATATAATATTATATGAAGCAAATCTGATAAATCACTTCATAGAAACTAAGATCTTACCCATACTGAAAGACAAATGCTGACGATATTTCCATAGTAACGACAGAGTGCTACAATGTTCAAACCAGCTATATTCGTTCGCTGTGAAAGCGGAACATATCGTCTGGTTACTGTGACTCCATTACACATCAGATAGTATTATTATATCTACCTAACTTAATCATATCCTTAAACCAGCAAATATCAGCGTTAATGTAGTTTATTGTGCCTTTGAACCTATAGCAGAAATGGCCTGTGACCCCGACCTGGTGACCATGTCGGATAATGGGCCGATCAAAATGATCGTAGACACGTCCAGCCACGTGTTTGTTAGATGGCTAGTGTAACCTGATATTGTAGATGACAAAACGGTACAAATACAGATTGAAGGCCCATTGTGGCGGCAAATTAAGGGGACATGTCAATATTACAAATGGCCATTCTGTTTTGTCAACAATATGTAAAACGCCAATGAAAATTGTCACATTTCAAGCATGATATATGTATCTATCGACATTTCTGTTATCACTAACAATCAGGAAACGTTACCTAATTAAAATTTTGTATCAAAGCTACAACACTTACGACGTTGCAATTTGGTGTATGAACGCGTCTTACATGTAGGCAACTTTACACAGTTTAGAATTATGATTGGTGAAGGGGTTGTGTAAAAATATATACTGCCAGTCTAGGCTGTCATCCAACTTTGTGTAGCAGATGTAATTCGTTTATGTTAACCAAAATCTACCTTAAAATTATCAGTGACACTCCTACTTATAGGTATGTAATTTATTTATTTTTTTATGGATTTTCTCTAAAAGATATAATTTGGCATTTGGTAGCAATTTTTTCACATTTACAAAAATGTTTTTAAAATCTTGTAACCTTGCCAAATAAATGAATACTCCAATTTTTATTAATCTGGATTATTATATAGTATTTCAACTACAATCTGTGAAGAAATGGTTAATTTATCTTAAAAACTTTTTACCAAAACTACTCAGTTCAGGACAAACATATAATAGCCGCCCCAGCTACCTTAATAACCTAAATTAAATGTGAACCACATCGTCTAGTTGTCCAGATGATGGGTCCCTTGAAAGTTGTTCTATATATTTCTCCATTGGTATCTGCCCTGCAGAACTTCAGAAACTTATCCACGAGTAGTTTTGGATACGTTACTCCCGTCGTTAGGCATGTTCTCCTAGGTCTACTATGTCCAGGCTTTGGTTGCAAAGTAACCAGCTCTCTCTCGCCACTTCTTTACTTCTGGAACAGTGAGCTGCAAATTGGGCTCGCCTCCATCTTATTGTTTCCATGAATAAATCTCTATTTGTCATATGTTTTATCCTCCATCTTATTGTTTCCATGAATAAATCTCTATTTGTCATATGTTGTATCCTCCATCTTATTGTTTCCATGAATAAATCTCTATTTGTCATATGTTGTATCCTCCATCTTATTGTTTCCATGAATAAATCTCTATTTATCATATGTTGCATCCTCCACCTTATTGTTTCCATGAATAAATCTCTATTTCTCATATGTTGCATCCTCCATCTTATTGTTTCCATGAATAAATCTCTATTTGTCATATGTTGTATCCTCCATCTTATTGTTTCCATGAATAAATCTCTATTTCTCATATGTTGCATCCTCCATCTTATTGTTTCCATGAATAAATCTCTATTTCTCATATGTTGCATCCTCCATCTTATTGTTTCCATGAATAAATCTCTATTTCTCATATGTTGCATCCTCCATCTTATTGTTTCCATGAATAAATCTCTATTTGTCATATGTTTTATCCTCCATCTTATTGTTTCCATGAATAAATCTCTATTTGTCATATGTTGCATCCTCCATCTTATTTTTTCCATGAATAAATCTCTATTTGTCATATGTTGTATCCTCCATCTTATTGTTTCCATGAATAAATCTCTATTTGTCATATGTTGCATCCTCCATCTTATTTTTTCCATGAATAAATCTCTATTTGTCATATGTTGTATCCTCCATCTTATTGTTTCCATGAATAAATCTCCATTTGTCATATGTTGCATCCTCCATCTTATTGTTTCCATGAATAACTCTCTAGGAGATGTTGAGTGCTTTACATAGAAGTCATGTGTAGCACCCATCCACATAAATAAATAAACCGCATAAATCAGTTATTTATAACCACACATAAAATGCGATCTCCCAAAGACACCATAACCTTAGCTAGGTCACACTGTAGTTTATATTGACACATATCAGTAAGTTTGCATGGTTTCTTAATGTCTACATTCATAATATTTGTTTGACTGGTCAAAGTGGTATGCTGTGATGGCAATTCAGTAAAGTTAATCTGTTAATCACTGATAACATGCTTCACCAAAGCGTGAATAATACCTGATAATATAGGAAGATTACACTTCGCTATTAGGTGTATAAACACAGTATTTGTAAGGTTCAGCTCATACGGGCAGTACGAAATGTCATTTGTATGGACAAAATGTGTTTTTTATTTATTATATTTTTAGTCAGTAAATAACATATAAATTTCTTACGGGCAGAGCATGATTGCATACAAGCAAGTTGTCCGTATGAAAGGCCGTAAAATCAATGCACATGCACGGAGATAGTCATGACTCACATTTGACTCATAGAGCGTTAGTGTGTGAATCATGATGCTGGTTTACAACGAGTGTCCTGCTTGAGATCATCTGTGTGTAAAAGGGTGGCTTTCATGTGTAAATTAAGAGTTCTGTGATTCATCATAGTGATATGGGGTATATATACAACATTAGAAAAATACAAGTCAGCAGTTGATAATCAGTTCAGCAACAGCTAGCCTTTGTGTTAAAACTGGCACTGTATTAGGTCATTTAAAGGAAGTGTGTGTCGAACCATTACTCAAGAAACAAGGCCTGGAGACAGCTGTACTGAATAACTACACACTTGTGTTGAATCTGCCCTACTTTTCCACAATAATAGAACGTGGCAGAAGTTTGTGGCACTAGGTATGGGGCCCGGACAGTTATGCATGCACACACAGTCACGCACATTGTCAAAAACAAGGCTATTGACTTTTTTGACAGATATTGGCGCCTCTCGGCCTCTGTGTTGTCAGAAACCATCAACTACTATGTAATTTGTCAGCTTCATTATTTCAAATGACATGCTTTCAGGAATCATGTTGCAGAGGAAGAATTTAATAAAAAATAGTTCCGATAAAAAATGTAATAGTAACTGCTTAATATGTAATAGTAATATGTTACATTACTTTCATCATGTAATAGTAATGCATTGCAATGTAATAGACTCCAGGCCTGGGTCTAATAATATGTTATATGGTGTACAGTTTAGCATGCCAGGTTCGTTGAGCACTCTGACTATCACACACTCATGTAACCATTTGAAGGGAATCTATTTCATTGGTTGGGACAGCCAATACAATGTGAACCTGCCAATGTGAACCTGGGCCACCTGTCACTACTTTTAATCAAACAGTGACTTCACTGTCAGTGGTAGAGACGTGGACTTTGTGTCAACACAAGGATTAAAATGTGATTCAGAAAGAAGCCAGGTATATGTATAATTTAAATGCATAAATGCAAACAATACCTGTTGGACAATGAATGCAGTAACAATAGGAAATATACACATTTGGGGATTTTGTGGTCAGCGTAGTACAGAATTTTAGTGTGCACAGTGGATGTTGTAAACATTAAAATTTCTCACTAAAATCAGTACAGTACAATATAAAATACTTCTATTGTGCTAAAATCCTTGGGAATCCCAAGCTTGGCAGTGCACCAAAACAAAATGGGTTAAGCTGTTCCTAATTCATAAGCAGTTCCAGTTATAAACAGTTGGATTGTTACACTGGGCAGCTATGGAAGATAAGCATGTTTAAACAGGTGGGTTTTTAGTTTTTAACGAAATGTTATATTTCCTACAGACTTAAGTCACTTAACCCTAACAGAGTGAGTTCCACGGAGTTGATGCAGCAACTGAAAAAGCTTTAGTTCTGACGTTTGTCTTGACACTGGGAACAAAAAGTAGATTAAAATGACCTGGTAAATGATCGAAGCTGTCTGGGCTGTCTTGCAGGAGTGAATGTAAATATGCTGGTTGCTTGGATGAAAGTGCTCTATAGGTAATTGTGCAGATCTTAAAAATAATGCGATATCGGACAGGGAGCCAGTGCAAGTGGTACTGAGTGAGAGAAACGAGACCAGGTAAGTTCAAGGTAACTACCTTTGCCAAACAATTTTGCACACATTGAAGTTTGAAAATGTCCTTGAAAGCAATATTATGATAGTCTTCTCCATTCTAAAGGATGACCTCAAAGGTTGATGTATAACGCTACACAAAATAGGTTTCGGGTGGGAGGGGGTTAGTAGCCGTTTAGCAGCGTACTTCAATGTAATTGTCCCAAAAACGTTGTTTATTTTATCACAGTTCACAAGGGTGTTGATTTCAAGCACTTGCCGGCAGTTTTGCATTGTGACTGAAGAACAAATTGCATACATGTCGTTGTCATTCAAAGTTTCATGTAGCTGGGAGGGGGTTAGTATGGGAGGGGGTAGGGTGGGAGGGGGTACCATGGGAGGGGGTAGCAGGGAGTGGGGTCTAAGGTTAAATAACATCGGTTTTGTGTAGTACCAATGTTTTGAAATCTCCCATGCAGAGGATTGACCTGCCATCTCTATGAAATGAATGCAGTTTCTAAAGAAGGCTATAGTCTGACAGGGGATTCCTCACATCTGTTAGTGAGATTTACGTATGGTTACGTTGTTATTGTGGCCTACTACTGTTTGGTCAATGCAAAGCTGTGTCCTGTTCACAATAATTATATGTGATCACAGCCTGCAGTAGGCATTAACAATATGGTAGCTCAACAGCACAGTGTAGTTAGTTTTGATTTCTAGCTAAGTTTATCTGCTCCATCTTGCATAAACACCCCTTCTTCAGGCTGAGTCACTGTATACACCTGATTCCTAGTCTGCTATCTTAAATTAGGTCTATTCCAAGTCATGGCTCCACAGTATTTGGCTGAATAGCCACTCCACCGGGTGTTCTCTGCAGGGTCAGTACATTTGCTCACATAATATTTGGTCTATAGACATGCAGTAGAGTAAACACAGAATATTTAGCAAAAATAAGCTGGATAGCCCTGGTTTGTTACTGGCAGAAGATTTCCCCTAGACTCAAAGTTCAAAAATGCCCCTGTTGCTCAGAAACAACAGTGCCACATAGTGGCACCTATGACTAGCAATATGACTAGATTGGGGTTTGGTCATTTCTTTGCTTCCACCCTAGGATTTCATTTAACATTTGAATGACCCTGTGATTATTGAAGTACCCTATCCTTATGAGTCATCAGTAAAAAGGTGAACCCATCAAGCTTCCCCTGTCAGAAGGCTATTACTGGTCATTACTCAGTTTCCTGTTTATTAGAACAGTCCAAGGCAAGTGCCACTAGGATGTTAAAATTCCAATTCCTTTCCTTTTCTTAACTTGACATTTGTTTTTCATAGTTTCCTGTGCAGCTGACTGAAATCACAGTGTTTTTTAGTTGTCGTGTTGACTTATTCGATGATTGCATTTAGTTGTGCTTCCTGAGAAGTCTGATGACAGGCCACAGCAAAAGTTTATGTTCTTGTTGAAACTGCTTAAATTTTATTTCTATTTATTTGCTGAAAGGGTCATTGCAATTACCACATACACTACTTTTTGTAGTTCTTAAAGTAGCTGGGGCGGCTATTATATGCTTGTCTTGAATTGAGTAGTTTCAGTAGAAGTTTTAAAGATAAACCATTTCTTCACAGATTGTAGTTGAAATACTATATAATATTCCAGATAAATAAAATTTGGAGTTTTTTATTTAGTTATGTTACAAGAGTTTAAAACATATTTGTAAATGTGAAAAAATGCCAAATTATATTGTGTTGAGAAAATCTCCAAAGAAATGAATGACATACATATATATAAGTATGACAGTGTTACTGATAACTTTGAGGAAAATTTTGGTTAACATAAATGAATTATGTCTTGCCTAAATAATAAGATGCTTTAATATGCCAAATTGCAGTGTTGTAAGTGTCAATAGATATGCGTATCATGCTTGAAATGTGACGTTTTTCATGGCAGTTTTACGTATTGTTGACAAAGCATAACGGCCATTTCTAATGTTGACATGTCTCCTTAATTTTCCGCCACAATGGCCCTTGAATCACATACTTGTAGCAGGGCGTGTTTACGATCATTTTGATTGGCCTGTTATCCATGGGGTCACCAAGACAAATCTACTGGCCAGTTTCCATTATAGCTTCAAAGGCACAATAAACTACGTTAGCGCTGATATTTGTTGGTTTAAGGACATGGTTTATTTAGGTAATAACAGTAACCAGATGATATGTTCCGTGTTCATGGTGAACGAATAAACCTGGTTTGAATATTGAAGCACACAGGTCATTACTATGGAAACATCATCAGCGTTTCTAAGAAGTCGGGGGATTTCCAAAAGGACTGTTTTTTTAAAGGCTGGATTGGCGAAATACGTTTAATAGTGCAGGGTGATTATTTCTGGTGTTGACATTCAGTTCAGTATTTCATTGCATTTCATGACGAAAAAAGTGAAAAAATCAACATAATATTATTAGCCACCCCAGCTGCCTTAAAGTTCTCAATAAAAATTGTCAGAAAATGGAAACTTCCTCCATTTCGATGTCATCTGAAGACTACATCTTTATAACCAATTTTACCCTCCTTAGCTCCCTTGACCCTTGAGTTTTTATCCATCTGTTGACAACTTTAGAATTACAATTTAGAGATTGCCTGACCCTTTTGTTTTGAGCTCGGTTTTCTGAGGTTTTAGATGGAATATAGATGTTCTTCTTCATATTATCAAGTCAGGTTTGTGTATTTAAGAGAACATCTGACAGCACATGGCAGCTGGATGGTAGAGCATGTGTCTGTTCCCTCATTAGACTGGGCTTCAATTCTGTATTGCTGCTGTTTTGTTTGGTAGATTTTGTTCACTACTGTCGCTACACCAGTTCACTGATGTATAAATGTCTGCCTGGCAGGAGGAAATGGTGGGATTTATGTAAATAAGTAGGTTTTACCAGCATTGAACCAGATATTTCCTAGAGAAGACTTACTGATGTTTGAATAAACAGGTTTGTCAGGGGTGACATATAAAGTGCTTTTTCTAGCACTAAAGCCTGCACACTATGACATACCATGGTACACCACGGCACACCACGGCACACCATGGCACACCATGGCAAGCTGTATAACATCTGTACCTTTGTCTGTTCAACAGGCTATTTATGTGAAAACGTTTGCCTTTAACACATTAAAGCGAAGCAGAAGTCATGGTTTTGGGGTTATGCCCCTAAAAGAGATAATAAAAACTAATTATGTGCAACTAAAATCAAGAATATCATTCCAGTGGTTTAATCAGAATGTGTTCTAAAAGTTGGACAATCTGGTCATTTCTCTGGTTGACTGAAGGCTGACATGTTAGACAGTGCAACTGATAAAGGCATGCACAGTTCTATAAAATTGGGGTGACCTAGACAAAAGTGATATATTAAGGGAGGTCAACATACACAGAACCAAATCAACGTCTCAATGAAACGTGTTATTTTGGGAGAAAGAGGAGTACTTTAGTAAACAAACTATATTACACAAATTGAGTGTGGATGCAAACAGCATGGCCACATCCTATTTGCAAGAATAGTAATAGGTGTATAAGAATACATTTTTAGTTGGTAAGTGAATACTGTCAGAATATCACACTCATGACGTAGTGTTATCTAACAGTATGGCACGGCTCATGAAATTAAGATGTGTGTTCAAAAAGGTTTTCCTAGTAAACCACTGGCATGATATTCTTAATTGTCATTACAAATGGTTATGTTTTAGTAATTCTTAAAACTAAAAAAATCATGACTGTTGTTTCACTTTAAAAAGCACAATTGTGAAAAAATTTGCTAAGCTAAAATGTGAAAGGGATAATACTTAGTGTTCCGTCCTTAGCAGTGTTCAGTGTGTATTACAGTTCTTCCCTTTGTAGACCAACAAAACTCAACCTCTTACAGATGAAATTACTGCTCACAAATATGCATTCATGTTAATCCATCAAAGTCTACCGCTCACAGCTCCCTATTACCCTGGGTTGATAGTCCAGTCGTTTCTTCAGTCCTCATACATTTTAAAGCATGCTTTATGATAGCTTGTGAGGGTTAAAATGAAAACTGGTTTGTCTGATGACATTAATTTGACAGTAAAGTTGTCATGACATGAATACTGTACCAAGTGTCCTCCAACTTGAGTGAGATGTGGTTTGTCTGTTAAGATTAATTTGACTGTGTACAGGTGTGATGATATGATTATTGTACCGAGTAATGATGTCTGTCATCTTGATTGAGATGTGGTTTGTCACCTTGAGAGAGCTGTTGTTTGTCTGCTACAGCTGGACATGGTGGTGTCCCCGTGTCCCGAGGCAGAGACGCTACAAATGAGACAGTGGGTCATCAGTAGCATCCTGGAGAGTGAACGCAACTACGTTGATGTCCTCAACACTCTACAACAGGTCAGTCTCCAACCAGGCTCATGTGGTTCACTCACTCAGAGCACCTTCCTCAACCTTCTACAACAGGTCAGTCTCCAACCAGGCTCGTGTGGTTCCCTCACTCAGAGCACCTTCCTCAACACTCTACAACAGGTCAGTCTCCAACCAGGCTCGTGTGGTTCACTCACTCAGAGCTCCGTCCTCAACACTCTACAACAGGTCAGTCTCCAACCACACTCATGTGGTTCACTCACTCAGAGCTCCGTCCTCAACACTCTACAACAGGTCAGTCTCCAACCAGACTCATGTGGTTCACTCACTCAGAGCTCCTTCCTCAACACTCTACAACAGGTCAGTCTCCAACCACACTCATGTGGTTCACTCACTCATAGCACCTTCCTCAACACTCTACAACAGGTCAGTCTCCAACCAGACTCATGTGGTTCACTCACTCCGAGCTCCGTCCTCAACACTCTACAACAGGTCAGTCTCCAACCAGACTCATGTGGTTCACTCACTCCGAGCTCCGTCCTCAACACTCTACAACAGGTCAGTCTCCAACCAGACTCATGTGGTTCACTCACTCGGAGCTCCTTCCTCAACCCTCTACAACAGGTCAGTCTCCAACCAGACTCATGTGGTTCACTCACTCGGAGCACCTTCCTCAACACTCTACAACAGGTCAGTCTCCAACCAGACTCATGTGGTTCACTCACTCAGAGCACCTTCCTCAACACTCTACAACAGGTCAGTCTCCAACCAGACTCATGTGGTTCACTCACTCCGAGCTCCGTCCTCAACACTCTACAACAGGTCAGTCTCCAACCAGACTCATGTGGTTCACTCACTCCGAGCTCCTTCCTCAACACTCTACAACAGGTCAGTTTCCAACCAGACTCATGTGGTTCACTCACTCGGAGCTCCTTCCTCAACACTCTACAACAGGTCAGTCTCCAACCAGACTCATGTGGTTCACTCACTCGGAGCTCCTTCCTCAACACTCTACAACAGGTCAGTCTCCAACCAGACTCTTGTGGTTCACTCACTCGGAGCTCCTTCCTCAACACTCTACAACAGGTCAGTCTCCAACCAGACTCTTGTGGTTCACTCACTCAGAGCACCTTCCTCAACACTCTACAACAGGTCAGTCTCCAACCAGACTCGTGTGGTTCACTCACTCAGAGCACCTTCCTCAACACTCTACAACAGGTCAGTCTCCAACCAGACTCGTGTGGTTCACTCACTCAGAGCACCTTCCTCAACACTCTACAACAGGTCAGTCTCCAACCAGGCTCGTGTGGTTCACTCACTCAGAGCTCCTTCCTCAACACTCTACAACAGGTCAGTCTCCAACCAGGCTCGTGTGGTTCACTCACTCAGAGCACCTTCCTCAACACTCTACAACAGGTCAGTCTCCAACCAGTCTCGTGTGGTTCACTCACTCAGAGCTCCTTCCTCAACACTCTACAACAGGTCAGTCTCCAACCAGACTCGTGTGGTTCACTCACTCAGAGCACCTTCCTCAACACTCTACAACAGGTCAGTCTCCAACCAGACTCGTGTGGTTCACTCACTCAGAGCACCTTCCTCAACACTCTACAACAGGTCAGTCTCCAACCAGACTCGTGTGGTTCACTCACTCAGAGCACCTTCCTCAACACTCTACAACAGGTCAGTCTCCAACCAGACTCGTGTGGTTCACTCACTCAGAGCACCTTCCTCAACACTCTACAACAGGTCAGTCTCCAACCAGACTCGTGTGGTTCACTCACTCAGAGCACCTTCCTCAACACTCTACAACAGGTCAGTCTCCAACCAGGCTCGTGTGGTTCACTCACTCAGAGCTCCTTCCTCAACACTCTACAACAGGTCAGTCTCCAACCAGGCTCGTGTGGTTCACTCACTCAGAGCACCTTCCTCAACACTCTACAACAGGTCAGTCTCCAACCAGGCTCGTGTGGTTCACTCACTCAGAGCTCCTTCCTCAACACTCTACAACAGGTCAGTCTCCAACCAGACTCGTGTGGTTCACTCACTCAGAGCACCTTCCTCAACACTCTACAACAGGTCAGTCTCCAACCAGACTCGTGTGGTTCACTCACTCAGAGCACCTTCCTCAACACTCTACAACAGGTCAGTCTCCAACCAGACTCGTGTGGTTCACTCACTCAGAGCACCTTCCTCAACACTCTACAACAGGTCAGTCTCCAACCAGACTCGTGTGGTTCACTCACTCAGAGCTCCTTCCTCAACACTCTACAACAGGTCAGTCTCCAACCAGGCTCGTGTGGTTCACTCACTCAGAGCACCTTCCTCAACACTCTGCAACAGGTCAGTCTCCAACCAGGCTCGTGTGGTTCACTCACTCAGAGCTCCTTCCTCAACACTCTACAACAGGTCAGTCTCCAACCAGGCTCGTGTGGTTCACTCACTCAGAGCACCTTCCTCAACACTCTACAACAGGTCAGTCTCCAACCAGACTCATGTGGTTCACTCACTCAGAGCTCCGTCCTCAACACTCTACAACAGGTCAGTCTCCAACCAGACTCGTGTGGTTCACTCACTCAGAGCTCCATCCTCAACACTCTACAACAGGTCAGTCTCCAACCAGACTCGTGTGGTTCACTCACTCAGAGCTCCATCCTCAACACTCTACAACAGGTCAGTCTCCAACCAGACTCGTGTGGTTCACTCACTCAGAGCTCCTTCCTCGACACTCTACAACAGGTCAGTCTCCAACCAGACTCATGTGGTTCACTCACTCAGAGCACCTTCCTCGACACTCTACAACAGGTCAGTCTCCAACCAGACTCGTGTGGTTCACTCACTCAGAGCTCCGTCCTCGACACTCTACAACAGGTCAGTCTCCAACCAGACTCGTGTGGTTCACTCACTCAGAGCTCCGTCCTCGACACTCTACAACAGGTCAGTCTCCAACCAGACTCGTGTGGTTCACTCACTCAGAGCACCTTCCTCGACACTCTACAACAGGTCAGTCTCCAACCAGACTCGTGTGGTTCACTCACTCAGAGCTCCGTCCTCGACACTCTACAACAGGTCAGTCTCCAACCAGACTCGTGTGGTTCACTCACTCAGAGCTCCTTCCTCAACACTCTACAACAGGTCAGTCTCCAACCAGGCTCGTGTGGTTCACTCACTCAGAGCTCCTTCCTCAACACTCTACAACAGGTCAGTCTCCAACCAGGCTCGTGTGGTTCACTCACTCAGAGCTCCTTCCTCAACACTCTACAACAGGTCAGTCTCCAACCAGGCTCGTGTGGTTCACTCACTCAGAGCTCCTTCCTCAACACTCTACAACAGGTCAGTCTCCAACCAGGCTCGTGTGGTTCACTCACTCAGAGCTCCTTCCTCAACACTCTACAACAGGTCAGTCTCCAACCAGGCTCGTGTGGTTCACTCACTCAGAGCTCCTTCCTCAACACTCTACAACAGGTCAGTCGCCAACCAGGCTCGTGTGGTTCACTCACTCAGAGCTCCTTCCTCAACACTCTACAACAGGTCAGTCTCCAACCAGGCTCGTGTGGTTCACTCACTCGGAGCTACTTCCTCAACACTCTACAACAGGTCAGTCTCCAACCAGGCTCGTGTGGTTCACTCACTCAGAGCACCTTCCTCAACACTCTACAACAGGTCAGTCTCCAACCAGGCTCGTGTGGTTCACTCACTCAGAGCACCTTCCTCAACACTCTACAACAGGTCAGTCTCCAACCAGGCTCGTGTGGTTCACTCACTCGGAGCTACTTCCTCGACACTCTACAACAGGTCAGTCTCCAACCAGGCTCGTGTGGTTCAATTACTCAGAGCTCCTTCCTCAACACTCTACAACAGGTCAGTCTCCAACCAGGCTCGTGTGGTTCAATTACTCAGAGCTCCTAGGAAGGTGCACTCTACAACAGGTCAGTCTCCAACCAGGCTCGTGTGGTTCAATTACTCAGAGCTCCTTCCTCAACACTCTACAACAGGTCAGTCTCCAACCAGACTCATGTGGTTCACTCACTCAGAGCTACTTCCTCAACACTTTACAACAGGTCAGTCTCCAACCAGGCTCGTGTAGTTCAATTACTCAGAGCTCCTTCCTCAACACTCTACAACAGGTCAGTCTCCAACCAGACTCATGTGGTTCACTCACTCAGAGCACCTTCCTCAACACTCTACAACAGGTCAGTCTCCAACCAGGCTCGTGTGGTTCAATTACTCAGAGCTCCTTCCTCAACACTCTACAACAGGTCAGTCTCCAACCAGACTCATGTGGTTCACTCACTCAGTGCTCCTTCCTCAACACTCTACAACAGGTCAGTCTCCAACCAGGCTCGTGTGGTTCACTCACTCAGTGCTACTTCCTCAACACTCTACAACAGGTCAGTCTCCAACCAGGCTCATGTGGTTCAATTACTCAGAGCTCCGTCCTCAACACTCTACAACAGGTCAGTCTCCAACCAGGCTCATGTGGTTCAATTACTCAGAGCTCCGTCCTCAACACTCTACAACAGGTCAGTCTCCAACCAGACTCATGTGGTTCAATTACTCAGAGCTCCGTCCTCAACACTCTACAACAGGTCAGTCTCCAACCAGGCTCATGTGGTTCACTCACTCAGAGCTCCTTCCTCAACACTCTACAACAGGTCAGTCTCCAACCAGACTCATGTGGTTCACTCAGAGCACCTTCCTCAACACTCTACAACAGGTCAGTCTCCAACCAGACTCATGTGGTTCAATTACTCAGAGCTCCGTCCTCAACACTCTGCAACAGGTCAGTCTCCAACCAGACTCATGTGGTTCAATTACTCAGAGCTCCGTCCTCAACACTCTACAACAGGTCAGTCTCCAACCAGGCTCATGTGGTTCACTCACTCAGAGCTCCTTCCTCAACACTCTACAACAGGTCAGTCTCCAACCAGGCTCGTGTGGTTCACTCACTCGGAGCTCCTTCCTCAACACTCTACAACAGGTCAGTCTCCATCCAGGCTCGTGTGGTTCACTCACTCAGAGCTCCGTCCTCAACACTCTACAACAGGTCAGTCTCCATCCAGGCTCGTGTGGTTCACTCACTCAGAGCTCCTTCCTCAACACTCTACAACAGGTCAGTCTCCAACCAGACTCATGTGGTTCACTCACTCAGAGCTCCTTCCTCAACACTCTACAACAGGTCAGTCTCCAACCAGACTCATGTGGTTCACTCACTCAGAGCTCCTTCCTCAACACTCTACAACAGGTCAGTCTCCAACCAGGCTCGTGTGGTTCACTCACTCAGAGCTCCTTCCTCAACACTCTACAACAGGTCAGTCTCCATCCAGGCTCGTGTGGTTCACTCACTCAGTGCTCCTTCCTCAACACTCTACAACAGGTCAGTCTCCAACCAGACTCATGTGGTTCAATTACTCAGAGCTCCGTCCTCAACACTCTACAACAGGTCAGTCTCCAACCAGGCTCGTGTGGTTCAATTACTCAGAACTCCTTCCTCAACACTCTACAACAGGTCAGTCTCCATCCAGGCTCGTGTGGTTCACTCACTCAGAGCTCCTTCCTCAACACTCTACAACAGGTCAGTCTCCAACCAGGCTCGTGTGGTTCACTCACTCAGAGCTCCTTCCTCAATACTCTACAACAGGTCAGTCTCCAACCAGGCTCGTGTGGTTCAATTACTAAGAGCTCCGTCCTCAACACTCTAAAACATGTCAGTCTCCAACCAGGCTCGTGTGGTTCACTCACTCAGAGCACCTTCCTCAACACTCTACAACAGGTCAGTCTCCAACCAGACTCATGTGGTTCAATTACTCAGAGCTCCGTCCTCAACACTCTACAACAGGTCAGTCTCCAACCAGACTCATGTGGTTCACTCACTCAGAGCTCCTTCCTCAACACTCTACAACAGGTCAGTCTCCAACCAGACTCATGTGGTTCACTCACTCAGAGCTCCTTCCTCAACACTCTACAACAGGTCAGTCTCCAACCAGACTCGTGTGGTTCAATTACTCAGAGCACCTTCCTCAACACTCTACAACAGGTCAGTCTCCAACCAGACTCGTGTGGTTCACTCACTCAGAGCTCCTTCCTCAACACTCTACAACAGGTCAGTCTCCAACCAGGCTCGTGTGGTTCACTCACTCAGAGCTCCTTCCTCAACACTCTACAACAGGTCAGTCTCCAACCAGGCTCGTGTGGTTCACTCACTCAGAGCTCCTTCCTCAACACTCTACAACAGGTCAGTCTCCAACCAGACTCATGTGGTTCACTCACTCAGAGCTCCTTCCTCAACACTCTACAACAGGTCAGTCTCCAACCAGACTCATGTGGTTCACTCACTCAGAGCACCTTCCTCAACACTCTACAACAGGTCAGTCTCCAACCAGACTCGTGTGGTTCACTCACTCAGAGCTCCTTCCTCAACACTCTACAACAGGTCAGTCTCCAACCAGACTCATGTGGTTCAATTACTCAGAGCTCCGTCCTCAACACTCTACAACAGGTCAGTCTCCAACCAGACTCATGTGGTTCAGTTACTCAGAGCTCCTTCCTCAAATGTATTCAGTCTTGTTGTTTTAGAACCATTTAATGAACAATCAAACTTTTCTTGTATTCACTACGATTGTCTGTTGCAAATGTGTCGTTTAGTTTTGGTGGAATCATCAGACAAACCAATACATTATTTTCAACTGGACTCAGTCAAGTTATGTTATCTAAAGTGTATGTCAAATGTTCACATACATTTTGGGGTGTGAAGCTGCATCCATCATTGCCACTGGCTCAAGGCGTCATAAGCTCTGTCAGTGGTTGCCTTTGTGCCCCTCACAATATCGGGGAACTCGGCTAGTTGAAACTGTTTTGAAGTTATGCACAGGTTATACTTGCATTGCAAATTCTTAGTCCACATCCTGTTGCTGGAAATTAAAATAGTTGTGCACTATGTTGTGCAATGATTGCTGAATCAGTGAATGTCCCCACACCGCACAAAGGCAACTCTTACCCCACTTATGGGCAGCAGGCACATTGTCATTGTGTTGTTGAAGTGTACACCAGCCACCTTGAGAGCAGAGTGACATTAGGGACCTTGTCAAAACACTGTTGTATCCCCCTACATGAAACCAGTGTCAGTTAACTCCAGACCCCCTGACCCCCCTACATGAAACCAATGTAATTTAACTCCAGACCCCCTGGCCCCCTAGATGCAACCTGTGTCAGTTAACTCCATACCCCCAGATCCCCTACATGAAACTTTGAACTACATTGACCTATGGTTACATAGCGGAGAAAATTGTGTTTCATGCTGTTGCAATGATATACTACACAGGCCTACAATGATATACTACACAGGCCTACAATGATATACTACAGAGGCCTACAATGATATACTAAACAGGCATACAATGATATACTACACAGGCTTACAATGATATACTACACAGGCCTACAATGATATACTACACAGGCCTACAATGATATACTACAGAGGCCTACAATGATATACTAAACAGGCCTACAATGATATACTACACAGGCTTACAATGATATACTACACAGGCATACAATGATATACTACACAGGCCTACAATGATACACTCAGAACCCAGAGCTTAGGATAATTTATTTTAACAAGGTAACCGCATGCAAAGAAAATTATAGTAACACAAAATAAATGGTCAGAGAGACTCCCATTGAGACATTACATGTTGCTAGTATAAAATAAAAATAAATATAGAACATTCACACTATCACATCACATCAAATTTGTTACCTTAAATCTTGTTTACTAACTGGCTATCAGTATATACACACAATATAATTAACTATAAATAATATTTAAATAACTACACTGGTTTGAAATTGGCAAATTATGTTAAGTAACTGTACACTACAGTAGGACACATGATTTATGATGGAGATCTGTGTTATTTTATTTATGAATATATTATGTAACAGTAGTGATGTTTTGCAGTGTAGAGAAAACAATGTGTAGTGTTTTATTCAGTTTGTAAGCCTTGTGATATGTTTTGAACTGTCTGTTCGGTTGTATCTGTGTAGCTGCTTCGTCTTTATTCCTGTGTATCACAGCTACCGGTGGTTTCACTATACACAATATGTAATTAGCTATACGCAATATATATATATGTAACAGTTATCAGGTATACTACAGTAGGATTCATAACTGAAGACTGAGGTGTTATTTGTTTTATTTTTGGAGTAATGTAGCCAAGATAATTGTTAGCAACACACTTTGTTGGTTGATGCATCAGTTGAGACAACGTTCACTTCCATTTAGAGGTGGATCTAACACCATGAATGCTTGTTGATGCATCAGTCGAGACAACGTTCACTTCCATTTAGCAGTTGGATCTAACACCATGAATGCTTGTTGATGCATCAGTCGAGACAACGTTCACTTCCATTTAGCAGTTGGATCTAACACCATGAATGCTTGTTGATGCATCAGTCGAGACAACGTTCACTTCCATTTAGCAGTTGGATCTAACACCATGAATGCTTGTTGATGCATCAGTCGAGACAACGTTCACTTCCATTTAGCAGTTGGATCTAACACCATGAATGCTTGTTGATGCATCATTCGAGACAACGAATGCTGTGATGCACTTCGTCACTTCCATTTAGCAGTTGGATCTAACACCATGAATGCTTGTTGATGCATCAGTCGAGACAACGCTCACTTCCATTTAGCAGTTGGATCTAACACCATGAATGCTTGTTGATGCATCAGTCGAGACAACGTTCACTTCCATTTAGCAGTTGGATCTAACACCATGAATGCTTGTTGATGCATCAGTCGAGACAACGTTCACTTCCATTTAGCAGTTGGATCTAACACCATGAATGCTTGTTGATGCATCAGTCGAGACAACGTTCACTTCCATTTAGCAGTTGGATCTAACACCATGAATGCTTGTTGATGCATCAGTCGAGACAACGCTCACTTCCATTTAGCAGTTGGATCTAACACCATGAATGCTTGTTGATGCATCAGTCGAGACAACGCTCACTTCCATTTAGCAGTTGGATCTAACACCATGAATGCTTGTTGATGCATCAGTCGAGACAACGCTCACTTCCATTTAGCAGTTGGATCTAACACCATGAATGCTTGTTGATGCATCAGTCGAGACAACGTTCACTTCCATTTAGCAGTTGGATCTAACACCATGAATGCTTGTTGATGCATCAGTCGAGACAACGCTCACTTCCATTTAGCAGTTGGATCTAACACCATGAATGCTTGTTGATGCATCAGTCGAGACAACGCTCACTTCCATTTAGCAGTTGGATCTAACACCATGAATGCTTGTTGATGCATCAGTCGAGACAACGCTCACTTCCATTTAGCAGTTGGATCTAACACCATGAATGCTTGTTGATGCATCAGTCGAGACAACGCTTCACTTCCATTTAGCAGTTGGATCTAACACCATGAATGCTTGTTGATGCATCAGTCGAGACAACGCTTCACTTCCATTTAGCAGTTGGATCTAACACCATGAATGCTTGTTGATGCATCAGTCGAGACAACGCTCACTTCCATTTAGCAGTTGGATCTAACACCATGAATGCTTGTTGATGCATCAGTCGAGACAACGTTCACTTCCATTTAGCAGTTGGATCTAACACCATGAATGCTTGTTGATGCATCAGTCGAGACAACGCTCACTTCCATTTAGCAGTTGGATCTAACACCATGAATGCTTGTTGATGCATCAGTCGAGACAACGCTCACTTCCATTTAGCAGTTGGATCTAACACCATGAATGCTTGTTGATGCATCAGTCGAGACAACGCTTCACTTCCATTTAGCAGTTGGATCTAACACCATGAATGCTTGTTGATGCATCAGTCGAGACAACGCTCACTTCCATTTAGCAGTTGGATCTAACACCATGAATGCTTGTTGATGCATCAGTCGAGACAACGTTCACTTCCATTTAGCAGTTGGATCTAACACCATGAATGCTTGTTGATGCATCAGTCGAGACAACGTTCACTTCCATTGCTAGCAGTTGGATCTAACACCATGAATGCTTGTTGATGCATCAGTCGAGACAACGTTCACTTCCATTTAGCAGTTGGATCTAACACCATGAATGCTTGTTGATGCATCAGTCGAGACAACGTTCACTTCCATTTAGCAGTTGGATCTAACACCATGAATGCTTGTTGATGCATCAGTCGAGACAACGTTCACTTCCATTTAGCAGTTGGATCTAACACCATGAATGCTTGTTGATGCATCAGTCGAGACAACGTTCACTTCCATTTAGCAGTTGGATCTAACACCATGAATGCTTGTTGATGCATCAGTCGAGACAACGTTCACTTCCATTTAGCAGTTGGATCTAACACCATGAATGCTTGTTGATGCATCAGTCGAGACAACGTTCACTTCCATTTAGCAGTTGGATCTAACACCATGAATGCTTGTTGATGCATCAGTCGAGACAACGTTCACTTCCATTTAGCAGTTGGATCTAACACCATGAGTGTTGGTTGATGGGGATGATGCAAAGTGCATGTTGACATTGAGGATTAAACGAAGTATGCAATCGGGGAGTGAGACGTCTGCCACAAATCCTTACTATGTCTTGGCATTTCTTCATTATGTTTGGCATGTGGAAGTCTGATGCCTTGTGTTAGTTGTTAGTTGTAATATGCTGGCTACTTTGCTCATTCATTTTAATGTGTGTACATTGACTATGAGGTCACAATAATGGCTATTAAAACGTTGAATTTCCATCAGGACTGCAGTTCAAATTTTGTTGCCATTTTGAAGCTTGGGCAGTTTTGTTCTAACCACATTGCCTCAGTTCATGCAGCTGTCTAAATGAGTACCTGGCTATAGATAATCACTGAGTGGTGATATCTGTGCTCCCCAGAGAAGTCTAGTTGATGTTGGAATGAACAGGTCTGCCAGGGGTGAAGTGTAAAGGGCTTCAATGAGTGGTCCTAAAGATTGGATACTGTGCTATATAATGAACTTACTTTTGCTTTTTTGCACATGTGTATTTATGCCTGAATGAGTGTTTGTTACAGAGCCTGGCGTGTCTGTTGTAGTACATGAAGACATTCAAGTCCCTGGCTGAGACGCCCCACGTCCTCATCACCAGCGAAGACATTGACACCATCTTCTGTAACATCCCTGAGCTCTACAACATCCACTGTGAGTTCATCTGCCAACTGGAGCCACGAGTCAGATGTTGGACCTCAGGGACACAGATCGCTGAACTCTTCAAGTTACTCGTAAGAAACTCCACTATGCGAATGCATTATTGCTGAAGTTGATTAGTATGATCTGCTAGCTGCTAGGGAAAACTGGTGAAACTAACAGTTACATCTGATGTGTAGGGTAGATATGCAGATGTTTGTGGCTGTTTCATACTTACATATGTGTGTGCTTGTGTGTGTGCAATGTGCAGGCATATATAGCTCAAAATGTTAACTTCCAGAGTTACGAATTCTACCCCAGTACATACTTGTGTAATTAGTTAATGTTTAATTTCTTTGCCCAGTTTCATTGCACAATAATCAGTTTTATTCATATATATATATATATATATATATATATATATATATATATATATATATATATATATATATATATATATATATATATATATATATAATTAAGTGTTATCAATGGCATATACATTAAATAAAAAAATTCATGAACATTTAAATATTAGTAGTGTGCAGTTATTGCAAGTAAGATACAGTAAAATGTTTTGTCTTTGTATTTATAACTAAAATTAATAAACACATAAATGACAGCTAAAAGAACAAATTAATTTAGATCACGGTGGTACGTAATAGTAATTGTATGTTAAAATAGTTTAATATTCTATATATGGTGTAGATGTATATATCTTTCCCAGGCACTTGAAGAATACCCTCTGGCAACAAAATACCTGAAGAATTACCACGAAGCCGTTGCAACAATACGCAGGTGTTCACAACAGAACTCACAGTTCAGGGAGGTCACGCAGGTGGGTGTGATGTATGAACAAAGGTTGCTTCATGGTCTGTGTGTGTAATTACTGGGGCATCTGCTGCAAGTTAAGAAATACAGTCAGAAAGCTAAAGTTAGCACAGGTTTTCCAGTAATGGAAAGCATAGTAAGACTGACACTCACCTCTTATGAAACTGGGGAAGTTCATGCATTAAAAAAATTAAGTCAAGAGCATATCATGTGATGACATTTGGAGTCAATGGAGCATGTCATTGTTTCACGGTCCAGTTACACTGGCAGCAGTGTTATCAAGCTGTTATTAAATTTGCAGTTATTTTTAGGGTAGTGGGTTTGATTTATGGTCAGTTGACACAGTAGTTTGCCGATTTGTTATATTTGAAAAGAAAAAAATACGTCATATATCTATGCCATGAGAACTTGAATTGATGATTATTTTAGTTTTCAACCTGATTCAGTAATATTTAAATATCTTTTTAATAAGCGTTGTTAATAAAACATTTGTAAATATGTCTATATGGGCAAGGAACTGTTTATGTAGAAAGTGAGTTTGGTTTGATCAAAAACCATAGCCGATCACAAACCATAATTGTTAAGTATATTGCTGTTTGTAATTAATATAACCTATTAATAAATGCATTATGTGGTAGGCACGCAATATCCTGCTTACTCACACTGCATCCTGGGTAAGTGTTGACAGAGCAGAGCCTTACGTTGAAATGTGGGGAGTTTCTAGTACTTGTAAATATTTACTCAGAATGACATTGTTAAGACTGTACAATGACTAAATGACTAAATGCATCTAGAAAGCAAAAGCGAAACAGCATGATGCATGGTTGCAGTGCAACACATTTAGTGCCTGCTAAAAACACATTTAATTGCAAAAACTGCATAAGGTACGAAGATCATTTATATTGTAAAATCATATAAACTATATTCTAAAATATTAACTGCCCAAATGTGTTTTAATGAACAACAGTTTTGTAATTTTGTTTTGACTGTTTCAAGGTGAATGTCATGTTTACAGGTGTAAATGTTAAGCCCATCACATGATCCCATTCCCATGAACACCTGACTCTGATAATTTTTTTTCCACAGGTATTGGACATTGTCAGTTGCTGTTTACGAATGTATAATGGTCAAATTGTGTTAAATAAATTGTGGTTAATAAAACACGTTGGATGGTCAAGATGTTAGAATATTATATAGTTCATACATAACATTATATAGTTCATACATAACATGACTACGATATATACTTTCTGACGTTGTACCTTTAAAGATAACATAGTATGTCATGAGAAGCATCGCCTTTGGCCATTGACATTGAAAACAATAATTAATTAAGTAATTAATGTGCTAAAATTGGTTTGCTGTAATCTGCTGAGTGAAGGTATTGACTTGAGAATAACATTATCAAAAATAATACCTTTAATGTGAATTAACTTCTACATATAACTATAGCTTTGGGCATGGTAGTATTTAAAATTATTTTAGTAACAATTATATTTAATAATTAGTGGTTATTGTAGTATTTCAATCCACGAGACTGTCATAAAACATTGTTTTTATCTTGTTTTGTGACAGTAGCTTTCATAAGGCTACTATTAACATTTTTTAAGTAATAGCAGTTAATTTTTATTTAATTAGTTAAATGGTTATGTTCACGACTTAGTTATTTTTATTTAATTAGTTAAGTAGTTTTGTTCATATCACATAGTAGTAGAGCGACAAAGTCTATTCTGACATGTTAATCTTGCACAGTTTTAATCAATGTCTCTATTAAAATAATTGTAGTAGCAGTTAATTTTATATGTTTGGTAATGTATATGTTTACTTTATGAAGTAATCTTACAATCCACATATCTGCAGTCCTTCAGTGCAGTAACACATCTGATATAAATGTTGCATGCAATACTGATGTGTTACAATGTATTAGTAATCTGCTTTTTGTAGCACTGTCAAACACTAACATGTTCCTAATCAGTTTCACTAACTCATGATGTATGATATTTCACAGGAAGTCAGTTGCAAAGGTTTGACAGAGAAGCCAAGCCTTGAAGGTAAGTCTGCATTTCTCACATGAACTCAGTCTGTTTTGTAATATGGTAATTCCAAATGAAATAGACCAAGAAGAGGCCAAACTATTCTCGATGCCCTCTGATTTCGATGAAATTTAATTTATTCATGCCAAATTTCAGACATGTGAGTGAAATAATTTTACAGTCATTGCATATTAATGAGTGAAAAATAGTGAGACTTCTTTAATAACATGTTTAACTGAAATTTGGCATGACTATAAATTTCACAACATGCATGCCAATTTTCATTCAGTACACATTAGTTGAATGTTCATTTAACACACCAACAGGTGACTACTCATGAAACACTTAACCATGCCAACAGGTGAATACTTGTGAAACACTTAACCATGCCAACTGGTGAATACTCATGAAACACTTAAAAATGCCAACAGGTGACTACTCATTAAATACTTAACCATGCCAACTAGTGAGTACTCGTGAAACACGTAACCATGCCAACTAGTGAGTACTCGTGAAACACTTAACCATGCCAACTGGTGAAACACTTAACAATGCCAACAGGTGACTACTTGTGAAACACTTAACCATGCCAACTGGTGATTACTCATGATACACTTAACAATGCCAGCAGGTGACTACTTGTGAAACACTTAACCATGCCAACTGGTGATTACTCATGAAACACTTAACAATGCCAGCAGGTGACTACTTGTGAAACACTTAACCATGCCAACTGGTGAGTACTCATGAAACACTTAACCATGCCAACTAGTGACTACTCGTGAAACACTTAACCATGCCAACTGGTGATTACTCATGAAACACTTAACAATGCCAACAGGTGACTACTTGTGAAACACTTAACCATGCCAACTGGTGATTACTCATGAAACACTTAACAATGCCAGCAGGTGACTACTTGTGAAACACTTAACCATGCCAACTGGTGATTACTCATGAAACACTTAACAATACCAACAGGTGACTACTTGTGAAACACTTAACCATGCCAACTGGTGATTACTTGTGAAACACTTAACCATGCCAACAGGTGAATACTCATGAAACACTTAACCATGCCAACTGGTGACTACTTGTGAAACACTTAACAATGCCAGCAGGTGACTACTTGTGAAACACTTAACCATGCCAACTGGTGATTACTCATGAAACACTTAACAATGCCAACAGGTGACTACTTGTGAAACAATTAACCATGCCAACTGGTGATTACTCATGAAACACTTAACAATGCCAGCAGGTGACTACTTGTGAAACACTTAACCATGCGAACTGGTGATTACTCATGTAACACTTAACCATGCCAACAGGTGACTACTCATGAAACACTTAACCATGCCAACTAGTGACTACTCATGAAACACTTAACCATGCCAACAGGTGACTACTCGTGAAACACTTAACCATGCCAACTAGTGACTACTTATGAAACACTTAACAATGCCAACTAGTGACTACTCGTGAAACACTTAACCATGCCAACAGGTGACTACTTGTGAAACACTTAACCCTTCCAACTGGTGATTACTCATGAAACACTTAACAATGCCAACAGGTGACTACTTGTGAAACACTTAACCATGCCAACTGGTGATTACTCATGAAACACTTAACCATGCCAACAGGTGACTATTTGTTAAACACTTAACCATGCCAACTGGTGATTACTCATGTAACACTTAACCATGCCAACAGGTGACTACTCGTGAAACACTTAACCATGCCAACTAGTGACTACTCATGAAACACTTAACCATGCCAACTGGTGACTACTTGTGAAACACTTAACCATGCCAACTGGTGACTACTCATTAAACACTTAACTGTGCCAATCTTAGTTTCTTGAGCCAGTGGCCACATGGCAAATTGTTTGGAAGCACATTCTACCTAAGAAATATTATTTTCTGTCATTTTCTTGAAATGGAATAAACCTGTGTACTTGTGTGACTATCTGTTGTAGAGTTGTTACATAAACCTGTTGTAAGAGTCCAGAGGAACACACTGGCATTGCATGTAGGTACACTGTAGAGAATAGTATTTAAGGTAAATAAGTTAATACAGTCTATTTGCAAAGACTGACATTTATGCAGTAAATAACATACTGTAGGTCCAGTGTAAACATGCATATGTCAAGTGAAAGACATTTATTAATGGAAGAAGCATAGATCTCAGTTGGCACACTTTGTTTGAAATATTATCAAGACGAATTGTGGACATCATAACGTGATATTTTCATCTTTTGTAGTGTCTTATACACTCACCAGCAGAACTTATTTTAGTGCAGAAGTGTTTTTAATTAACGCAGAAATGTCATTAATGTAGAAGTATCTTTAGTATAAAAGTGTCTTCAGTACATTAGTATATTTTATACAAAAGTGTGTTTAATGTAGAAATGTCAGTAATGTAGAAATGTCTAGTGCAGAAGTGTCCTTTGTGCTAAATTGTCTTTTGTGTAGAAGTATCTTTTCAGCAGAATTGTCTTTAGTGTATTTTGAACATACTGGTTTTAGTATAGTTATAATAACTACATAAATAAATGTGCAATGGATTTCACCAAGACCATAATATTTCTATACATGTTCATGCAGGATCTCATCAAGTGTACATCGACGAGTCATGCAGACTACGACATGCTGCAGAAGACACTGAAAATTGCACAGAACTTCCTTGAAAACTTCAACGAGACAATGGATAAAGACAATGTAAGTTAGCATTGTTTGTTTCTGTGCATGTCTTATGATAGCTTAGACTGACTACTGGAATAAAGACCGACTACTTGCAAGCATAGGTGCATTCATGCATTCACACAAGTCAACAACATAAATCAAGTTGAGATTTAAAAAAGCTGCAGTGTTCTACGGCTGTTGGACCATCCTATGGCTACTACAATGCCTTGTGGCCTGTACTGTCATGAGACTACTGTACAGTGACTGAACTACACTGTACTGTTATTGTCCTGTACTGTCATGAGACTACTGTACTGTGACTGAACTACACTGTACTGTTACTGTCCTGCACTGTCACAAGACTACTGTACTGTTACAGTCCTGCACTGTCTTGAGACTACTATAATGTGACTGAACTACACTGTACTGTTACTGTCCTGTACTGTCATGAGACTACTGTACTGTGACTGAACTACACTGTACTGTTACTGTCCTGCACTGTCACAAGACTACTGTACTGTTACTGTCCTGCACTGTCTTGAGACTACTATAATGTGACTGAACTACACTGTACTGTTACTGTCCTGTACTGTCTTGAGACTACTGTACTGTGACTGAACTACACTGTACTGTTACTGTCCTGCACTGTCACAAGACTACTGTACTGTGACTGAACTACACTGTACTGTTACTGTCCTGCACTGTCTTGAGACTACTGTAATGTGACTGAACTACACTGTACTGTTACTGTCCTGCACTGTCACGAGACTACTGTACTGTGACTGAACTACACTGTACTGTTACTGTCCTGCACTGTCATGAGACTACTATACTGTGACTGAACTACACTGTACTGTTACTGTCCTGCACTGTCACGAGACTACTATACTTTGACTGAACTACACTGTACTGTTACTGTCCTGCACTGTCACGAGACTACTATACTGTGACTGAACTACACTGTACTGTTACTGTCCTGCACTGTCACGAGGCTACTATACTGTGACTGAACTACACTGTACTGTTACAGTCCTGCACTGTCACAAGACTACTGTACTGTGACTGAACTACACTGTACTGTTACTGTCCTGCACTGTGATGGGGCGCAGTAGTACACTGGTTAGAACGTCAGACTCTCAGTCAAGAGAACCGGGTTTCAAAATCACTTGCTGTCATTTCGAAGCTTGGCCAATTTCGTTCACTCCACATTGCTTCAGTTCACTCAGCTGTATAAATGAGAACCTGGCTGTAGAGAGTGGTGGAAAGAATAGAGTCTTCGTACATGTAATTGCAGCATGGCTGAAGTGAAATTGGTGACGGAATGAACAGGTCGGCTGTGAGGTGGAGTACAGCACCTTGAGCAGTACCATGGACTAGATACTGCACAGTATAAATTATTTTTACCTTACCTGTGTGAGAACTTACCTTTCCCCTGCAGGTAGAGAACATGCGCTACCTGGTGAAGCAAGGCTTGGTGGTGGAGAAGATCAGTAGTCACCGCAAGCTGCGGCATCTGTTTGTCTTCAAAGACTTGATTGTGGGTGCAAAACAAAGAGTCAGCAACAGGTACTGCAAGGCTGGCAACTCAAGGCTTTATCCTTGGACTACGTACAGTGTGTAAATACAGTGTGTAAATACAGTGTACAAATACAGTGTACAAATACATTGGGGCTCTGTAGTTTTGTCTCAACTGTAATTACACAGGATAAAAATAGCATGGTTACCGCAGCCAACAAGAAAGTGGACATACAAAGATTTAAAGCAGTAGTTCCTGATTCGAGACAGGTATCTCGCATTAGTGTTAACGATGCTACAAATTGAAACATTTTCATAGGACATCAGTCAACATATAAATATGTCACATTTCTTATAACCACAGCACAGTTAGGCAAATTATTGTAAACAAACGTTTTGACTAGCAATACAATATCTGTATAGTCCGAGCACAATCCACATTATATTGTTGTAAGAAACATACCGTTTTGTAGTAACATGGTTATAAAAAATTCACCACAGATGGGCGGATGAACAAACGTACTAAACAAAGTTTTCTTTACATCATCTGAATACAGTACAGGATATTTTAGGGATGACTTCAAGATATCAATTTAACAAGATTTAACAAGATTTGCCATCCAAGCCAAAGGCCCAGATGGTAAGTTGCCAAGGAAGCCATTGGCCTATTGGCAATTTTCATCTACGTTTAACCCGCCCTTCTGAGATATGTGTCAACCTTGTTTTTAAACGTATTCACACTAAGACACTACACAAAATTGGTTTTGTTGGGAGGTAAACAGCTGTTTACTTTAGCATCGTACATCCATGTATTTTCCCCCCAAATGTTTTTTTTTCACAGTTCATAAAGAAGCTTAATTCGAGTACAGTTTTGCATTACGGTGGCTGAAAATAATGAGGACATTGCGCATCTACAGGTCAACGTAATTAAAAGTTTCATGTAGCGGGTGGTCAGGGGGTCTGAGGTTAAATTACATTGATTTTCTGTAGTTTCATATATCAGTTCCTAAGGACTACTTTATTACCATTGTGTGGATTATCTCATTGTATTTGTATATGAACTATTATTATTGTTTGTGCTGCTATTGTTTCACAGCACAGCACTGAGATAACTAAACAATACTTTATTGTTATTTGTTAAGCTTGCTGTTACAATGTTTTTTAGAAGATCAACCTTCTTGATCTTTATGAAATACTTTGTATATCATGTTCCTAATCAATATTAAGTATCATCAACCCTGTGTAAATAGCTGCTAGTTGTCAGATCATCTTACACTGTATCTACTCAGCATGCCGTTATTTCAGTCGTGAGTATCTGATATCCAAATCCACAAATCCATCTATGACCAGTAAATATTTTGTCATATCTCATTAGTCAGTATTTATCACTGCATTGGCATGTATATACCGGTCATAGTTAAATAAACATGTTGAAATTATTTGTAACATTTTCCATTAATCTCTGTACGTTTTTGTTCTGTCTGTCTAAGTGAATGTTCTGTCCTTTGAATGTAGACAAAAGGTGCAATATGACTGCAAGTGGTACATTGCCTTGGCTGACCTGGAGCTGGATACCAGAACTGGTGCGCAAGGTATGTACACATCTTGTTTAGCTGACATTTATTTTAATTGCAGTGCAAACTGTTATTATACAGTAATTGCTAAGTTTGAGAAAATGGAAAATCTGGATATAGACAAGTGTGTTCAGATGAGCTGTGTATGCTGTATGGATAAGTGGATGTGTTCAGGTGATCTGTGAATGCTGTATGGATAAGTGTATGTGTTCAGATGATCTGTGTATGCTGTATGGATAAGTGGATGTGTTCAGGTGATCTGTGTATGCTGTATGGATAAGTGGATTTGTTCAGATGATTTGTGTATGCTGTATGGATAAGTGGATGTGTTCAGATGACCTGTGTATGCTGCAAGGATAAGTGTATGTGTTCAGATGATATGTGTATGGTGTATGGATTAGTGGATGTGTTCAGATGATCTGTGAATGCTGTATGGATAAATGTATGTGTTCAGATGATCTGTGTATGCCATGTGGATAAATGGATGTGATCAGATGATCTGTGTATGCTGCATGGATAAGTGGATGTGTACATATGATCTGTGTATGCTGTATGGGTAAGTGAATGTGTTCAGATGATCTGTGTATGCTGTATGGATAAGTGGATGTGTTCAGATGATATGTGTAATAATAAAATAATAATAAACTTTATTTATACACTTATATCCAGAGTAAGACCCTGGGCAAGAGTGTTTACATTTGATAATAAAATACTAAATATATATATAAATACTGTCAGCAGTTAAGCTGTATACAAATTGTCAGTTGTTATATTCAACTAAGAATAATAAAAATAAAAAGTTGCTAAATAACTTTGTAATTAAATAATAATGAATACATATTAAAAAATAAATCAATAATATACAACTAGTAGATGGTTAAAATAATAAATAGAGCTGTGTGTGCTGTATAGATGAGTGAATGTGTTGAGATGATCTGTGTATGTGTTCAGATGATCCATGTATGCCTGACGGGAAGCGGCGAGAGATCAGCATCATAGAGCACAGAGTGAGCATCATGCAAAATGAACTGAAGACTGAGATGAAGAAGATGAAGCAGGCCGAGCAGGGACAGGTAGGACTGTGGCAACAGGCCGAGCAGGGACAGGTAGGACTGTGGCAACAGGCCGAGCAGGGACAGGTAGGACTGTGGCAACAGGCCGAGCAGGGACAGGTAGGACTGTGGCAACAGTTGTCAACAGGCCGAGCAGGGACAGGTAGGACTGTGGCAACAGGCCGAGCAGGGACAGGTAGGACTGTGGCAACAGTTGTCAACAGGCCGAGCAGGGACAGGTAGGACTGTGGCAACAGTTGTCAACACGCTGAGCAGGGACAGGTAGGACTGTGGCAACAGTTGTCAACAGGCTGAGCAGGGACAGGTAGGACTGTGGCAACCGTTGTCAACAGGCCGAGCAGGGATGGGCAGGACTGTGGCAACAGGCCGAGCAGGGACAGGTAGGACTGTGGCAACAGGCCGAGCAGGGACAGGTAGGACTGTGGCAACAGGCTGAGCAGGGACAGGCAGGACTGTGGCAACAGGCCGAGCAGGGACAGGTAGGACTGTGGCAACAGGCCGAGCAGGGACAGGTAGGACTGTGGCAACAGGCCGAGCAGGGACAGGTAGGACTGTGGCAACAGTTGTCAACAGGCCGAGCAGGGACAGGTAGGACTGTGGCAACAGGCCGAGCAGGGACAGGTAGGACTGTGGCAACAGGCCGAGCAGGGACAGGTAGGACTGTGGCAACAGGCCGAGCAGGGACAGGTAGGACTGTGGCAACATGCAGAGCAGGGACAGGTAGGACTGTGGCAACAGTTGTCAACAGGCTGAGGCAGGGACAACTGGTAGGGGACTGTGGCAACAGTTGGACTGCAGATGGCAACAGGCCAGCAGGAAGGGTGGCACAGCCGACAGGCAGGTAGGACTGTGGCAACAGTTGTCAACAGGTCAAGCAGGGACAGGTAGGACTGTGGCAACAGTTGTCAACAGGCCAAGCAGAGACAGGTAGAACTGTGGCAACAGTTGTCAACAGGTCAAGCAGGGACAGGTAGGACTGTGGCAACAGTTGTCAACAGGCCAAGCAGAGACAGGTAGGACTGTGGCAACAGTTGTCAACAGGCTGAGCATGGACAGGTAGGACTGTGGCAACAGTTGTCAACAGGCTGAGCATGGACAGGTAGGACTGTGGCAACAGTTGTCAACAGGCTGAGCATGGACAGGTAGGACTGTGGCAACAGTTGTCAACAGGCTGAGCAGGGACAGGTAGGACTGTGGCAACAGTTGTCAACAGGCTGAGCAGGGACAGGTAGGACTGTGGCAACAGTTGTCAACAGGCCAAGCAGGGACAGGTGGACTGTGGCAACAGTTGTCAACAGGTCAAGCAGGGACAGGTAGGATTGTGGCAACAGTTGTCAACAGGCTGAGAAGGGACAGGTAGGACTGTGGCAACAGTTGTCAACAGGCTGAGCAGGGACAGGTAGGACTGTGGCAACAGTTGTCAACAGGCTGAGCAGGGACAGGTAGGACTGGCAACAGTTGTCAACAGGCTGAGCATGGACAGGTAGGACTGGCAACAGTTGTCAACAGGCTGAGCATGGACAGGTAGGATTGTGGCAACAGTTGTCAACAGGCTGAGAAGGGACAGGTAGGACTGTGGCAACAGTTATCAACAGGCTGAGCATGGACAGGTAGGACTGGCAACAGTTGTCAACTTGTCTGTAATTTAAAGGTACAAAATCATTTTTATCATAAAATCAAATTATATTCCGGTTGTATAAACTATATTTGCTTTTTAACATCTTAGCCGCCCAATGTGTTTTATTGAATAATTTTTTATAATTGGACTGCTATCCGTTTACATGAATATCAACCTTGCTGTACGTTCATGAACAGCTTGTGGACAAAGTTTATCAAGAAAATGTCCGTTTGATGCCACTACACAGCAGTCGTTTATGAACGACCTACTCAAGTAGTCTGCTTAGTTCCACTGCATATTTGTGTCTTGACAGCGCAACTGGTCAGTGAGAAGTCACACAAAGACCATTGACAAGTTAAAGAAGAAGCTGGCGGAACAGGTAGGTTGGTTTATCTACCCGTCCGTCCGTCCGTCCCAACATGTGGTGACATTTGATCACATCCACGCGTGTTCCGACATTCTCTGCAAGTTGTCTGAATGTGACCCACAGGTTGCAGAAAGTCTTGAATTTGTTTTTTTCATTTGAGTACAAGTAAAATGTTAGTTCTGTAAGGGCAGATTGGCAAAATACGATGTTAGATGTTGAATTTCACTGAATGTTCTTGAAGCCGACATATAAGTCCATTAGTGATGAGTTGGTCAACAAAATAATTTTCGCGAACATGTCGTCAAACACTCATCATTAACTTGTGTCGTCAGAATCAGCCTTGAATGTTCTTGAATTTAAAGTCCAACTTCTTGTATGAAATCTGGAGGTCAAATATGGCACACTTTGTGTTGTCAACGTGAAGAATCGTTTTCTTAACTAGCTTGCCTGTTGAAGCTTCACCAAGTCACATGCAAGGTTGTTATTATTGTATTCACCAGGAGGCAGCACTGCTGAAAGTTTCGCCACATCTGCTCTTCACTTTGAAAGACAAGAAAGTGGACAAGACCTACTTCCTGTTGATGTCGTCTGACTACGAGCGCTCTGTCTGGAGGGAAACCATTCTGGGTCTGATGGCCCAAGGTCAGTATCATAGTCTGGTGTGAGGGCCCAAGGTCAGTATCACAGTCCGGTGTGAGGGCCCAAGGTCAGTATCACAGTCCGGTGTGAGGGCCCAAGGTCAGTATCACAGTCCGGTGTGAGGGCCCAAGGTCAGTATCACAGTCCGGTGTGAGGGCCCATGTGAATGAGAACATGTTCATTAATGTTTGTACTTGAAACAACTTTGTAGCTCCTGAATTTATAGAAATTCTAGTTTCTTGGCTGTATCATTACACATGGTTTACCTCACAAGAAACTTGATTGACATTTCTGAATATTTCGGCCGTGTCACATGGCCTTTGTCAGCAGACTGGCTTTGCTAGGGGAATGTCACATGACCACCATTTCACAAGTTGGGGAAGGACTGGTGGGAGCGCCTGGCCGACATCTCGGTTGAGGGCAGGTCTGATGGAGGTTTATTGCATACTTGATTTTAAACCTTTTCTCCTTATTGTTTAATATCCTTACATCTTTCATTGAACACTGATGACCTGTGTTCTGTTTATGTTCGCTGATGACTGACGGGGTTGGCAACAAGAAGGGTGTTCTTTGATTCTTGTACCTAGTGCTTTCACACTCTCTCTCTCTATCTCTCTCTCTCTCTCCCTGATATTATGCTGTAACACTCTGGGCACTGTATGTCATAGACAACCCCACACTTTGCCAACTTGACTGTCTTGTCTTGTGGGTGTACCAACAGTGACTTCTGGGTGTTCATTAGTTTGTGGTTTACCAGTATGTCCTATGACATGCCAGTACTAGTATATCATAAAGCAGTATATCTCAAACCAATCCACACCCTGGCCAAAATATTCAGAGAATACAGCCAAGTTTCTTGATAATTAAATAACATATCTAAGGTAACAATCCAAGAACCCGGAACATCCGTCCATTCAAGGAGTAATTATTCAGTAATTTTGACAGCTAAGTGTACTTAAACAGTGGGGACTAAAAGATATTGTCCTAACTTGTGACGTTTCAATAAAGATGTTGTCTTGCCATTGCAGCCCGTGTCAGTGTGAATATATCAATTCCTGATCTGCAGCAACTCATCAACTCACAGAAGGTAAATATGCGAGCAATTTTGTAACCATCATTTTGATGTTTAAATTTGTTCCTGATATGTCATCCGTGTATTTGAGACAAAGTCATCAAAGTTTGCATGGCAATGGATGATGATTACATGGCAACAGATGGTTGCATGTCATTACATGAAGGTTGCATGGCAACAGATGATTGGTAGCTTGGCAACGAATGATGGTAGCATTGCAATGGACGAAGGTTGTTCCTGATAAAACATTGTTCTGGAATAAATATAGCTTAAATTTTTTTCCCCATATTTTTCTGTTGCTCCGCTACATAGTGGCATGGGTGACTAGGCTTGCCCCCCCCCGTGCGATCCTAGATACGCCACTGGATATTGTCACAGCTTCAAACAACAAGAAAGTGTTGTACCAACAGTTCCGGTGTTGGACAGCCAATAGTATGACATGATGACTTGGTGCTACAGTTGTTCTTATGATTGTTTTGTCTCTTGCAGAAACTGCAAGCTTCCAGGTTGACTCTAGAGAGAGATGGTGAGTCAAAGCCTAACGTAGACCAGCCTCTCACAATTTCCACTTTTAGGGAGCATTCTGTATAAAACTAGCTCGTATAATGCTAATAACTATGAACCGTAAAAAACTTTAGCTTTAGTACAACGGTGTCATTTATTGCAGGCTGACTCATATAATCTAAACATTTCATCTAGTGTCCTGTAGTCCATAGTAAAGTACACAATTGTTTTGCTTTGCTTTCTCCAAAATACATTATAAAATACAAACGTGTTACAGACTTGCATAATTTGTTATGGTTAACAAAATGCATTTTGGAAATCTTCAATTAAATTTCTCTTATTTGCATGATACACCTTGAGATAAACCTTGCAATGCAACAGTGTTTTCTTTCTTCCCCAGACTTGGGCCTGGAAGAAGAGTATCTGTATGGCTCTCTCTATGTGACCATCCACAAGCTACAAGGACTCGACATGCCCTGTGGTAAACTGTCTGCCAATTCCCCTCAACCTTCCATGGCACAGACCATAGTTAATTTTCCCTTTGGTAGCCATGTTATTGTTTTGCATGATTGTAAAAAAATTGTAAAACTTCACAACATCCGCTGGCACTATGGTACCAATATGCTGAGCAAGTTTTGTCAAACAGCTCTTTTAATCATGCGCAGATGCGCTTACCCTCAACATTGGCACTTTTCACAGCATATTAATACACCTACCAGTGTTTTGGGAACATCACCACAAAAACATGAAATACTACCGGAACGGTAACTGTGGTCTGACCCCTCCACCACCACTGCATGTCTTCTGTGCCTGCTTCACACACCGAGATATTCACGGTTCTTTCACTGAGCTCTTTTATTGACGATATATTACATAATCAGTTACTATTTTTTACAATTGTGATCTTTATTAATTATTCTGATGAAGCACTAGGAGTAGGAGAAATTTATGATTATTATTAATTAAGCAGGATACGAAATGTATTGAAAATAAAATGATTGATTATGTCATCAATATATGTACAAATGTGTGTATGTTCATATGCATGCACACACGCACCCACTGCATGCATCCACTGCATGCATCCACGCACGCACACACACAATTGCGTGCCAATTAAACACATGCACTATCAGGCAGCTTACAAATACAATTCACCTTCACCAAAACCATACTCTGGCTCCATTTGAAAGCAGGATAATTGCATGATTTATTTATAAGTTTATGAAGTGCATCTAATGAGAGTATGTTGCCTCTGGGGCAATGCCAGGCTTATGTTCATCAGCTTTTGTGATGCTACCAGGGTATCGTAAACACCATTAGTCTTTGCAAAGTATACAAGGCATGACAAAAACAATAATACATTTTTTTATACATAAATGAAAGTACATGTTTTTTTGAGTTTCTCCTGTGTGTGTAATTCATAATTGGTCATAATTCAGTCTTGGATAATACATTTTCATTTTGTGGATGCTACGTACGTCACACATGTATTTGATTGGTTTTTAGTGCAACATAGTAGATTTGCTGGTTTGATAATGTGTGGATTATGCTGTATCACTGCTGTAAGTTTTGTGATCTGGAAACTTTTGCAATTGTTGCATAATTCATTAATGTTAGAACACTTTAACATTAATGAATTATGCAACAATTGCAAAACACTTTAACATTAATGAATTATGCAACAATTACAAAAGTTTCCAGATCACAAAACTTACAGCAGTGATATTTGTAGAGGATAAGAACTGTATGTTCATAATTTTATTCTAGTTCTTTTGATTGACACATCGGTGTAGAGTCTCTGTTGTTTGGAATGACAAGAATTGCTTAAGTGGATCTCCTTGTGTTAAATGTATAAAATATGAACAAATGCTGGGTTGTCACACAATGTAGGAATAATAATAGATCAAAGACACCAGCCGTACTGTATCATTGCTCAAACATTCAATTATGACACGCATTCAGAGAGTTGTGGTGATACAAAGATTTACAGTTGAGTGTTTATGTTTCACAGATTGCTTCTGTACAATGGAGACTGATGCATTCGGACATTTCTGCAACAAAGCCAAGACTAGCATCGTGTGTGGCTCACCAGAGCCTGCTTGGAACGAGGTAAACACATCACCAGCACACATCTTTTGTGTTTAGTTCAGACAACTTGCCACCAGTACACGGCTCTTTTGTATGTGGTACACACAAAATACCGCAAGCACACACCTCTTTTGTGGTACAAAACAGCACTGTTGAAATGAGATGTGGTTGGACCAGTGTGTGTTGTTGAAGTGAGATGTGGTTGGACCAGTGTGTGTTGTTGAAATGAGAGATGTGGTTGGACCAGTGTGTGTTGTTGAAATGAGATGTAGTTGGACCAGTGTGTGTTGATGAAGTGAGATGTGGTTGGACCAGTGTGTGTTGATGAAGTGAAATGTGGTTGGACCAGTGTGTGTTGTTGAAGTGAGATGTGGTTGGACCAGTGCGTGTTGTTTAAGTGAGATGTGGTTGGACCAGTGTGTGTTGTTGAAATGAGATGTGGTTGGACCAGTGTGTGTTGTTGAAGTGAGATGTGGTTGGACCAGTGTGTGTTGTTGAAGTGAGATGTGGTTGGACCAGTGTGTGTTGTTGAAGTGAGATGTGGTTGGACCAGTGTGTGTTGTTGAAGTGATATGTGGTTGGACCAGTGTGTGTTGTTTAAGATAGATGTGGTTGGACCAGTGTGTGTTGTTGAAGTGATATGTGGTTGGACCAGTGTGTGTTGTTTAAGATAGATGTGGTTGGACCAATGTGTGTTGTTTAAGTGAGATGTGGTTGGACCAGTGTGTATTGATGAAGTGAGATGTGGTTGGACCAGTGTGTGTTGTTGAAGTGAGATGTGGTTGGACCAGTGTGTGTTGTTGAAGTGAGATGTGGTTGGACCAGTGTGTGTTGTTTAAGTGAGATGTGGTTGGACCAGTGTGTGTTGTTGAAATGAGATGTGGTTGGACCAGTGTGTGTTGTTGAAGTGAGATGTGGTTGGACCAGTGTGTGTTGTTGAAGTGAGATGTGGTTGGACCAGTGTGTGTTGTTGAAGTGAGATGTGGTTCGACCAGTGTGTGTTGTTGAAATGAGATGTGGTTGGACCAGTGTGTATTGTTGAAGTGAGATGTGGTTGGACCAGTGTGTGTTGTTGAAGTGAGATGTGGTTCGACCAGTGTGTGTTGTTGAAATGAGATGTGGTTGGACCAGTGTGTGTTGTTGAAGTGAGATGTGGTTCGACCAGTGTGTGTTGTTGAAATGAGATGTGGTTGGACCAGTGTGTGTTGTTGAAGTAAGATGTATTTGGACCAGTGTGTATTGTTGAAGTGAGATGTGGTTGGACCAGTGTGTGTTGTTGAAGTGAGATGTGGTTGGACCAGTGTGTGTTGTTGAAGTGAGATGTGGTTGGACCAGTGTGTGTTGTTGAAGTGAGATGTGGTTCGACCAGTGTGTGTTGTTGAAATGAGATGTGGTTGGACCAGTGTGTGTTGTTGAAGTGAGATGTGGTTGGACCAGTGTGTGTTGTTGAAGTGAGATGTGGTTGGACCAGTGTGTGTTGTTGAAGTGAGATGTGGTTGGACCAGTGTGTGTTGTTGAAGTGAGATGTGGTTCGACCAGTGTGTGTTGTTGAAATGAGATGTAGTTGGACCAGTGTGTGTTGTTGAAGTGAGATGTAGTTGGACCAGTGTGTGTTGTTGAAGTGAGATGTGGTTTGACCAGTGTGTGTTGTTGAAATGAGATGTGGTTGGACCAGTGTGTGTTGTTGAAGTGAGATGTGGTTGGACCAGTGTGTGTTGTTGAAGTGAGATGTGGTTGGATCAGTGTGTGTTGTTGAAGTGAGATGTGGTTGCACCAGTGTGTGTTGTTGAAGTGAGATGTGGTTGGACCAGTGTGTGTTGTTGAAGTGAGATGTGGTTGGACCAGTGTGTGTTGTTGAAGTGAGATGTGGTTGGACCAGTGTGTGTTGTTGAAGTGAGATGTGGTTGGACCAGTGTGTGTTGTTGAAGTGAGATGTAGTTGCACCAATGTGTGTTGTTGAAGTGAGATGTGGTTGCACCAGTGTGTGTTGTTGAAGTGAGATGTGGTTGCACCAGTGTGTGTTGTTGAAGTGAGATGTGGTTGCACCAGTGTGTGCTGTTGAAGTGAGATGTAGTTGCACCAATGTGTGTTGTTGAAGTGAGATGTGGTTGCACAAGGAATAGGTCTGTGTGACATTTGTATTGCTATAATTAATCTGATGATTTTGTTGTGCAGGGCTTTGAGATTGACCTAGAGGGAGCTCAGACACTGAGAATCCTCTGCTACAAACTTGGCAACGAGACAGACAGTCTGCTTGGTAAATGTGCTCTCGAGGTAAAAACTCATACTGTACTTGTTGGTGTGTACTTTATAAGTTTTCAACTTTCTCCTAAGGTTTACTTCTACACGCTTGGCGTTTTCTTGCAAAATTGTTATTGCACCCGGTCAAAAATTATATAACAGTTTGTTCTATGATTTCATGAAAACTAAATATAACATTTGCACAAATGAGCTAGCAGGTCGAAGTGGATACTAGAGCTAGCAGGTCGAAGTGGATACTAGAGCTAGCAGGTCGAAGTGGATACTAGAGCTAGCAGGTCGAAGTGGATACTAGAGCTAGCAGGTCGAAGTGGATACTAGAGCTAGCAGGTCGAAGTGGATACTAGAGCTAGCAGGTCGAAGTGGATTCTAGAGCTAGCAGGTCGAAGTGGATACTAGAGCTAGCAGGTCGAAGTGGATACTAGAGCTAGCAGGTCGAAGTGGATACTAGAGCTAGCAGGTCGAAGTGGATACTAGATAGGTTTAATTTTTCGTGATATGTTTCTAAAGCAAGATGAGTGAAAACATTGAATTGAGGAAGAACCTTTAAATCTAATCTGCCCAAAGACACACCCCCTGAAGTCACCTGTAATGCTTAATGATGTTCTACTCACTGTGTCGCTGTGTCCTCAGCTGAGCAGGGCGTGGCTGCGGGGAGACTTCCAGGAGAAGACAATATCACTCAATGAAAAGGTAAACACTTCTGTCTTTTATGCCACCTGGTCAAAACAAAATAAACAAAACAGCAACACTTACACAAAAAACTTGCTTGTATTCTCTGGTCTGTCGTAGTTGCAGTGGTGAACACAGATTTCAATCGTAATGGAATAATAGTAATAATGAAACTTGTGTAGTGTCTAGACCCTCAGGCGCCTGGGCACTAAGGCACAACAGACCAGTCACTAAACATGATGTCTTGAGCAGGGACATGCCAGAGTCGTCATCAGAGTGATGGACTGCACAGGAAATACAATTAAAAAAAATGTAGGCAACTAAAATTTTAATGTAATGATGGGGGTGATGTTGGGTGTGATGATGGGGGTAATGATGGGGGTGATGATGGGGTAATGATGGGGGTGATGATGGGGGTGAAGTGTAAAGTGCTTTGAGCTAATTCAGTTGTAGTTTCTCTGCAGGAACTGTTAGGTCATATGACACAAATGTCTGAAACACTGCTAATTTCACAGTTATACAAAGTCTGATAGTTTTTATCATAAAATCCTGTTATATAATATAAACTATATACATTTTAACATCTTCACTGCCCAGATGTGTTACATAATATAAACTATATACATTTTAACATCTTCACTGCCCAGATGTGTTACATAATATAAACTATATACATTTTAACATCTTCACTGCCCAGATGTGTTACATAATATAAACTATATACGTTTTAACATCTTCACTGCCCAGATGTGTTACGTAATATAAACTATATACGTTTTAACATCTTCACTGCCCAGATGTGTTACGTAATATAAACTATATACGTTTTAACATCTTCACTGCCCAGATGTGTTACATAATATAAACTATATATACGTTTTAACATCTTCACTGCCCAGATGTGTTACATAATATAAACTGTATACATTTTAACATCTTCACTGCCCAGGTGTGTTACATAATATAAACTATATACGTTTTAACATCTTCACTGCCCAGATGTGTTACATAATATAAACTATATACGTTTTAACATCTTCACTGCCCAGATGTGTTACGTAATATAAACTATATACGTTTTAACATCTTCACTGCCCAGATGTGTTACATAATATAAACTATATATACGTTTTAACATCTTCACTGCCCAGATGTGTTACATAATATAAACTGTATACATTTTAACATCTTCACTGCCCAGATGTGTTACATAATATAAACTGTATACCTTTTAACATCTTCACTGCCCAGGTGTGTTACATAATATAAACTATATACGTTTTAACATCTTCACTGCCCAGATGTGTTACATAATATAAACTATATACGTTTTAACATCTTCACTGCCCAGATGTGTTACATAATATAAACTGTATACATTTTAACATCTTCACTGCCCAGATGTGTTACATAATATAAACTATATACATTTTAACATCTTCACTGCCCAGATGTGTTACATAATATAAACTATATACATTTTAACATCTTCACTGCCCAGATGTGTTACATAATATAAACTATATACGTTTTAACATCTTCACTGCCCAGATGTGTTACGTAATATAAACTATATACGTTTTAACATCTTCACTGCCCAGATGTGTTACATAATATAAACTGTATACATTTTAACATCTTCACTGCCCAGATGTGTTACATAATATAAACTGTATACATTTTAACATCTTCACTGCCCAGGTGTGTTACATAATATAAACTGTATACATTTTAACATCTTCACTGCCCAGGTGTGTCACATAATATAAACTATATACGTTTTAACATCTTCACTGCCCAGATGTGTTACATAATATAAACTATATACATTTTAACATCTTCACTGCCCAGGTGTGTTACATAATATAAACTGTATACATTTTAACATCTTCACTGCCCAGGTGTGTCACATAATATAAACTATATACGTTTTAACATCTTCACTGCCCAGATGTGTTACATAATATAAACTGTATACATTTTAACATCTTCACTGCCCAGATGTGTTACATAATATAAACTGTATACATTTTAACATCTTCACTGCCCAGGTGTGTTACATAATATAAACTATATACTATATTCACTGCCCAGGTGTGTTACATAATATAAACTATATACTATATTCACTGCCCAGGTGTGTTACATAGTATAAACTATATACATTTTAACATCTTCACTGCCCAGATGTGTTACATAATATAAACTATATACGTTTTAACATATTCACTGCCCAGGTGTGTTACATAGTATAAACTATATAGTTTTAACATCTTCACTGCCCAGATGTGTTTCATAGTATAAACTATATACATTTTAACATCTTCACTGCCCAGATGTGTTACATAATATAAACTATATACATTTTAACATCTTCACTGCCCAGATGTGTTACATAGTATAAACTATATACATTTTAACATCTTCACTGCCCAGATGTGTTTTAATTAACCACATAAAAATATATACTGTTATTTGTTTAATTGGACTGTTTCGCAAACGAGAATCCCGTTTCCTTTGTATGTGGAGTTTAATTTTACGGGTGTTAATGATATGTGATTCAGGTGCAGCTGACGTTGTCTCTCAAGTACATCAACAGTCATCAGACTCTCAGCAGAACTCCATCTGCAGTGAAAGGTGGCATATTTGGGGTCAAATTGGGAGTCGTTGCAACGTACGTATTTATCTCTGATTTGTTCCTTCTTGTATGAAACTTCCAGTAATGTCATTGTCACCATATGTATCTTTGGTGACATGATGCCTAATGGTTATCTTGTCATCCAGTTAGTGTCAGAGAATGAAATTGATCATCAAGACTTTTAATAGGCTTCTTATTAATAATGACGATGTCTGTCTTCACTTCTCATATGTCCATAATAAAACGCAATGTATCTGTAACATTAAAACTGCCTCTGCAATTCAGTTTGTAGCTTCTGTCATTTTCAAATAATTTTGCAAAAAATCAAACCTACTTAGTATCCACTACAACATTCCAACTCGTCTCTGCAAATATGTTGATTAGTTTTGTATGACATCAAAGAACAAACTATTAAATACTTTTTTATCAGATCCCTTCAAAATACAGTAAAAAAAGGGCAAACATATTCCAGCTCTGTATACTATAACATTCTGTATACTGTAACATTCTATATACTGTAACATTCTATATACTGTAACATTCTATATACTGTAACATACTGTAACATTCTATATATTGTAACATTCTGTATTATGACATAGCTATTCTTGTAGGTTGCCAGATCTATTGATCAAAGTTGATTCTTTCAATAATTTCAACAAAAGTACATACTTTTTTATTAAAGCGACTGAACACAACTGTTCACATACTACTACTAAGGTGACTGGACACAACTGTTCACACACTACTGTTAAAGTGACTGGACACAACTGTTTACACACTATTACTAAAGTGACTGGACACAACTGTTTACACACTACTATTAAAGTGACTGGACACAACTGTTTACACACTACTGTTAAAGTGACTGGACACAACTGTTCACACACTATTATTAAAGCGACTGGGCACAACTGTTCACACACTACTGTTAAAGTGACTGGATGCAACTGTTCACACACTACTGTTAAAGTGACTGGACACAACTGTTCACACACTACTGTGAAAAGCGACTGAACACAACTGTTCACACACTACTGTTAAAGTGACTGGACACAACTGTTTACACACTACTGTTAAAGCGACTGGATGCAACTGTTCACACACTACTATTAAAGCGACTGGGCACAACTGTTCACACACTACTGTTAAAGTGACTGGATGCAACTGTTCACACACTACTATTAAAGTGACTGGACACAACTGTTCACACACTACTGTGAAAAGCGACTGAACACAACTGTTCACACACTACTGTTAAAGTGACTGGACACAACTGTTTACACACTACTGTTAAAGCGACTGGACACAACTGTTCACACACTACTGTTAAAGCGACTGGACACAACTGTTTACACACTACTGTTAAAGCGACTGGACACAACTGTTCACACACTACTGTTAAAGCGACTGGACACAACTGTTTACACACTACTGTTAAAGCGACTGGACACAACTGTTCACACACTACTGTTAAAGTGACTGGACACAACTGTTTACACACTACTGTTAAAGCGACTGGACACAACCGTTAACACACTACTGTTAAAGCGACTGGACAGAACTGTTTACACACTACTGTTAAAGCGACTGGACACAACCGTTCACACACTACCGTTAAAGCGACTGGACACAACTGTTCACACACTACTGTTAAAGCGACTGGACACAACTGTTTACACACTACTGTTAAAGCGACTGGACACAACTGTTTACACACTACTGTTAAAGCGACTGGACACAACCGTTCACACACTACCGTTAAAGCGACTGGACACAACTGTTCACACACTACTGTTAAAGCGACTGGACACAACTGTTCACACACTACTGTTAAAGCGACTGGACACAACCGTTCACACACTACTGTTAAAGCGACTGGACACAACTGTTTACACACTACTGTTAAAGCGACTGGACACAACCGTTCACACACTACTGTTAAAGCGACTGGACACAACTGTTCACACACTACTGTTAAATCGACTGGACACAACTGTTTACACACTACTGTTAAAGCGACTGGACACAACTGTTCACACACTACTGTTAAAGTGACAGGACACAACTGTTTACACACTACTGTTAAAGCGACTGGACACAACCGTTCACACACTACTGTTAAAGCGACTGGACACAACCGTTCACACACTACTGTTAAAGCGACTGGACACAACTGTTCACACACTACTGTTAAAGTGACTGGATACAACTGTTTACACACTACTGTTAAAGTGACTGGACACAACTGTTCACACACTACTGTTAAAGCGACTGGACACAACTGTTCACACACTACTGTTAAAGCGACTGGACACAACTGTTTACACACTACTGTTAAAGTGACTGGACACAACTGTTTACACACTACTGTTAAAGCGACTGGACACAACCGTTCACACACTACTGTTAAAGCGACTGGACACAACCGTTCACACACTACTGTTAAAGTGACTGGACACAACTGTTCACACACTACTGTTAAAGCGACTGGACACAACTGTTTACACACTACTGTTAAAGCGACTGGACACAACTGTTCACACACTACTGTTAAAGCGACTGGACACAACTGTTCACACATTACTGTTAAAGCGACTGGACACAACTGTTCACACACTACTGTTAAAGCGACTGGACACAACTGTTTACACCCTCCACTGCATTCTATGAACATAATTCGTGGTGGGCTCAATGAATTGTTGAGGAACCTTTAAATTAAATTAGTGGAATCAACTTTACTGGTTAAAACAATATTAAAATTTTATATTTTAATTCATGGTTTAAATAACTACAACATGTCATATTGTTAGTCTGCTTGAATAATAATAATTGCAGTCAGCTTACTGTGCATGGTACTGTTTGATCAACTATTACCTGTTTAACTAGTAGCAGTTATTCAGAGATAGACATTATTTTATGATGTAGATAATACCATATTTAGTCATTATGCATTGTAATAACTTTTTTAATGTGTACCTTTGTTCCATTCATTTATTTATTTTATATACATTGATTTTTAATTTGCTTAAAATATTTTTCAACATAAAATGTGTGCATGTAAATGTAACAAACTCATATATTTTGCCCATTTTATTTCTATTCAATCTTATGATCGCAAAGGGAAATAAATAAATTTAAAAAATAAATTATGTATCCTGTCTGCAGACGAGAAGGTGTACAAGTTCCAATCATTGTGACGAGCTGTATCGAGGAGGTAGAGAAACGAGGTGAGTCGTCTGTATATGTTACTTTGACATTTTTCACTATAATATAATTTACTAAACCTTTGAACAGTAATATTTCTGATACTGTTTCATTTGTCTTACCTAGCTGTCTCAGAAAGTACCGTTTATAAGAATGGCTTCCTCCTATTGGCCAAATGGTTGAATTTATTATTCTAATATGTCTCATCTTACACACGCATTCAGTTTACTCTGTATTTGTGTGATTACGGCATATCTGTTTGTTTGCGTTATGACGCTGTCGTCGCATAGAAAATGGCATGTGTGATGATGACAGAACAATTGTTTACGTTTTGATGCGGTTATCACATACTAAATGGCAGATGAACGTTTGAATTGTTTTAAAACTGAATGACACCCAATTGCACTGATAGAGAACACGGTCCCCAACTTTGAATTTGTTAAAATAATTAGGCGTGTGGAATAAATATCAAATGCTACATTTGTGATTTGCATCCCCCTGTAACCGTCGTTGATGCATGGCTGGCAGAGAAGCACAAATAATCGGACGGATGTGGCCTACAGCCTTGTTCGATTATTAGTGCTACTCTGCCACCTTCTCGACTGATTACAGGGGGATATAGTCTCGACTGATTACAGGGGGATACAGTCTCGACTGATTACAGGGGGATATAGTCTCGACTGATTACAGGGGGATACAGTCTCGACTGATTACAGGGGGATACAGTATCGACTGATTACAGGGGGATACAGTCTCGACTGATTACAGGGGGATACAGTCTCGACTGATTACAGGGGGATACGGTCTCGACTGATTACAGGGGGATACAATCTCAACCGGCATAAAATTCACAAATGTACCATTTGATATCAAACTTGTTCTGACTGTCATTGTCTGTGCAGGACTCAGTGAAGTTGGACTGTATCGTGTCTCTGGACTCTCTGGGCAGATACAGTCACTCAAGAAGGCATATGAGAGAAGTATGTATCATACCTAAGTAATTATTATCATCTGAAAATAGCAGTTGTTACTTAGTTTTGGAAAATATAAATGTATATGCACAGGTTAAAGGAACACTACTGTAGAATGGGGGATACTATACTAGGTATGAATATAATAAAAAAGTTCTGTGGTTGAACATATACATTCACCTAAACACTATTACATACGAACCCAGAGTTGCCAACATTTGAAGAAAAGTACTGAGTAGATTTATGCGAAATCCTCATTGGCAGGCATGTAATCATTGGTGACCAATAGCTGCATAGGTTCTATATGAAATTTAGCGGGAAATCATCTGATATGTTTATCATGATGACAGATGACATACCTATGTGTATGGGTGCATAGAGCATATTTTACCATCTGAATGCATAGTATATATCAGTGAAGATCAAGGTAGACCTGTATTACAGACAGCCGAGGAGCCGTCCAGCTGCTGCCTGACACAGACATCCACGTTGTGACGTGTCTACTGAAGCTGTACTACAGAGAGCTGCCAGAGGCTCTCTTTACTGACCACCTCTATCCACACCTCTTGGAGGGCACCAGTAAGTTACTAGGCCTGGTGGAGGGCACCAGTAAGTTACTAGGCCTGGTGGAGGGCACCAGTAAGTGTCTAGACCTGGTGGAGGGCATTTGCAACATATTACAGTATGAATTAGCAGGAATGCCATACAACCACTAGCACAGAGAAGACAAGTTAGTGCACTCACATTGTTCCACCAGATATAACATGGAGATGCCCCAACTCAATAGCATGTTACCCTGTCCTCCAGTAGTACAGAGCCACCATCAACATCTCACCACACAGCTGCTGTGGCAATTCCATCCTCAAACACTGCTGGCCATAAGAGGACATTCTTAGCAACTGCCTCTCACCTCTGAAATGAACTCACAGAGGAAAGTGTTAAAATCAGGGAGAGAGACAAGTTCAAGACAGAAGTCAGCGCCTTCCTTGGTTCCTTGTGTCAGCGCCCGCCCCCAAAGTGGAGAGGGACAGCTGCTCTGCCAAGGAAGAAGCACACATAGAAACAATTTTTATTAAACATTGACATGTTAGAAAGAGAATGAAGAACTCAGGTCTTCTTTGACATTTTGTTTACTAGATCTTCAGTCTTCCTTCTAATAAAGCTGTAAGCCAAGAATGTGGCTGTCTGCACTGCACATGAAGTGTTACAAGAAGTTGTGTGTGCTCTATCACTGGGACCACACAGCATTCATGTTGGGCGTGTAGGCTAACCTAGGTTGTGTGTGCATAGGTCTGTCAGATCCTGCAGTGAAGGAGAAGTGTATGTTGTTGTTACTTCTGTCACTGTAGGTCTGTTAGACCCTGAAACAAACATATGGTGTCATTACTCCTGTGTGTAGCCTGTGGGGCATGGAGGCTAACCAAGGTTGTGTGTGCGTAGGTCTGTCGGACCCTGAAGCGAAGGAGAAGTGTATGGTGTCGTTGCTGCTGTCACTGCCCCATCAGAACCTGGCCACAGTCAACTTGATGCTCACTCATCTAGTCAGGTATGACATCTCAGTATTTAAATGGAATGTACAATGATTTTCATTGGTTAACTAATATATAGTAAGTTGGGGTTTCATAAAATGCCCTACTTTTCTAAATGTTTCCATCTTGACATACATCTAAATTAACAATGTTACACCTAGTGTTTGACTCTTTGCTGCTCTAGTCTGTTGACCGTCAAGAATTCTATGAAATGGGAATTCCACATTCCAACAAATCACCCGATGAAAAACGTATTTCACCTTTAAAAGCGAAGATTTATTGGTCCGTCTTTTAATGCCCTAAAACAATCACTAGATATGTCATAACACTGGCATATTTGTTGGTCTGTCTTTTAATGCCCTAAAACAATCACTAGATATGTCATAACACTGGCATATTTGTTGGTCCGTCTTTTAATGCCCTAAAACAATCACTAGATATGTCATAACACTGGCATATTTGTTGGTCCGTCTTTTAATGCCCTAAAACAATCACTAGATATGTCATAACACTGGCATATTTGTTGGTCTGTCTTTTAATGCCCTAAAACAATCTCTAGATATGTCATAACACTGGCATATTTGTTGGTCTGTCTTTTAATGCCCTAAAACAATCACGAGATATGTCAGAACACTGGCATGTTTGTTGGTCTGTCTTTTAATGCCCTAAAACAATCACTAGATATGTCATAAGACTGGCATATTTGTTGGTCTGTCTTTTAATGCCCTAAAACAATCACTAGATATGTCATAACACTGGCATATTTGTTGGTCCGTCTTTTAATGCCCTAAAACAATCACTAGATATGTCATAACACTGGCATATTTGTTGGTCCGTCTTTTAATGCCCTAAAACAATCACTAGATATGTCATAACACTGGCATATTTGTTGGTCTGTCTTTTAATGCCCTAAAACAATCTCTAGATATGTCATAACACTGGCATATTTGTTGGTCTGTCTTTTAATGCCCTAAAACAATCACTAGATATGTCAGAACACTGGCATGTTTGTTGGTCTGTCTTTTAATACCCTAAAACAATCACTAGATATGTCATAACACTGGCATATTTGTTGGTCCGTCTTTTAATGCCCAAAAACAATCACTAGATATGTCATGACACTGGCATATTTGTTGGTCCGTCTTTTAATGCCCTAAAACAATCACTAGATATGTCATAACACTGGCATATTTGTTGGTCTGTCTTTTAATGCCCTAAAACAATCTCTAGATATGTCATAACACTGGCATATTTGTTGGTCTGTCTTTTAATGCCCTAAAACAATCACTAGATATGTCAGAACACTGGCATGTTTGTTGGTCTGTCTTTTAATGCCCTAAAACAATCACTAGATATGTCAGAACACTGGCATGTTTGTTGGTCTGTCTTTTAATGCCCTAAAACAATCACTAGATATGTCATAACACTGGCATATTTGTTGGTCCGTCTTTTAATGCCCTCAAACAATCACTAGATATGTCATAACACTGGCATATTTGTTGGTCTGTCTTTTAATGCCTTAAAACAATAAATAGATATGTCATAACACTGGCATATTTGTTGGTCTGTCTTTTAATGTCCTAAAACAATCACAAGATATGTCATAACACTGGCATGTTTGTTGGTCTGTCTTTTTATGCCCTAAAACAATCTCTGGATATGTCATAACACTGGCATATTTGTTGGTCTCTTTTAATGCCCTAAAACAATCTTTAGATATGTCATAACACTGGCATATTTGTTGGTCTGTCTTTTAATGCCCTAAAACTATCATTAGATATGTCATAACACTGGCATATTTGTTGGTCTGTCTTTTAATGCCCTAATTAGATATGTCATAATACTGGCGTTTTATTTATTTCAGCGCCAAATCATGCATTTAAAACTGCTTCCTCAACTGATTTAGCCTATCGCAAATCTGGTTCATTGGTGTCCAGATATGTAGTGTATGATAGTTTATGTAACATTCACAGTTGATTTAATAAAAAAAATGCCTAGTTTTGTTCAAATCATCGAGAGAATTGACTTTTGTCATTAGATCTGGTAAGGATCAAAATAATAGATATCCAAAATATTAAACACTGTGGGGTCAATGCTGATCATGGGCGTGACCTCCATCCTCTCGCCGATCAAATGACAAAGTTAAAAAATTTCACCAAGGAACAAAATCGTGATTTTTCAGCATTTCGATTTTTGAACAAGCATTAACTAATTTAATAGTTTGTCTGATGATTTAAAAAAAATACATACAATAGTTGCACAAACGAGCTAGCATGTTGTAGTGGATACTAGGTAGGTTTGGTTTTTCGCAGACTAAATTTGAAATGAGACTAGCAAAAAATCGAATTGATTAAGCACATTCAAGAAATATTAGAAAGATCATAATAGTAACACTTTGTGGGAATATTACTTTTAACCAACTGATATGTTATTACATACTAATACATTGTATTACAAACTAGTACATTGTATTACATAATAATACATTGTAGATGAAACAGTGTTGTTGTATCTGTGAAACAGTCGTTCCATTCACCAATGAAAATCATTGTACGGTTCATGAGAACAGTCAACCCTCAGTCACATTGTGTCCAGGCTGTGGGCTCTTCTCAGGGTTAACCCAATACTGGGGCAAACACCTCGCCCCCAGAATAATGGGACTTGTGTGGCTTAATGTAGATGGCTGTATAGCGTAATGTAGCTTATGGTAACTTTGTGTTGACACAAAATCAAAATCATAGTACTGGCAGATGACATTTTGTTGACTAGTAACCAGATTGTAGAATGGATCACTGCAATGTACAGCTGATTTATCTTTCACAGGTAGATTTTAAAGAAGTCCCCCATATGCTTAGAATTAACCACACTTTTCTTCTATGAATTTTCAGAATACGTAGATCTTAGTGCAGGAGTTTGCTTTAGAAAATGTGATCTAAAGCAGTGGTGTTTGGTGCTTTGTTTCACAGGATCAGTGAACCATCAGTCTGTCATAAACTACAAGACTTATAATAGAACAATATGGAACATACATTATTTCCAACAGTAAAATTGTAGAATACTGGAGATCCACCATTTGTATCAGTAATTATCAGTAACAAGCCCACAGTAATTAATAATAAAACTTCTATAGCATCTAAAGCCTTGTGAACCTGACCCCTGAGTGACAACAAACCACAGTTGTTAAGCATGATATCAATTAACCCCACAGTAAAGGTGAACACAACCAGCCATAGAAATGAGGTACTTTGTATGTTCTATACACTGTGTCTGTGTAAACTAGAGAACCTGTAACTTAAGCTCTGTGTCTGTTGTAGGGTGAGTGAAGCTGCAGAGAACAAGATGTCCATCAACAACCTATCCACTGTGTTTGGTCCAACGCTGCTCAAGCCGGCTGCCAAGACAGAGCCGTTGGCTGTTAGTGTCGACCTGTTCTCAGAGGGCGCCAGGGACGCTATGATGCAGACGACCATTCTACACTACTTTCTCACCCTGCGAGCCAAGGGGCGCAACTTTGGCCTCAAGATGTAGATGGTCAATGTACGATTACAGACAACTTGTTGTAGAAGATTGCGACTTTGGAATCAAGATGTATATGGTCAATGTATAATTCCAGACAACTCTTCTTGTAGAAGATTGTTACTTTGGAATCAAGATGAAGATGTAGACCATGATCCCAGACTATTTCCTGTCAGTTCTGCCACAATGTACACATTTCCTGTTCCTTGCAATACAGATTTATAGCAGGTTTACAGCCATATCCCATGGATTTGTTTCAAATGGACAAATCATGATTAAAGTACATATTTTCTTGTGTTCATCACAAAAATGTAACACCGTATAACAAACTGATAGCAATTGCTGTCTACAAATCCTATTTGTGAAGGCAAATTTCCGGTGAAATCTAGCGCATTTTGTTTGATGTAGGAACATTTCGTAGCCGGATGGATGTTGACACGTGATCAGATGGATGGTGACACGTGATCAGATGGATGGTGACACATGATCAGATGGATGTTGACACGTGATCAGATGGATGTTGACACGTGATCAGATGGATGTTGACACGTGATCAGATGGATGTTGACACGTGATCAGATGGATGGTGACACGTGATCAGATGGATGGTGACACGTGATCAGATGGATGTTGACACGTGATCAGATGGATGGTGACACGTAGTTGGATATAGGTTTATACAGAACAAGTCAAAAATGCAGCTTTCAACTAAAAATGTGGCTGGTCTATCTTGTTGAAGACTGCTGCTTTGGAATCAGAACTTAGATGGTCAATGGAAGTGTCATGTGGTTTCAGTCCGACTGACTGCGTTACTGCCAACAGTGTATTACAACTGCCATGCATGTTTGAATGGAGAGCTTGCATAATATGTATTTAATGTTTATCCCAGTTTAGTTTGGAACACCTGTGCAGATGTCAGTGTACAATTCACGAATACTACTGTATTATTTAGGATTCATACTATGAAATTGGGTTGGGAGAAAGTCTTGGCTTACTTTTTGGTTTCTATGCAGGTATGAATGCTAGACTATACTTGAATAATTATTTAATATAAGGAATAGATGATACATTATTCAAGCGTGAACATTATTTTTGTATCTGTGTTTAAATTTATAGGTGTTAGTGCCATGAAGAAGGGATACTATTAATTTTATGTAAAATGAATAAAATATGCATACTACTTTCCTTGTAGCATGTTATTTGTGAAAACCGAGTTAACCAGTCTTACAATTTATGGTTGTTTTACTTATGTTCGTGCTATATAATCATAATAGTCTTTGAATGGACTAACGATCCAGGTTCTTGATGAAATTTAAGTTTTACCTGCAAGAAATTTAGTTAATAATATATTAGGAATATTTTGGCCAAATAAGTCTACCCATGAACACAGAGATTTTTGGCATAGAAGAGAGGTAAAACTATGCCAAATCATCGAAGTAATTTTGTTAGATTTTTTTTCTGCAAAATTAATTACCAGATAGGTAGAGTATTTGTAACGTCAACTGTGTGTATTGCAAGTACTAACAGTAATAACCATCACTAAGCTGCTAGTCTGCAATAGTTGTTATATCAATATATTGTTGATAGACTTTTTAAGTTCACTTTACCTGTGAGAAACAACACCTATACTATTTGTCTCTTTGCAGAGGTAGAGGAAATGTAAAATTAAAAAAGACACTGGACAAGTTTAGAAACCCTTTAATATTGCACACTAATGCGATATATAAACCATGTGTAAAATATCTTGTGTCCTACACACGTACCAATGTTGCTAGAATCCATAACTGTACACAACGGACACACACAATACCTGCTGACAGGGTTGCAGGCTATAATGAAGACCCACTGCAAGCTGTATTATGTATATATATATCACATATATTCACCAGGTATAATTTGATCAAAATGTCACAAGCATCAAACATTAGCACACAGTAGCATGTGAGCACATTTAAATCCTATCCTTAATATTCAGCCATGTACACTTAAATTACCTAATATTTGCTAATATATAAAGAACTTAATATACATGTGATGTTTTGAAGGTATTTCTTGCAGTCTTCGATCATAAAAACGAGAGTTTACTTGCATGTCAGTCTGAATACATATCTCCATTATTCATTCAGTCATCAGAAACTTGGGCAACTTTTTTCAGTCTGCTACTTTAGTTCACTCAGCTGTATTCACTCATCCAACCATGTCCTCACGTGAGGTAGTTGACAGAATTGGCTGAGCTGTGTCGTGGACACTTCTGCCTTGACTCATGTGGTTGAGATGGGAGTCCACAGCAGGACACATTTTTTACCCTGTGTAAGATCTTTTACTTCCCCCGGCACACCAGAAGGGACCAAAAGGCTAAGTGGGGGGAACAAAGTTACCTAAGCTTCTAAACAGCAGCATGGTGAACTCTAACCCCGGTCCTCTTGACTGACAGTCAGTTGCTCTAACCACCGAGCCCTAATCGAGATGTATAAATCACAGTTAAACCATCAAGACTCCCTCCTCAATTCATGGAGCTCATTGCGAGTCATGTTCACATCTGTTGTGTGTGAACAGAAATATATGCAATCGGTTTAAGACTGCGTTAAAATCATCGACAAAATTTACTTTGATCGTTAGATCGGGTAACTTGTAAAAGTTAGGCTTAGTCAAAATGTCCAATGATTTTTTCAAAACTAAATGATACATCTGCACAAACGATGTAACCCTTCGTAGTGAATACAAGTTTGATATTTTGCGAATCAATTCTAATATAAGACGAGCAAAAAAATTTAATCGAGGAAGTGTCTACAGTGGAATTAACGGGGAAATAGTACCACTCTACCCCAAACTCAGCTGCACACGCCACACAATAAAGTTGACAAAAAACAAACAACACACTGACATTTCCATAATATTGCACTCCTACATTCCACAAAGAAACCTTGGCATAATAATAAATATTACCTGTTTGCTTCTTGCAAGCAAATACACACAAGGTAACACAAGCACCCAATGGCAAGTAGTAACAAAATAAGTCTAGTGTAGTGATATCCCAACACCCCCAATAGCAAGTAGTGATAAAATACGTCTAGTGTAGTGATATCCCAACACCCCCAATAGCAAGTAGTGATAAAATACGTCTAGTGTAGTGATATCCCAACACCCCCAATAGCAAGTAGTGATAAAATACGTCTAGTGTAGTGATATCCCAACAACCACTTTCAACCAAACTTTGTGTACACAATACATTTCCCCCAGACATGGGAACATCCAGGCTTTGGTGCAATCATCAACATACCTTTTCATAATAATGGTTCATAAAATTAGTCATCTTCGTTGCCAGTAAATAGGCTAAGGTATAATTTCTTCCATTCAATGTAAACTTGAATGTAAATTTAAATGAATATTTTAGAATCCTGGGGTGGGGGTTGGGGCCTCCCGTATTGGAGGCCTGGTGGGATAAATGATCGCCCCACCTATGTTACTTTTACATGTCATTTAATAATTGCTTTTCTCTATGAGTTAGTTTGTATTGGTGATTAAGCTATATCTCATTGATTTACACAATATTTTTCTCAATGAACATGTTTGTACCAGCTATTTCTCATCGATACATGTATTTTATTATCACGATGCATTTATTAAATGACCTTTAACAACAGTTACTCTTTGTGTGTTCTTGTAGCAAACAAGCTCAGGTTTCTGCAATTACGCATCTGCAAGGTATCAACATTAAGCATCAGCAGGGTATAAATAAATCTAATCGATTACATGCAAAATGCCATATTTGTAATAATAATTAATTCTGATGTCAACTAATTTCTTTGATGTAATTGTAATAATTACATAAATTACAATTAACTACAGTATTTTTTATGACAAACTTCACCTGAAAAACCTATCAAAATATACAAACATCACCAAGTACATTACATCTTTGTCAATCGTATACAGAACATCCAAATTCAGCAACACGCCATATAATAAAGACATCCTGAGTAAACTTTAGGAATAAACAAATGATCCCACATAAAGCATGTATCATTGTAACTGTAATGGTGTCATTGTAATTAATATAAACATTTTAGGAGCATAAATGAAATGAAAAGTAACTAATTGATTTTGTCTAATTGGCCCCACCCCTGGTTGCGATACGAACATGTTGCGGAAATTTCACATGAAGATGGCATCTTGTAATCAGTTGACTACTAACATTATACATGTATATCGATTTCGAGATTGCCTTTCCCTTTCAATCTGATGTGCCTGCCAGGTTGGTTTTTTGAGCATTTACGTGTGATAGAAGTTTTTGTGCAATTATTATTATTATTAAACCAGGGCATAGGCGTTGGAACTGGGTGGATCCTCCCAATAGTTTGGGTGGTGGGTTTGAGTATACTTTGACTCTCAATAATTCCTCAATGTTTGCTAGAATTCAGGCACACATTTGGCAGGAGCATGTGACCATGACCTCCATCCGAGGTCATGGCTCGCAGCCACCAACTTCGCCCCCCCCAATATTGAAATGCTTCCAACATCTATGCATGGTAATTTGCACATATTTCTGATATGTGTGGGAAACAGACAAGAGTATGAGACTCAAAGCTCAAGGTGTGGTTCTTTTGTTGTGTCGACACTGCGGTCGTCATCAGCGGCCAGCCATTGCGTGTACTCCTTGAGTGGGTCACAGTTCCAGTGCTTGTGGAAGGACACCGGCAGCTGGGAGCTGAGGTAGCCCGGGGCGTAGTCAGCCGGTCTCGCCTGTACAACACACGCCAGACACTTGAAACTACGTCCTCAATTCACTTAGCTCATCATGAATCAGGTTCATGGACTTTTAAATTTGTCATGTTCGAATAGTACAAGTAATACATGCAAAGTAGAATAGTACAAGTTATACATGCAATGTAGAATACTACAAGTTATACATGCAATGTAGAATACTACAAGTTATACATGCAATGTAGAATAGTACAAGTAATACATGCAATGTAGAATAGTACAAGTAATACATGCAATGTAGAATAGTACAAGTAATACATGCAATGTAGAATAGTACAAGTAATGCATGCAATGTAGAATAGTACAAGTAATGCATGCGATATAGAATAGTACAAGTAATACATGAAATGTAGAATAGTACAAGTAATACATGCAATGTAGAATAGTACAAGTACTACATGCAATGTAGAATAGTACAAGTAATAAATGCAATGTAGAATAGTACAAGTAATGCATGCAATATAGAATAGTACAAGTAATACATGCAATGCAGAATGCATACTTTTGTTAAAATCATCAAAAGAATCAACTTTGATAATTAGATTGGGTAACTGGAAATTTTGAATAGCTTTATGTTATAGTATGAAGAAGAGGATCGGGTCAAAATAATTGAATAGTTTCTTAAATTATTTGACCAATACTTAAGTGTCACAGGGATCTCGTACCTGGTGGAAGAGGGAGCTGTGTGTGACAGAGATCTCATACCTGGTGGAAGAGGGAGCTGTGCGTGACAGAGATCTCATACCTGGTGGAAGAGGGAGCAGTGTGTGACAGAGATCTCATACCTGGTGGAAGAGGGAGCTGTGCGTGACAGATCTCATACCCGGTGGAAGAGGGAGCTGTGTGTGACAGAGATCTCTTACCCGGTGGAAGAGGGAGTTGTGTGTGACAGGGATCTCGTACCTGGTGGAAGAGGGAGCTGTGTGTGACAGAGATCTCATACCTGGTGGAAGAGGGAGCTGCGTATGACAGGGATCTCGTACCTGGTGGAAGAGGGAGCTGTGTGTGACAGAGATCTCTTACCCGGTGGAAGAAGGAGCAGTGTGTGACAGGGATCTCTTACCTGGTGGAAGAGGGAGTTGTGTGTGACAGAGATCTCATACCTGGTGGAAGAGGGAGCTGTGTATGACAGGGATCTCGTACCTGGTGGAAGAGGGGGCTGTGTGTGACAGAGATCTCGTACCTGGTGGAAGAGGGGGCTGTGTGTGACAGAGATCTCATACCTGGTGGAAGAGGGGGCTGTGTGTGACAGGAATTTCGTACCTGGTGGAAGAGGGGACTGTGTGTGACAGGGATCTCATACCTGGTGGAAGAGGGGGCTGTGTGTGACAGGGATGTTGAAGCGCTTGAGACACATGCCAAGGTGCATGTCGTCGGGAGAGTTGGGAGCGCCGCAGGGACAGCTCAGTAGTTGGTGTACGGTCGGCAGACTGAAGACCATCCTGGAGAAGGTGCACGTACATGCATGATCATTCACCTTAAAGTCTGTATGCTGCGACACAGCATTTATAACCTGCACAATACACAACCAGGCTTCTAAATCAACCTCCTTAATCACATCATTTGTAAGATCTGTACTATTACCTGTCAGGCACTTCTATCTAAGCAAAATGGCGTATTTAGATTCACACAGCTTTAAGGGGAAACAAAAGTAATGGTTTTCGGCCTATGCACCTGCAAGAGTTACTAAAACACAGCCTCTTGCAACTACAATTAAGAATATCACAATAACCCTACGTCATGAGTGTGGTATTCTGGCAATATTCGCTCGCCAAATTAAAATATATTTGTATACACCTATTCTTGGTTTGACACATGACAACTTACCTACTTAATTATCACAAAATGCAAAGGGTAAACAGCATCAAAGTGCAACAAAATTATCTTCAAATTTAATAAATTTTAACTGCTATTCCGTCATTTAATTAATGTTAACCATATTTCCACATTTAATTAATTGTAACCACTAGTTCTCAATTTAATTAATTTTAACCCATTTCCCCAGTTAATTTTACCCCCAATTGAAGAATGAAAAATACCATGTTCATCAACAACCATAACCAAAGTTGGTAAGAGGAGTAACTCACCCTCCTCCACCTGTCACGTAGTCGTATCCATAGTTGGCATTGACCCCATACCCATACCGTTCCCCCAGGGCGACGGGCTCCGTAGGGTCGTAGCAGGCCAGTAACCTCCTCAGACGGGGGACACTGTCACACACACAGCAACTCATCGCTTTTATTATATTAATATAAAAACTACACCTAAGGTAACATCTCAACCGCCCAAAACATGTTTTAATGAACCACGATTTTTATACATAATTTGAACATTATCTGTTTATGACTATCAGAACATTCACAAACAGCTGTCAAAAATTTCAGTTGTGAACAATTCAAATTTGTAGACAAAGGACAAATTTGTGGACTGTGGACAAAGTTGATTAAAGACAGGTGTTAATGAGATCACGTGACGTTTTCCAGTGCATGATAGCAAAAATAATCATGATAATAAAAAAGAATATTAAAAAGCGTACCTAAGGAGAGTGTCGTCATCAGTAATGACGAGCCACTTCTTGTTGGCGATGTGGGCCTGCTTAACAGCGCGTACAAGGATGGCGTATGTCTTGGCACAGTGACCTGGACACACAAGACATGTAATGACTGAGATGTGGGCCTGCCTGACAGCGCGTACAAGGATGGCGTATGTCTTGGCACAGTGACTTGGACACACAAGACATGTAATGACCGAGATGTGGGCCTGCCTGACAGCGCGTACAAGGATGGCGTATGTCTTGGCACAGTGACTTGGACACACAAGACATGTAATGACTGAGATGTGGGTCTGCCTGACAGCGCATACAAGGATGGCGTATGTCTTGGCACAGTGCCCTGGACACACAAGACATGTAATGACTGCGATGTGGGCCTGCCTGACAGCGCATACAAGGATGGCGTATGTCTTGGCACAGTGACCTGGACACACAGGACGTAATGACTGCGATGAAATTCATGGTTTCAGAATTGTTTTATTTTATTTAAAATTTTTAGTCACACACACACACACACACACATATATATATATATATATATATATATATATATATACACAGACCTGCCATCTTGTATGAATTTCCCATAATATATGCAATTACAGATTGTTTTTAGGTGCACAGCCGTATCCTGTTGTGATACAGATTTGTCTAAAATGGGAAAATCGTGACAAAGTACCTATTTCTTGTGTTCATCAGACAAGTATAAACTGAATAACAAACTTATAGCGGTTGAAACGCAATTTTTTATTCTAGGCAGATTTCTGGCGAAGCCTAGTGGATTTCGTTTGATGTAGGCATATTTCATAGCCTGATAGATGGCAACATTCGATAGAAATGTTATTGCTAAAGGTTGATTAACCAATGGAACATGTTATATAGATTTACAAGGCTTTACACAGAATTTCAAGTAAAAAATATGGATTTCAACCAAACAGATATGACAGGTGTACAGCATATATTTCAATAATTAACCTTTATTTTTTTCTAGTTTTAGCAGTTTTCTCTGTAATTTCTTTACATTGTGTGTAAAACGCATTAAGCTTTCAAGGAAATTGTGCTTTATAAAATATATTTATCATTATTTATTATTATCACATACTAACCGCGTTCAGTGGATGCTTGACGTAGGTCACGTAACAATGGTAGAAACATGCATAGCGTTGCAAACAATTGTACGTAACTATTGTTCTGTTACATAATTTATGTCAAATGTCTTCGTAATATCCCTACTCCCGGGGGAATTTCGAATATTTTAAAATGTATGAACCAACACCATGGGCCCACATGCACGCCTACAAAATGTCTGCCCCATACATGCAAAATTGATGGAGATGTGAGGGAACAGACAGATGTACATACAGACAGACAGACAGACAGACAGACAGACAGACAGAGAGACAGACAGAGAGACAGACAGACAGACAGACAGACAGAGTTACAAACTACTTTATATTAAAGAAATATACATAATCATAACTTTAGTTTTTATATAATCACATGTAAATAGGATGCTCTCCAACACGGAAAACCATGAAAGAACAGGTATGCAGCCCATCTCTCTCGAGGTTAAACGCTGCAGATGGAAATGGATCGGACACGTCTGCAGAATGCCGCTGACATCCATTCTAACAGTGGCCTTGCGCTGGACCCCTGGTGGCAAGAGAGCGAAGGGGGAGACCTAGGGAGACGTGGAGGAGATCAGTAGAGCGGGAGATTAAGGCCCTTGGGTGGAGTTGGGGCCAGGTGACGAAGCTTGCAATGGACAGGCAACATTGGTGTTCTTTTTTGTTGACCTTATGTGTGATCCCACATGAAGAGGACTAAGCAAGCAAGCAAGCAAGCAAGCAAGCAAGCAAGAAAGCAAGCAAGCAAGCAAGCAAGCAAGCAAGCAAGCAAGCAAGCAAATAGGATGCTAGCAATCAAGCAAGCAAGCAAGCAAGCAAGCAAGCAAGCAAGCAAGCAAATAGGATGCTAGCAATCAAGCAAGCAAGCAAGCAAGCAAGCAAGAAAGCAAGCAAGCAAGCAAGCAATCAAGCAAGCAAGCAAGCAAGCAATCAAGCAAGCAAGCAAGCAAGCAAGCAAGCAAATAGGATGCTAGCTCATTTGTACAAATTTGTTATTTAGTTTCAGCCAAACCATTGGACTAACTCTTGCACTCACCGCCCTCTGCGTTGGGCACTCCCAGGTCGATGGTTGGAATGGACTCGTCAGCCTCTTCACTGTAGTACTCAATGTGCTTTGTCTGTTTACCCCACGTCTTCTGCACAACAGGCACTGTGCAATACACGTAGGAAAATATACATAAGACTGCTTATTACATAAGACTGCTTATTACATAAGACTGCTTATTATATAAGACTGCTTATTCATGGATGTAAGATACAACTAGTGACCACAAATAAATAAAATGATCAATAATTAATGATTAATAAATTAACGATTAATTACTGTCTACATATTCCAGAGGAGGGTTGGGTTCAATTACAAGTGTTCATTACAATTGCACATCTTCATAAAAATCAATTGCAACATTTGCAGTGCATATAATTTAATTGATTTATATATATATATATATATATATATATATATATATATATATATATATATATATATATATTACAATGCTTAAAAATGCTTAATTACAATGCTTCAAAAACAATAACTACAATGCTTCATAAAGGGTCAATTGCAATGGTTCATAGGTTTAGTGCAGCTGCAGTGTTTTCTAAAGGAAGATTACACGGATCATTACTGATCATTTTAAACAGTGTTTTAGGTGAATTCATACATTCTTGTTGCCAGGGTTGAGCTCAATTACAATGGTTTAATACAATTACATACGCTCGTAAAAACTAAATTATAATGTTCATATTACACTGTATTTGTAATTACTTATCACAGTTACAACTGTTGTAGTGGTTTCTCAACACAATAAGGACTAGGAAAACTAAAATGTGTTTTCTGAACTACAACATGAATTTGATTGCAACACACACACATACAAAAGTTGTAATTCATCACAGAAGATATCAATTTCAGTACTGTTACAAATACCTTACAAACACACCTTATTATAAGACATAGTTAATAAATCAGATGTAATGTTCAAACGAAATCGAGACTGCGTCTATATTAATGTCAGTGAGATGAGATGTTAAAATAACATTTTCAACAAGTATTAATATAACCACAAATAATCAGTATTTGTGCAATCGAAGAAACTATGTTGGTTTCTTGCCTCGTGTATTGTGGAATTTTTTGCATGTCTTCACTGCCACAAACACCTCGTCTTCACTTACTGGTTCACCCTGAAACCAGATCCAGTCCATTATGGAATATTTGCCAAAAGCCAATGTATGATGAGACAACTTGTGACCACCATCAATGTCTTGCTAACAGCCAGTAGCATGTAATTTAATGATGGTAAGAGAGATTGCGAGCTAAAGCACCCTCAGCCTTTGGGGCATTTACATGAAAACAGGGAAAATGGTCTTAAATTTCATTGATTGAATTTCAATGATACAAACAACATCCGTGTCTAGTCTATCTATACTATGATATTGGACCCTGAATATGTGTAACGCGAGTCACACGTAATGCGAATCACAAAAAGGATACCGTAACGCGAGGCACAATGCAGTTGTTAGATTTTTCTCTTCTACTAAGACATATATCAATTAGTTGCAAAGACGTAATAAAGAGGGCAGCACTATTATGTTTTTACTTGTGACAGTGCTGCCCTCTATATAAAAAGGTTGCTAGTAATATATCCCACAATCATTTGTCTTTTCTGTTTATTAATAAAACACATGCTTCTGTAAAAAACAGAAGATTTTTAATCTGCCATCATCTATCACCAATAAAGGTAAGTACAACTATACTATTTTTGAAACATATTATAATGAATAATAAGAAACTATACATAACACTTATATTCCATAGAAAGAAAATTAATTAAAAATAAAAGGATTCAAATAGATGAGTTTTCTGTGTATATTATGTCCACATGTGCTGAATGCCGGCCAGACTGATGCATACCAGTTTGTTCTGTTATTCAGATGTCTTCATGTGTTTCAATCAAGTTTTTTACATACTAAAATATTTAGCTCTATGTTGCTAGATAGCAGTCAGTGCAAGAATTAATTAATCAGATTAACCATGTATCTGTACAGGTGAAAACAGCAGCAGAAATTAATGAAAGACGTTAAATTGGTGATTAAAATGGGCAATTTATTTGTAGCCGTGAAATTTAATTGGCTGAGAGAGAGAGGGGGGGGAGAGAGAGAGAGTCAGAAATACGCCTGAGAAATGTTGAGTTACCAACTGACATTTTACTATGTATAGTTGTATTCATAGACTGCGTGATAGCATGTAGGGCATTATGCTATTTGGTTTAAGGGTGTTCTATGACAATAGTAATGCCATTGTTTCTTTTATTTGTTCTAGGAATACTGCTACTGCTTTATATGTTGAAATGTGGGCTCTATTGAACCCGACGTCCAGGAGGCTCGCATTGGGAGTAGTCAGCCTGGTTGTAGAGCCCACATTTCTTTACAAGTGGGCTTACACTTAATCCCCACAATAAACGTCATTCATTTGGCCTTTTCATATCTCTATATCTGTGTTGTGTTGTTGATTGCATAACAACTTTTGTGTAAAAATGACAAAGCATTTTGGAAAGAAATTAAGCTGATGAATAATAGTAATTTGTCTCTTCCTTACGTCAGTGATGGTGTGACTGGGTCGCATAACATAGTTAATATGTGGAAATCTCACTGAGGATTTATTTAATCGTTTAAACAAAGACAAAGATGTAAATAATCTTTGTAAAAATGTTGAATATGAAATGGACATACAAGTGTCACACTCTGAGATTATAAGGCCATAACAGATCTGAAAGACAGTAAGAGTTGTGGCTTGGGTGGTATATATGCGGAGCATCTTAAACATTGCAGTGACAATAATTCCACTGTTATCTATGTGTTTTACTAGTTTATTTGTCCATGGTATTTACCTGAATCTATGATATATGTTGTACTTGTGCCCATTGTTAAAAACAAAAGTGCTAGCATATGTAGTAAGAGTAACTACAGACCCATTGCTCTAGTCAGTACTGTGTCCAAAGTCATTGAGAAGTTAATTTATGATCGTATTGCTTACAGTTTGACTACATGTAGCAATCAGTTTGGCTTCAAAACTAAACACAGTACAGATATGTATAAATATGCCTTCAAGGAGGCTGTATTAAAATACTGTAGTTTGAATAGTGATGTATTTTCATGTTTTTTGGATGTATCCAAAGCATTTGATCACGTAAATCACTGTTTTAGTTGAGAAACTCATAAAGTGGGGCACACCCTTGTATGTAGTTAGAATTCTAGTATTTTGGTATACTACTAAAAAAATGTATGTACGCTGGAAGTATATCATGTCAGACAGTTTTTCTGTTACTACTGGTGTATGTCAAGGAGGAATTCTCTCCCTGTATCTTTTTTGTGTCGACATGGATGATCTCAGTAAAAATTAAATAATGTAAATGCTGGATGCATAATAGGTGCAGCATTAATTAATCATTTGATGTATGCTGATGATTTAGTGCTCTTGGCTCCCTCATCCATGGGTTTATCAATGTTGCTGTCTGGCTGTTCAGATTATGGTCTAGAACATGATATCAAATACAACAGTACCAAAAGTAATGTTATGACATTTTGCTGCAAAAAGTTCAAAGATATACATATGCCAAACTTTGTTGTGTTAAATGATGAAATATTAACAAGAGTTAATAAATGTAAATAGCTTGGACATGTTCTCACTGAAGTTCTCAGTGATGATGATGAATTGGCTAGGCAGTATAAGAGATGATGACATGGCTAGGCAGTATAACAGATGATGAATTGGCTAGGCAGTATAACAGATGATGATATGGCTAGGCAGTATAACAGATGATATGGCTAGGCAGTATAACAGATGATGATATGGCTAGGCAGTATAACAGATGATGATATGGCTAGGCAGTATAACAGATGATGATATGGCTAGGCAGTATAACAGATGATGATATGGCTAGGCAGTATAACAGATGATGATATAGCTAGGCAGTACATCAGATGATGATATGGCTAGGCAGTATAACAGATAATGATATGGCTAGGCAGTATAAGAGAATTTATGCTCAGGGTAATGCCTTGATTAAAAAATTCTATATGTGTACTGAAGATGTAAAATGTACTCTGTTTAAATCGTACTGTACTTCTTTCTATACATATCAGTTATGGCATAATTATAAACCAGAATCAACTAGAAAATTATGTGTAGCATACAATAATGTGTTTAGATTGTTGTGCAATGAACCGAGGAATTGTAGCGCTAGTTATGTTTGTGTCACGGGGATTACCCACCTACAAAAAGTTGATCAGGAAAAATGTGTATAGTTTTATGACGTGTATAGCTAAGTCGGGTAATGCAATATTCCAAAGTATTATGAACAGTGATGAATTATACACATCACCACTGTGTGATCACTGGAAAAATATGCTATATATCTAGTCTTTAATCGTCATAGTCTAGTCTTTCATATAGATGTAATATTCGGGAATAAAATTATTGAATCAAATTGAATTTCAAGATTGCCTTTTGTTTAGCGAGCTCGAATATCCAATGACTTAGGCGCCATAGAAGTTTTCATCTTATTACCAATATGCTTCATTCCACAGTATACATGTGTCCTAACTCAGCAGTGTTCATGTCACATGATCTCTGGCAAGAAATGGTCTCTGTTGGGGGGTGGAGAGAAGAGAACCTAAACTGACAAACATCTGATCAGATCTGGGGACCATTTCACAAAGAAAATCAGTTCATAAGGAAAATCTATTATAAAACAGAATCCTTTGTTAAAATTAAGGAGTGTTTTCAACATGTTTCACTAACAAGCTCTATAAATCCAACATAGGCTAATGATCAAAATTTCCATCATACACTTCAAAGTGTGCACAATTGGGCAAAATAAATAAAAAAGTTGAGAAAAAGTGGCTGATAATAAACAACCTCAACCGAGGTTGTGTCAAAATTTAATAACAAATGTTTCGCAAACAACCTTGACGTTCGCAAATGCCATAAAACCCGTGCATAAAACAGCAAACACACACATCGATTTATCAATGTCAGTGCTGTAAAACAGACGCTGTGAACAAAAGCAGTCTATCCTTTAATAAGAAGCATTTTTAGGAGTGTTTCTACGATTTATTGTTTGCGAAAAAAATTTTCGAGCAAAATTTATTTTAAATAGTAAAAAATCAAGCTAATGAGCTGATAAGAATCCGAGTGAAACGGTACCTGATCTTATAGTGGGTTTATTTGCAGGGACAACCAAACAGATAGTTCAATTTAATAAGTTATCACTGTGGAATTAGTATGGCAAGCTGATCAACACTACTTGGCCAGCAGTGACATATTGCGTTAAATGGGTCTCTTAGTTGCCGCTGAACCCATAAACACTCAGGTGCTAGGAAGTAATTAGCCCTACAATGAAAACTTGGTTCCCAAAACAGGATCTAAAACATATAAATAACTTGCATGAATCATTTCACGGGAAGGAATGAAGAACACACCACTCAGATGGAATAGTACATGGTGACCCGTCTGGTGAGGTTACCATGATGTGGAATGTTAATAGATTTATATCTTGATTGGTGTGTAGCCAACGCAGAACTGACCTAGATAGGTTGAAATGGTAAATCCCTGTATACTGCAGTAAAAGGTAGGCATGCAGGAAATAGTACTGTAGCAAAAAAGTTGAATTTTTTTTACATTGGCTGAATGTAGTTTTTTTTAAGTACGCTTGTGCATATATTACATGTATACAGTGTGATATTAGCAGAAACAATGCAACATTTGAATAAACTATGAAACTCGCTAGGTTTGAAATCACGGCATCCCTGTTGCCTAGCAACTGTTATCATTATGGATTCTTTCGGAAACAGTACTGTGGAGTAGCACAAAGCAAATTTCACAGATGTGGAAGTCTCCAACTATACCAACAGCACTCGTATGTGCTTCAAGGCAAATCTTAGTTATGCAAAAAGAGAAGGCACTGTGGGCTGAGGCTGCCGCCGCAGTCTCAGTTAATGGGTGTTCAATATGGTCAGTGGCCAATGTCTGGAAGAAAGGACAGATATACAAAGGGCCCCTTTGAGAGAAAGAGGCAAGACACACAAAAACCGGAGGAGGTCCACAACCTGAGAAGCCGTGGATATGCACATGGTTCTTGATATTCTGTGGGAGGACACCACTCTCGTTACTAGAATTGAAGGTGGACATGTATATAATTAGTAAAAGTAGTTAATTCCTATTATGTTTATGGTCTGTTTACTTTTAACAGCATAAATGTATTTTAATTTTTGGCTCCATCAAAATATTCAAAATTAAATTGATATGTTGAAGGAAAATAGGAAATCTCCAAATTATATTAATAATGGACTGAAGGAGTCTATTTGATGTAACACCAGAGTTTATGATGTTGCAATACTGTATCTGATGAGAAAGAGACAAGCTGACCCCCGATATGAACTTCTTCTGATGGATGAATCTTTTGTCTGAATCAAACATTCCCCAAAGCAAAAAATCTGATAATTCGTTTTAAGGCTCAGCAGTTCATATCTATTACACAAAAAGATTATCATTGACAGCATTAGTCTGACAATTTGTGTTTACTGATTGTGATTTTGCTTCTCCATAGGGCATTTATTGCTTGTCAGCTGGATATCTTCAAGAGACAACTGCTCTCAGAGTACAGGTCAAAGCTGGTGGCCAATGACCACTGTGTTGCCAGATCCAATCAATCTGGATAACGGCTAGCTGGATGGATGAGGCTCAGGGCATGACCAAGTGGCCCTCCCTGGATGACGGCTGGCTGGATGACGTTCAGGGCATGGCCAAGTGGCTCTCCCTGGATGATGGCCAGCTGGATGACTTTCAGGGCATGGCCAAGTGGCCCTCCCTGGATGACGGCTGGCTGGATGAGGCTCAGGGCATGACCAAGTGGCCCTCCCTGCATGACATCCGGATGGATGACGTTCAGGGCATGGCCAAGTGGCCCTCCCAGCATTTTTAAGATTTATCCAAATTCTTATCTGTAAAAGTGCCAGATGACTTGACACACCGAGTGAATACAAGCCGGGCAAGGCTTGAGACATTGAGTGAATACAAGCAGGGCAAGGCTTGACACACTGAGTGAATACAAGCAGGGCAAGGCTTGAGACATTGAGTGAATACAAGCAGGGCAAGGCTTGACACACTGAGTGAATACAAGCAGGGCAAGGCTTGAGACATTGAGTGAATACAAGCAGGGCAAGGCTTGACACACTGAGTGAATACAAGCAGGGCAAGGCTTGAGACATTGATTGAATACAAGCAGGGCAAGGCTTGACACACTGAGTGAATACAAGCAGGGCAAGGCTTGAGAAACTGAGTGAATACAAGCAGGCCAAGGCTTGAGACGCTGAGTGAATACAAGCAGGGCAAGGCTTGAGACACTGAGCGACTACAAGCAGGGCAAGGCTTGAGACACTGAGTGAATACAAGCAGGGCAAGGCTTGACACACTGAGTGAATACAAGCAGGGCAAGGCTTGAGACACTGAGTGAATACAAGCAGGGCAAGGCTTGAGACACTGAGTGAATACTAGCAGGACAAGGCTTGAGACACTGAGTGAATACAAGCAGGGCAAGGCTTGACACACTGAGTGAATGCAAGCAGGGCAAGGCCCGAGACACTGAGCAACTACAAGCAGGGCAAGGCCTGAGACACTGAGCGACTACAAGCAGGGCAAAGCTTGAGACACTGAGCGACTACAAGCAGGGCAAGGCTTGAGACACTGAGCGACTACAAGCAGGGCAAGGCTTGACATACTGAGTGAATACAAGCAGGGCAAGGCCTGAGACACTGAGTGAATACAAGCAGGGCAAGGCCTGAGACACTGAGTGAATACAAGCAGGGTTCAAAGGTTTGTGCACTGCGTGGCTCACAGGCTTGTGCACTGCATGACACACAGGCTTGTGCACTGCATGGTTCACAGGCTTTTGCACTGCATGGCTCACAGGTTTGTGCACTGCATGGCTCACAGGCTTGTGCACTGCATGACACACAGGCTTGTGCATGCATGGTTCACAGGCTTGTGCACTGCATGGCTCACAGACTTGTGCACTGCATGGCTCACAGGCTTGTGCACTGCGTGGCTCACAGGCTTGTGTACTGCATGGCTCACAGGCTTGTGCACTGGGTGGCTCACAGTCTTGATCTTGCTGTCCATAATCTGCCAGTGAGATTAGTGATGTGGATGTGGCATTTCAGCAAAATAGATACATGATCTTTCACTCGGGAAGAGAAGTTGGCATCCACAGACAAAGTGTGGCACTAAACCTCTCGTCTGAGTATGTGAATGGTCTACTTTCTTACGAGACCGTTTCTCTGAGGATGATTAGTGACAGAACTGGTGTGCGAAACATCATCCAGGTATATGCACCAGACTCATCTTACCCTGGTCAACAATATCAAGACTCCTTGGGTCTGCTACAGTTAAGGTAGCTGGGGTGGTTATTATATGCTTGTAGTGAATTTAGTAGTTTCAATAGAAGTTTTTAAGATAAATTAACCATTTCTTCATAGATTGCAGTTGAAATATTATATAATATTCCAGATTAATAAAAAAAATTGTTTTCAATTTATTTGGTTATGTTACAAGATTAAACATTTTTTTGGTACATGTGAAAAAAGTTGCCATAAAATGTGAAATTATATCGTCTTGAGAAAATCCCCAAAGAAATAAATGACATACATATAAATATGACAGTGTCACTGATAACTTTGAAGAAAATGTTGATTAATATAAACAAATTACGTCTGCTACACCACCATGAATAAATTAAGCAAAATTTGAATTACAGCCTAAAGTGGCAGTGTATTTTTGACACAAACCTTCACCAATCGTAATTCAAATTCGTGTAATGTTGCCTACATGTAAGACGCAATGACATGCCAAACTGCAGCATTGTAAGTGTTGTAGTTCTTAAAAAAAAAACTGAATTAGGTAACGTTTTCTGAATGTTAGTGATAACAGAAATGTCGATAGATACGTGTATCATGCTTGAAATGTGACAATTTTCACTGGCATTTTACATATTGTTGACAAAACACAACGGCCATTTCTAATATTGACATGTGTCATTAATTTGCTGCCACAATGGCCCTTGAATCTGTATTTGTAATGTGTTGTCATCTATGATATCAGGTTATGCCAGCCATCTTACAAACACATGGCAAGGCATGTTTCTGATCACTTTGATTGGACCGTTATGTGGTGGGGTCACCAGGTCACAATAAACTACGTTAGCACTGACATTTGCTGGTTTAAGGACGTGATTTAGTTAGGTAGATATAATATTAATGCGTACTGGAATCACAGTAACCAGATGATATGTTCTGCATTCACATTGAAAGAAAATAAAGCTGGTTTGAAGATTTAAGCACACACGGTTATTACAATGGAAACATCATCAGCATTTCCAAGAAGTCAGGGGGATTTCCAAAAGGACAGTTTTTTAAAGGATGGATTGGCAAAATGTGGCGATTATTTCTGGTGTCGACGTTCAGTTCAATATTTCATAGGATGTTATGAGAAAAAAATTAAGAAATCGACACGTTAGCTGCCCAAGCTACCTTAAAGATCTGTGCCGTCCAAAAGGACGAAGAACTACAGGTTCAGGGAGATTTCAATGCAAAAGTGGGTGACGACCAACATTCTTCATGGCCAGAAGTTGTTGGAAAGTTTGGACTGGGCCGTGCGAATGACAGAAGACAACAACAGCTGCTGTGTTGTGCTATAAATTATCTCTTCATTGCCAAATCAGTGTTTCAACATGTCAACATTAGGAGAGTGATGAATTTCACCAGATGAATCAAATTGACTATATTCTTGTCGAGAGGAAACTCAAAGGCTAGCTGAAGAACTGTAGGAAATACAGATCAGCAGCACTTGGCTCATATCACTTCCTGTTCATAGTAAATATAGACGTCAAACCCTGTGTTTCAAGATGAAACAGGAAAGTAGCCAAGACGTACGATGTGGATAAGCTTTGTGATAGAGAGTCAAGGCAAGAATTCCATGTGAAGATTGGTGGAACCTTTGAACATCTATTGGAACTTGGTGATATACCAGTGGAGGAACTCTGGCTAGACTTCAAAGAGACAACATATGAAATCACTGAGAATCTGGTAAGATTCAGGGGTAAAAAGCAGGTCGTCAATCTTCCATCAATTCTAGCAAGAGAGTGTAAGGAAACGCGAAAGGCACATACAGAGTATTTGGAGAATACCTCAGAGATGCGTGAAACATAGAGATAAGAACAGACCAGTGAAGAAAGCAATAACCCACAAGAGAAAACAACTTGAGGAAAAGTTATGGAGGAGGATTTCAGGAAAAACAACTTCCGTAATTTGTTTTAAAATGTGCGAGAACTCAGCAACAAGCCATGGAAACATCTCATGGCTGCACAGAATGTTGACGGAAATCTAAAACAGCTCCAGATGAGGTGTTAAAATGTTGAGAAACATACTTTGAGAAACATCTTAACACAAACTGGCTAAGATCAGAGGAAGCACTTGACGACATTCCGACATCCCAGGACTGGTTGGACCACCAATCTTACTAGAGGAGGTACAGAAGGCTGTCAAAGCAATGAAGTCAAGATAACATCCCAGGACTGGTTGGGCCACCATTCTTACTGGAGGAGGTACAGAAGGCTGTCAAAGCAATGAAGTCAAGATAACATCCCAGGACTGGTTGGGCCACCATTCTTACTAGAGGAGGTACAGAAGGCTGTCAAAGCAATGAAGTCAAGATAACATCCCTGGACTGGTTGGGCCACCATTCTTACTAGAGGAGGTACAGAAGGCTGTCAAAGCAATGAAGTCAAGATAACATCCCAGGACTGGTTGGGCCACCATTCTTACAGAAGGTTGTCAAAGCAATGAAGTCAAGGAAAGCACCTGGAGCTGATCGCATTATGGCTGAAGTTTTGAAAGCGGGAGGAGAGGAGATGGCTGAGATGCTCCTGAAGATATGCAATACAGCATGGAAAGCTACCGACAGATTGGAGCTGAAGTATGATCAACCCAATAAAAAAAGGGTGCAAGTTAACCTGTCAAACTACAGAGGAATTTTCCGGATATCCATCCCGGGTAAGGTCTTCTGCGAGATGATACTCATGAAGATAGATGACAAAATTGACACACATCTATCAAAGCATCAGTTTGAATTTAGGAAGAACAGAGGGACAGTAGTTATCTTCATTGTGCGACAGATCATGGAAAAGGCACAAGAGCACCAGGTCCTGCTGCATTTCAATTTTGTGCACTTCAAGGCTGCATTTGACACTATCTGGAGAAGAGCTTTGTGGAAGATGTTGAGGTTTACTGGGTGGAGCCCAAAATTACATCACTAATTGAAGCTATGTATGATACTGTTGAATGTGCAGTCGTCATCAATGATCAACTGACAGAATGGTTTAGAGTGGAAATAGGAGTGACCCAGGGCTGTTTGTTATCACCTATCTTGTTCAGTTTGTTCCTGGAGTTTGTCATGGCAGACCTGAAGAGCTTTTGCAAGAAGTTTAAGCTAGATACCAACCTCACCTTTGACATCAGATATGCAGATGACACAATGATTATGTCTACCATGTTTAAGAAGCTACAAATCACAACTGAAGAATTACATGCTGCCAGTAGGAAATGTTGTATGAAAATCAACTTCTCCAAATGCAAGGTAATCACTTCATCGGATAAGCGTATTACTCTGGAAGGCAAAGAACTCAAGACTCTGAGTGAGTTCTGCTTCTTGGGTAACATACTACTGTCTACAGAGATGTTAGTAAATGAATAGCCTTAGCATCAGCAGCCTTTGGTAGACTCAGAAAAAAAATATATTTTCAAAAAAAGCATCTCAACAAGACTGAAAGCCAGATTACATGGAGTCCTTATACTGCCAATAGCAATCTATGATATGGAGGCTTGGACGCTACGATCACAGGAGATTCAATCTCTTGAGGTGTTTGAGAGGTGTTACCAGTGCCAACAGACTACAAAATATCAAGATCAGAGAGAACACTCTGAATCTATCACAGATGTCATCAGACACAGAAGACTCTGGTGGTTTGGGCATGTTTGCTGTTTACAAAGAGATAACATCATTAGGCAAGTATACAAACCAGACTTCAAAGGACAACAAAAGAGAGGAACACCACTGAGTGATAAGATTAGGAATGATTCTGGGCTCCCACTATTGACAGCAGAGCAGCATGTCATAAATAGAACAGAATGTATTTGTATATGATGCTTATCATAATTCTGTATTGATCATTGTGAAACATAAAGATTATTATTATTATGGTGTATGTTTTTAAGTCAAGTAAGTCATGTAAGTCAATTACTGCAGCTTTGGGATCCACTTTTGGAACTTCTCTACTATATACCTAGTATCTGCTTTTCAGCCTTCCCCATCAAAGATGCCGAAGGTGTACGGTACACCATGCACACCAGACTGGATCATGTAAGTGGAGCAACATGGGCCAAGGACGTTGCAACTCAGACCAACTCAGAAGAAGCACCACCTCCTGCACTGACTCAGACCGACACAGAAGAAGCACCACCTCCTGCACTGACTCAGACCGATGCAGAAGAAGCACCACCTCCTGCACTGACTCAGACCGACTCAGAAGAAGCACCACCTCCTGCACTGACTCAGACCAACTCAGAAGAAACACCACCTCCTGCACTGATTCAGACCATCTCAGAAAAAGCACCACCTCCTGCACTGACTCAGACCAATTCAGAAGAAGCTCCACCTCCTGTACTGACTCAGACCAACTCAGAAGAAGCACCACCTCCTGCACTGACTCAGACCGATGCAGAAGAAGCACCACCTCCTGCATTGACTCAGACCGACTCAGAAGAAGCACCACCTCCTGCACTGACTCAGACCAACTCAGAAGAAGCACCACCTCCTACACTGACTCAGACCGACTCAGAAGAAGCACCACCTCCTACACTGACTCAGACCATCTCAGAAAAAGCACCACCTCCTGCACTGACTCAGACCAACTCAGAAGAAGCTCCACCTCCTGCACTGACTCAAACCAACTCAGAAGAAGCACCACCTCCTGTACTGACTCAGACCGACACAGAAGACGCACCACCTCCTGCACTGACTCAGACCGATGCAGAAGAAGCACCACCTCCTGCACTGACTCAGACCGAATCAGAAGAAGCACCACCTCCTGCACTGACTCAGACCGAATCAGAAGAAGCACCACCTCCTACACTGACTCAGACCAACTCAGAAGAAGCACCACCTCCTGCACTGATTCAGACCATCTCAGAAAAAGTACCACCTCCTGCACTGACTCAGACCGACTCAGAAGAAGCACCACCTCCTACACTGACTCAGACCAACTCAGAAGAAGCACCACCTCCTGCACTGATTCAGACCATCTCAGAAAAAGCACCACCTCCTGCACTGACTCAGACCAACTCAGAAGAAGCTCCACCTCCTGCACTGACTCAAACCAACTCAGAAGAAGCACCACCTCCTGTACTGACTCAGACCGACACAGAAGACGCACCACCTCCTGCACTGATTCAGACCATCTCAGAAAAAGCACCACCTGCACTGACTAAGAAGCACCACCTGCACTGACTCAAAAGCACCACTTGCACTGACTCAGAAGCACAACCTGCACTGACTTAGAAGCACCACCTCTTGCACTGACTCAGAAGAAGCACCCCAGCATAAGCTCTTCTGGTCTGCCATGACGAACCCCAGGGGGTGAAGGAGGAGACACTCTCTGGGATGCCTGGTGTGACACCCCGGGATGAAGGAGGGTGACAGTCCATTGGGATGCCTGGTGTGACACCCCAGGGTTGAGGGGACAGCCCTGGAGGTGAAGGAGGGCAAGACTCACTGGGATGCCAGGTGTGACACCTCAGGGCTTGAAGGGACAGCCCTGGGAGTAAAGGAGGGGACACTACCTGGGATGCCTGGCGTGACACCCCATCCTAACCTCCACATCTCCGACATCCCGGAAGTAAAAGATGAAATCACGAATGAGTTAGTGATTGCCACTATGAAGAAGATGGGATTGGAAGACATCGGTGTCTCCGATTTAGAAAAAAGTCATCGCCTTGGTCAGAAGACAATCACGGTCGTCCACACAGTCACATGATTACTGTGCACCTCTGCAGTGAGGCGGTCAAAGATGATGTTTATCACGCACGAACAAAACTACAGAACCACAATAGTCAACACCATGATGAACAGAAAAGGGTGCAGTGTTGCATACAAATCCAGATCCCTCAAAAAGGAAAAAAATCAGATTGTTGGACGTATGCAGGGAGAGTTCTTCTAAAAACAAATGCGGGACTGATCGAACAAATTGGTAAAGCATGAGTGTTGCATTAGATGAGTGTGCCACAAGATCTCATCTGAAGCTTTGCCAGTGTGGGATATGTGTTTTCAACCACACGCCATATTTAGCATGTTCCCCAGACGGACTGAACTGGTTGATGGTGATTGCATTGGCAAGGTCAAAAGCCCATACACTGCACATGACAAGCCGGTGTGACCTGCTGAATGTGCTCTATTTGGATCAACATGCTGATAGAGCCATGTCACTGGACAGACACCACAATTACTATTGTCAGTGTGCTGCCAGGGCTGAAGAGAGAACAGCAGGCGATGAGATTTGTTGAATCCCTCCATTTTCAGTGCAAGCATTGCCCATACACTGGCAGTTATGTGAATTCTATTCGTCGCTTCACCTTTGTGACTTGACAAAGTTATATGTTACATTTGAGAAACGTTGACGCATGAGCTGAGCAAGGGGCATGAGGCCTTACAGATAGTGCAGAAAGTGATGCAGTGATGCTGTGACTATATGACACAGTGCGGGAGCCAAGAAAAGAAAGCACAACCACAAACCTGGAGCAGGCAGTAGCAAAGTTGGCAGAAGCCAGTGCTTTCTATGGATTAAGGAAAAATGAGCAAAGCAAATATAAGTAGACAAAATCCACCTTGCAGGAACATAAGTAAGATTTGGTGAATTCTTCTTTTTTTCAATAACCAGATCAATTGGTTGCGCAATTCATATTCAACTTAGTTGTTCATATTCAACTTAGTTGTTCTTAGTCACGTACATACTTGGTTCATGTTTTTCAAGATTTTGTGAGAAATTATCGGAACAAAAGCGCTCAGAATTAGATGATACCCCCAGGAAGTAGATATTCCACATGTCTTGGCAGCACATGGACTGGGGCAACAACAACCTACTTTGCAAATAAAGACAAATCCACAATGAGAATGAACTGGTGCCAAACCATTGACTTACACTACAGCTGGTCAGTAGAAGATGATGGAGTGACGTCAGGATGCTAGCTGCTGATCAATCCAAGTGCAGCACTTTGACTGCCACATGTGTCTCTAGACACAGCAGTCACTAAGTCTAAGTACGTCCACAACCATGATACTACTATTGTCACAAAGAATTCACAATGACTACTACACTATTCAGGAACATAAATAAGATTTTGTGAACTCTTCTTTTTTTGAAGAATTTTTTTCTATCTTTACTTTTCCATGAAATCATAAAGAGAACCAGGATTGAAAGGAAGAACTTATGACCACAGTTGAATGACATTATGATTCTTGACTTTCTCACCTTTCTTCGCTGCTAATTGGCCAAAGGAAAACATGTGGGAGGCCAGTATGTCACGATGAGGTCAATGGTGGCCTCTAGAAGAAGGAGGCAAGCATTTTACGTTCACAGGATCAAACTAAAGGACAGTGTTCATGATGCTATCAATATCCAGTCCAGTACAGAGAGACAAGTGTGAAATGTGTGATTTGCTTTTTTCCTGTTTCCTTGATTTATGACTGTGATGAAGCAGTGGCTGTGCTGCTGTATACAGGCCATCAGGACTCATCCATCAACTATACACAACAACAATGGTGGTGTCCATTTCACAGACAACACCATGCATGAAACCTAAGTGTGTTTGTTGTTTAAATAGACAGCCGTGGAGATCTATCTACATCTATTAGGTGGTTAAAAAATGGGAACAAAACGAACTCACAAATAAGTTGAGTGTGCTAGTGGGAGATGACAACGTCTCTGTCAGGGAAGACACTGTTCATTCGGCATGGGCCTATGTGTTAACTGCATTAGAATGATCAATGAGGCCCATAAACTGGTGAACAAATTAAAGAAAATGTCACCTGTCACTGTTGTCTTGTGTCACTGATCTGTCATTCAGTTTACACTGGAGGGCCTGGGGAAGTGTGGTAGCAGTGGTCAGTCAGTGAAGGGGTAAATTGTTTGTACCACTCACCATGGTGCATGGTGCCAAAGACAGTCCCTTTTCCGATCAAGAATATATAATCAAGTTGTGGTAATGGTGATATGGTGTGTGGGAAAGATTTGTTGATCTTTTCTTTTTTCAATGTAATTTCCTTGTGATCTACCATGATATCATAGAATCATAGTTATTGTGTTTGTGCATTCTCTGATTTACAGCATCTTCACAACAGTATATCAAAGTATTCATTTTGACAAGATGAAAGTCGGTGGACTGTGTTATTCACAACCATCCACTTCAAGCAACTGTTGTCTTTTTTATTCCACAACATTTTGTTGTTCCTGTTTACTTCTCTCAGAATGTTTGCCAAATAAGTGAAATAAAAGAACCAGGGCTGAACAAACCAACTTACGACTACGGTTGAATGATAATATGATTATTTAATAGATTGATGTTGCGGTGGGATGAAGACTGAGATATTCAGAAATATATCCAGAAATAAAAACAAGTCCCTTGAGAGCTAACAATGTCAATTAAAACACATAATGATCGTTTGTTTTCTGATTGGTAGTTTTAGCTGTGTCTACACAGACAATGCAATGATACAAATTATAACGTTGCATCCAATAATGTTTCAACTACCCGTCTTTCCACTGCCTTAAGAATGTGCCACTGCTAGAAAGGAAGACATTCACTGTTCATTTGCAAGACTGAAAATGGCAGAGAAGGCAAATATACAAACTCTCAGCTTCCTCCACTAACACTTGGCCCAAAGAAGACAGCGAAAGGCCCATACGTTATAACAAGGTCAGTGGCGACGCCCAGAAGGGGGCAAGCCTTTTATACTTGGCAAGCTCAAGAAAGAACAAAATGAATATCTGTTGTCACTATTAAACATCTAACCACTACAGAGAGAGACAAGTGTAAACTGTTTCATTTGTTTGTTCTGTTTCCCTGTTTGATGAATGTAATGTGGCAGTGGGTGTGGTGCAGTATTCACACTCAACGTGTTCGCTACTTCACTTCAGATGCTGCAACATGCCCAGTGAAGATTGCTTAGTTGAGGGACTGGAAGGCCATGATACAGGCCACTCTGGGGGTTCTGAACCACTTACTGGTTCATGTCCACGGTCCTGGTGATACTGGGCTCCGAGGACTTGACGCCATACCTATTGCAAGGAAAATTAGCGTCTGGAAGAAAACCTACTTCGCTGCCATTCATGAAGACACCGATAAATTTTGCACCAAGTTTGAAACAGATTGTACAATACAACAGATTGGCAATCTCTACACCAGCATCTGACGACCATGATGGAGAAGAATGTACCAACAAAGAACAGGAAGTAAGGCCATGGCTTACATCCTCAGTTCTGCAAAGTCTTCATCATGGAAAACCTTGATGATATGCCCAAGTTTGATGAAAACACCCATCCAGACATGCCTGATATCACTCTCAGCGAAAAGGATGTGTGCAAGTTTTTAGCAAAAGAGATCGCACCTGCACTGACCCTCTTGTTCAACAGATCTCTCGCAGCAGGCCAAGTCCTGCAATCTTGGAAACATGCACTGGTCCAACCCATCTTTGAAACGGGAGACAGGAGAGAAGCCGCAAACTACTGGCCCATCTCCCTGATGAGTATATGTTGCAAGCTATTGGAACACATTGTGAGGTCAGAAATTACAAGTCTTCTCAACTTCAACAACATCATCACGGATGCCCAACACGGATTCCGCAAGAAACGCTCCTGCAAAACTCAATTAATCCTCACGGTTGACGACCTAGCAAATGAAATCGATAAAGGTCAGGCGGACATGATCCTCTTGGATCTGTCTAAAGCTTTCGACAGAGTACCACATCAGAGACTCCTCCTCAAATTAAGATCATACGGTATCACAGGTAACACCAATAAGGCTCCAAATTCTCCGTTCTCAAACTGACACATACCTACACTCCTTCTTCCCATCATCAATCTGACTTTGGAACAGTGTACCTGTAAAGCATCATCAGCTACATCCCTACCCTCATTCAGGTCTTCACTGAAGGGATGGATGGGCACCACATATAATCATCAAAATAGATCAATGGCATTGTCTTTTATCGAGTATTAACTTTTTATTTTTTATTGTTGTTTTTAACTTTTAAGTTTTAGTGTAACTTTTATACCGCTGCCTTTTAAATCACTGGAAAAGCGCTCGCTCCACACGCTATTCCCCATGTAGAGTTTATTCCTTGATACTCGGGGCATCTACAGTATTACAAAGAAAGAAACAAACAAAGAAAGAGAAGGTCACAGAGGTGTGGAACCTTTTATAATTATCATGGACAGTGCTAAACCATGCTAGCCAAATCCTTGGCACCAATGTGACCATGCGCAGTGAACCTATCAGTACCAACACATAAGGATACCATGCAGTTCCTGAGAGACCAACCCATATGTGTGCTAGACATGTTTGGCACGGTAAAGACAAAAACTGGTGACATAAAATATATTTAACATTTTATACTTCTTCTAAATGACATACCGTATAGATTTAACAAGATTTAACAAGATTGCCATCTCGAACAAGTTCCAGATGGCAAGTGGACAAGGAAGCCATTGGCTTATCGAGAGTCCAACAATTTTCACATCTATGTGTAGCCCGCCCTTATCAGATATCTGTCAATTCTATTTTTAAACATATTCACACTACTAGCATTAACACAATCGTTTGGCAGTTTGTTCCATTCATTTATCACCCTCTGTGAGAATGAGTACTTTCTCATGTCCAACCTACACTGCTCCTTAACTAATGCTGCTTTGTGTCCTCTGGTTCTACTGCCTTCTTTAAGTTTGAAGAACATATTCCTATCAACATCCTCATAACCGTTCACTATTTTAAACACTTCTATTTGGTCTCCTCTTAGTCTCCTGGTCTCTAGTGTTGTCAAACCACATTGTAATAAGCGACTTTCGTAACTAAGGTCTCTTAATTCTGGAATCATCTTAGTTGCTCTTCGTTGTATTCTTTCTAGCTTATCTATGTCTTTTTACGATATGGCCTCCATGCTTGAATACAATATTCCAAATGTGGTCTAACTATTGCTTTGTACAGGGGTACAATTAGATGTTTCTCCTTATACGTGATAGTTCTCCTAATTAGGCCTAGAATTTGATTTCCTTTCGAAGCAGCAATCCCACATTGCTCTGAAACTTTCATGTCAGCATTAAATATTACTCCTAAATCCTTTTCTTGTGTGGTTCTACCTAGTACAGCATCCCCCATTTTATATTCCTCATCCATATTTCCATGTCCTATGTGTATACATTTACACTTCCCAAAATTGAATAACATTTGCCATTTTTCTGACCATTTAACTAATTTTTCTAGATCATCCTGTAAACTTTGTTTATCTGTATCATTAGTAACCTTTCTGAATACCTTTGTGTCATCTGCAAATTTGAGTACTTTGCTAGATATGTCATCCTCCAAATCATTTATATATATTAAAAACAGTATAGGGCCTAACACTGATCCCTGTGGTACCCCACTCAAAACAGATTTCCAGTTTGAAATCTTACCATCTACTATTACTCTCTGTCTTCTGTGTGTAAGCTACTTTTCTATCCAGTTGATTACATCATTGCCTATACCATGGGCTTTTAGTTTAAGTAACAATCTTTGATGTGGCACTTTATCGAAAGCTTTCTGAAAATCTAAGTAGACAACATCCACTGGTGACCCGTGATCTACCCACTTTGTAATTTCTTCTAAAAAACATAAGAGATTGGTTAGACATGACCTTGCTTTTAGGAATCCATGTTGAGATGTATTTATTAATTTATGTTTTATGAGGAATTCCACCATGTGGTCTCTAATTAATGTTTCAAGTAATTTACATACAACTGATGTTAAACTCACTGGTCTGTAATTTTCTGGCTTCTTCCTCGATCCCTTCTTAAACAGCGGCGTAATGTTTGCTTCTTTCCATTCTGAAGGAACTATTCCTTCTTCTAGTGACAAGTTAAATAAGTTTGCAAGTGGTGTACTAATTTGATCAACAATTTCCTTTAGCAGTTTTGGTGGTATCCCATCAACTCCAGGTGATTTATTATCTTTCATCTTCTTAATTTTCTTTGCTATCATTTCAGGAGTTACAAATAACTGCCCTAAATATTCTGATGTATTGCCCTCAAATTTAGTTAATGGAACTGGAAGTGAGCTGATATCTTCTGTGGTAAAAACTGAGCTGAAATACTCATTCAGGACCTCTGCCATTTGGAACCCATCTGAAATTATGTTTTCACTGTTGCTTTCCAGTGGTCCGACCTTATCTCGAACTTTCTGTTTACTCCTTACATAAGCATAGAAACTCTTGCTGTCATTTTTATATTACCTGCCAATTTTTGTTCAAAGGTTCTTTTAGATTTTCTAATTTCAGTAGTAGCTAGGTTAAGTGCCTCTTTGTAGTTGGTGTAGTCTTCTACATTTCCAGTGTGTTTATAGACCTTCCACAGCATCTGTTTGTGAGCAATTTTTCTAATAGCTTCTTTTGACAGGTGTTTTTTCCTGGATCTTTTCCTTGTTTTCTTAATGGAATAAATTTCTCAATAATGCCCTCAATCTCATATTTTAAACAAGTCCAGCATTCTGTTGCTGTCTTGTTCTTCAGCAAATTATTCCAATCTATATTTGCTAGATATGTTCTCATCACTTTATATCTGCCTTTGTTGAAGTTCCTCCTCCATTGTTTTTATATGTATTCCTGTTTTTACTTTTATATTAAAATGGATTTGGTTATGGTCACTTGAACCCAAAGGTTCGTGTACTTTAACATTGTCAACTAATTCATTTTGAGAAGACAAAATTAAATCTAACACATTCCCACCTCTGGTTGGTTCCAAGACATGTTGAGTAAGGAAACAATCCTGTGTTAGAAGTAGAAACTGATGGTCGTCACCTCCAGCACTCTCTAATGATTCCCATTGTATATGGCCATGGTTAAAATCACCCATTATAACACATTCTCCCTTGCTCACCTCCCTATTGCCTTTTGTAATTTTACATCTTCCTCTTCTCCTATGTTAGGACTACGATAAACTACTCCTATTGTTAATGTTGAGTTCCTGGTAACTATGTTACACCAAATTGCTTCCACACTATCTGCTTCACTTTTCAGAGTAATTTCATATGCTTGGATAGATTCTTTAATATACAAAATTACTCCACCTCCCCTTCTTTCTCGTCTATCCTTCCTAAACATTACATAGCCTGTCAGTGCTAACTCAGCATCTACTATATCTTCATTTGCCCATGATTCTGTGATGCCTATTACATGAGGATCAATATCTGCTACCATAATGTCTAACTCACTTTTTTATTTACTATGCTCCTGGCATTTAAGCATACACATTTAAGTTCATTGTCTGAAATTATTGGTGAACATTTCTTTGGATGTGTATTTGTAGTAGTACTCCTTTGAGTTTTCTCTGTCAGTTCCCCCTGCGCATCTAGTTTAAATAATCTATGGTACCTGTGCCCTCGTCGACAACTCTAACAAACTCACACGCAAGAACTGCAGCGCCCTTCCCTGTCAGATGAAGTCCATCTCTCATGAAAAAGTCACCTCTTTCCCACAAAGTTTAACCACATGTCTACGAAGCCTACTCCCTCCTCCATACATACCTTCTGTACCTGTGTGTTGATCGCCATCCTTCTACAGTTCCTATATTCCTCACCCCTGCCTCCCATTATTGGTAATATCCCCGACAATACGATCTGCCCAACTCGTGCCTCTTTGAGTGTCTTGATCAACCTCCTGTACTTACCAATGATGGCTGACGTTCCCTCCTTATCTGCATTGTTCGTTCCCACATGCACGAGAACAGCACCTCCCGTGCCACCACCCATGACCTGTCCTGCCTTCTCTGCTATATCCTCTACTTTTGCCCCTGGTAGGCATACTGTTATGTCATCTCCTCTATTTACAATTTTATCCACTTTCCTAATGATGGAATCCCCCATAAATACCCGAGCTTTCCTCGCTTTCCCCTGTGATACTACATCGGCAAAGCTCCTTTCCTGTTGCACACTACTAGTATGCCCCCTTTCTCTCCTATCATCAACCTTTACCGTCTTACCACCTGGCAATCCCTCTCCACTCACCCGATAGACGTTCAGTGCACGAGTGCAAAGGCCTTGGGTGTGCATCTATTAGTTTCTCAGACATGGCCTGAATCATGAACCCCCGATTTTCTGAACAGGGGTGAAAACGGCCAAAATTGCCAAAGTCCACAGTGCGGCACCACTGTTATATCCTGTGCGTAGTGCCTCTAGGGAATGATATGTATGTAGGGCCATTTCAGCCCTACATACTTATCGTTCGTGCCGATGCCAGATCAATTCGATCGTCTTAACAAGGTCTACTTGACAGTCACTAGATATCACTTGGAGCAGTATGGCCACCGTACGTTCTCAGTGGCTGGACCGGTTCCATGGAATGCCCTGACTCCACTGCCATTACTAAAGACACATCTGTTCTGACAGGCTTTCGTGCAACTTTGCACTTTGCAGCAGTGATATTCCAGTGACATTTTAGCTACACATTTGATCTATGTATTTGTGATTAGTTAAACTAACTTACTCTACCTATTTATTTACTAATTTAAGCACCTTATTTATTTTAGTTATTTAACCTGTTAGCTCATTTAATTTATTCTTTTAATCTGTTTTAGCTCATTTTAACATACTTTACTTATACATGTACAACTGTAGCACCTTTGAGCAGGTGTTTCACAGAGATACATGGCGTGTTATAAATGTTTAATAATAATAGTTCGGGAACCATGTCATTGAATTGCCAAGTCATCGCAACTAAACACTGTAACGTCTATGGCAGTTAGATGAGAATTCTGCCATTGCTGGACGTTCTACTGTAGAAAGACATATTCCATATCATGTAAAATAAAGGCAGTCGTTTCAGTGAATTATCTGCATGGCGGTGAAATCGGCCTCTTAAGTTAGACTGCTGCCAAAATTCAATGTGGCGCCACTGTTTTATCCTACGCATGGTGCCTCTATGGAATGATTCAGGAATGTCATCAAATCACCATGCCATTGTAAACTAAAATACCGCCATTGCTAGAAAGGAATATTTCATGTCATTTAAATTAAAGGCAGTGGATGCAGTGAATTCTGGCTCAAGCAAGAAAGCTGTGCAAAATAACGTAGTGCCAAATTTAAACTGTATGATGCATGCACTGATGTATCATTGGATAAAGCAATCCAATGCACTAATAAGTTTAGGCGACCAGCAAAATAAGCAAACTTTATTGTAATCTAAGCCACCAGTTTGTGTAGGCAGTATTTCTGGGTCGTTGAAGTCACGAGGTTCGAAGTAATAGTATGTGAGTTACTGAAAACGTACAAAATTCTACTGAAAACTTGTATGCACCATCATCACCAGCGATTCTCTAAATTAAACATGCACTTCGCTTATCTATGAGTTTCAGAGAAGCAGAAATCCATCAAGAGATGGTGTAGTTTATCTCCTATGTTTTTCTGATGCACTGTTCAGAATAACCTGGGTATAGCAGACAATACTGGGACCGCAGTAGACAGGTGTCTATAATAGACAGAGGGCTGTAAGCGTGCGACAAGTTAGAGGCAGACCAGGAGAAGGAAGCGAGTACTCACACAGTCAGGGAACTTGAGGGGATACGTTGTGGCACATTCTTGCTGGTGTTCAGCCGCACACAGGAAAGACACCTCTGTCAGTAGAACACCCTCTCCTTTGTTGTGTATGTATAATGCAAGCTGAAAGAAAGCAGCACATATCCATGATATTATTAGAGGTCCCAAATTTAATAATTTCCCAAGGTTAATCATTTCTAAATGTTTGACTAGTGCAAATCCAAAATCCAAAACTATTTTAACTTACACAAATCAGTCTTCACAAACGTTACAAATAGTGGCCCTGACATCAATCTTTCAGGAAAAAAGATTATCAAATACATGAAGAGAACAGATTAGACTAAAAGTGAATAGAATAGACTAGAACTACACCAGCCTACTAATAACTGTTGTTAGTTATGGCATGGCTTCTCTTGCATATTAGATATTCACAAGATAATATTCTACTCACCTCATATTTTACATCAATGGAGAAGTCGGATTTCGGCTTGACTGAGATCAGTCTTTCACTTACACTGATGGAAATAATCAAACAGTATTATCAGTGATTCTGTCACAATAATAATACCATCAAGTAATGATACTTATTAGGCATATTTTTTGGGGGTAAAAATTATGCAAGCGTTGTATAGCACGGATGGGTGCAACACTTCAAAAAGTATTAAAAACAAATTTAATATAAGCATACAATAAGGTCTTTGTGACAGTTTTGCAGCACCATTTTTGTCTTCCACTGTGGAGAACACTGCCAACCTGATAAAACATTACTGATTCACCCTAAGATTAATTTGGCAACAAACTTCCATCCCGCAAAAAACTCTCTTCCCAAAACTGGGTGGCGTCACCAAGAGACTTTCCTTCATCACCTGAACCACTCTCCAATTTCAATGACAAATGCAGTAAAACATTTCGCTTACATTTTAATGAGTTCTGAGCTCATCAGGAAGCCCGCAGCAAAGTCAGGAAAGGCAAAAGGGTTGTCTGGGCGCCTAAAATGGTGTATGATGGTAGCATCCTTGTCATGCAGACCCCTTCCAATAAACAGGCTCTGTACACATGAACACACAACCACACTGGTATGATTCTTATAAGACATGCTGTCCATCATCACACCCAGTCTGCTCAAGAAACTAACTCGGAATGTGTATAACACATTTACTGTTGACAAGTGGCTGTCAACTTATGTAAAAAATTACATTGCCATGTCCATCATGAAATGCATCATCACACCCTTAATAAACATCATTCATTTGGCCTTTTCATAACTTTACATCTAGCTTGCGTTGTTGATTGTATAAAATAAATGTATGCATTATTTATTACATAAAGTGAGTATTTAATCAGATATCTAAAGCAATGTCCTGTTCCTCTGTCTAGGTCTGTCAAATATTTAGGAAACATTTAAAATTAAACAGTCTAGGGCGTAATGGAACCTTACCCTGACTGTTTCCTTAGATATTGCACATTTGAGACTATTTTGCAATTTATCAGGCCTTGTTGGGTAGATGCAAATATGAAACTCTTGTGATACACTGCTGAACAAAACAAACATATTACGCTAAGAGCCTAAGACATAGAAAACAAAAAAGCAAATGAAGAGATGTTCATAAATACAGAATGCACACAATATCAAACCTATATAGGACAAAAACATTACCTCATCATGATTGTAGCTGGACAAACTGTGCAGTAATTTTGTCACATTCAGTCTTGTTTCAACATCACTGACAAACAACCACTTCTGTGTTTTATGAACAGTCAGAATGCTACAAAAAAAGAAATGCAGACATCAGCTAGTGATACGTATGAAGAGAGAAACATGTCTCATCTAGACATGTACCCAGATTGTAATCAAACAGTTTTTTCTACGCACATTTGTCATACACTTGCACAACACCATTTTAGAACAATGATATAAATTGCATTTTATTCCAGATAAAGCACACGTAGCATGCTACAGCAAAATTATCACTACACTCAAATAGATTAGTGCTATGTCCACTGCTTCAAAGTCACAGCCGAGTGACAGTCAATTGACACAATCGTAGCCACAAATTACCCTAATGGGTCTCACAAGGGCGTTTAAATAGTGATACATCACTAATTTTTGCATTGCAATATTACACGACAATTTAAAATGCATGAATTTCTTTTGGAAAAACAGATGTATATTTATCTGCAGAGAAAGCTGAGCCATATGCTCCAGTCGCAATTCTATCCTAGCATTTAGTGCCAATGATAAAACATTCCCTTGATGATTAACTCATAAAACATGATGCACACTGGTTGCATGTCTAATTTGGTGACTGACGACTGACCTAGGTAGAATGGGAAGAATTGTCCATGACCCTGTGGTGGGCCATATCTCATGCAAAAGGTGAATCACTGGCTGCTCTGGCTGCAACATAATATAGAATGCACATTCATATTTAATGGCCCCCACCACACACTGATAGTATTAAGATCCTTTGGTCAACGCTGCTAGCAGCATGAATATGTTTAAAAACAAGGTTGACACATATATCAGGAGGGCGGGTTATAAGTAGGTGAACATTGTTGGACTCTCGATAAGCCAATGGCTTCCTTGTCCACTTGCCATCTGGGCCTTTAGCTTGGATGGCAAATCTTGTTAAATCTTGTTAAATCTCATAAACAGTTTCAAGTTCAAGATCTTGTGTTGTCATACATGGAGATATGGGTGATAATTTGCACTTTCACAACATATGACCCACTAAGACAACTGCTTTGGGAGGCAGCAGTGAAACAGCCGGAGAATCAGAGGAATGACACACTGAATTGGACGGTAAACTAAATTGGACACAGGAGGTCACAATGAAGGTCAAAATATTGTCCTGGAGAGTGCTGTGGAGAAGTACTGCCAACCAGTAAGAGCTGTACACTTCAATAACAATACCTCCAAATCATGCAGCCAGGGATGCTAGAGAGGATGTTGTATTTAAACCATAAATGGACAAACTGTAATTATTGATGAATTTTGAGAGAGATAACCATACTGTTTGAAAACAGACTCCTTTATTTACAAAGTTCTGTGTTATCCTTTCATAAAATTAAAGTAGTACCATCGTTTTGCATGTTCCAATTCATGCTCAAAAGAATATTTTTTTATATTTAAAAACTATGAAGATAATTAATTGGATGTTTCAAATATTTTATCAACGTTGCAGTCAAAATTAGTGTCACAATTGTTTATGATGTACGTACATATCATAAACTTACATGTTTCAAGTCTTTGAACTGTTCTTCCAAATGTTGCCGGAAAACCTCTGCTCGACCCTTGTGATATGCATTTGGCTGACTGAGGCCAACAAAGATAATATCTTTAGGTTCTGCAAATGAAGTACATTGATCAGAAATTGGCAGTTTACACATTTGTTTGTTCTTATATTTCATTTAAATGTATTTGTGTCATTGTTATTGTTATCAATTCTAACACTGTATTGTACCTTTTATGCATGTACATGTGCACTGCTGCTTTATTCTCACGATAATTCATCAAATAAGAGTTTATACATTGCAATTCGAATCAACTTTAAACTTTGATATTGACATAACTGTCACACTGAAAATTTTAATCATGCCAAAAAATTTTGTAGTGTAGAATCTCGATAATGCCACTGATTGGCTGCTGGAACTTGTTGAAGTTGAACCTTCTCTTTGGAGCCAGACTCTCTTCGTGTGTTCTTGTGTAAGCAATAAGCAAGACTATGTCGGTGGTCGCCTGGTTATACTACGGTACAAAGTAATAATTATATACGGTTGTACAAACCAAATCTAATACACTATATTTATTACAATAAATATATATGGTTGTACAACCAAATTTAATATACAATATTTATTACAATAATTACATACAATTGCACTATGTAACCATACTAAAATTCTACAGGTATGATCAGAGTTGGATTCAATTCACTTTTATCAATTCCAATTCAATGTACTGACAAAAAGGATAAATTTTAATTCAATTCATTCATTTTTATTCAATTTAAATTCAATTCGCAAATTGGCAACATTGGCATCTGATTGGCAAAATAGTGATGAGAATAAGTATGATTATTCCGGCCAATGGAGCCAGCTGGCAATGGTTGTATACACGGTAGGTTCGGCCCATGTAAGCAAAAAACACTTTGACCATGGTTTTACGAAAAAACAAGTGGTTCAGCCCATGGGCCAAACCCATCAAGGACCAAATTTGTTTTTCTATAACATCTTGGTCCCACTATTTTGCAACTCTAGTAGTGCCTATATGGTTAATTTTTGACATTTCTGTTAATCTAGCAGCGGATCCTGCAGGGGTCTCAAGGCCCCCCTCGGCCATGGAGGGGGGTCTTAGACCCCCATGTCCATGGCAAATATTACGGTAAAAGAATGCGTATGTAGGCCGGTGATTCTTATAGGCCTACTAGTGCCCTGCACGGGCCGGGCTTTGGGTCCAAGCCTGGCCTGCAGCCTGCGGGCTGGGCCCCTAAAAAAATTTTGCTGGCTGGGCCTGGGCCTACATAATGCATGCCCAGGCCGGGCCTGAAAAAATATTAAACACATTGGGCTTGGGCCGGGCCGGGCCGGGCGTGAGTGGGCCAGGCCAGGCCTGGGCCTAATAAAAATATTAATACAAAAGCCAGATTTTTTTATATTAATAAAAACTGATTATAAATTGTATTTCTGGTTAATGAATGTTTAAAATTATTTCTTTAGTATTACATAGTTCCAAATCGAGACCTTGCATGGAATTATGAATGACACCAGTGCTTTATATATTGGAATGTAGTTTAACCTCTTTTCAATAATGGGACTTCCAATGGTATAATTTTAATAATGTGCATTCTTTTAATAGGGACATTTCATATAATAGCAATGCATAGTATTGCATACAGAGTACACGCATTACACAGTATATATTACTACTACATAGTACATACAGAATACAGATGTTACAGACACACATTTTTTGCATGAATGTAGCCTTTTGCATATCTAATTGCCCCATAAGTTCACTTGGCTGGAAGTAGCCAGTCCCAAATGTTTACTTTAGACATATTTGCCGATGCAATCAAGCCATGATTAATCACCCTTTGACCCTACCAGTGGACATTCTATTGTCTTCCCTCCAATTCTTGCCTGCCTGAATGACCTGCTGGAAATGCTACTGGGTGTCATTGCCTGTGGGTGACATTTAATTGAAATATCAATAAATACCAAATTAACTGCCCTTACTGGTAATATTAATTAATTAAATTAAGTTAACTTAGTTGAGCTAATTCAATTAACAACTTAAATTAGGGTTATGGTTTGCATTAGGGTTAAGTTAGGGTTAGATAAACAAATCTCCTACCCTAACCATAAGCCAATAAATTAAAGCCATATATAACAATATGTTGTAATACTTAATAGTAATGACAATAAAGTTTATTATTTTTTAAGCAGTTGGTTGCGCTGGATTTCAAGAACTCGTCCAGCACAGTAGTAGACAGCAAACTAGTAGACATGATACAATGTTCATATATTATTTTTAGTTATGTTATTTAATAAAACAATATGTATGTATTACAGTTTACTTGTGGTTAGGTTTTATTATAAGATAATACTAATAGGTTTATCCTTTAAAAATTTAGCGGGCTGCAATCACTGAAACTTGGCTAAGACCACATGACACTGCTGCTTGCATAACATTTCGCCACCTGGTTATACTTGTCATCACTGACCACGTTCAGTTGGAAGAGGTGGTGGTGTTGGCATTTTATTATCGGACCATTTCAAAGTAAATTCAAGTTTAATCCCTGATTACTCTACTTTTGAATCCATGTGTTGAAATTTAAGATTCTTCTTTCTCAAAATTGTTTGTATGTCTGTATCAACCTCATGGACAGCCAGCCAACTTCTTTGAAGAATTTAAGGATTTGCTGGAAAATTTGGCAACTCTACATTCTGAATTTTATATTTTTCGTGATTTTTATTTTCAGTTGGATAAACAGCAGTAACCATTACCTTTGATGATATGCTAACCACATTTGACGTAAAACGTGACTTTCTCTACACACATTTGTGGCCACTGGCTTGACCTGGTGACAATTTGCACAACATGTGACAATATCCAGATACTAACAGTTTCTGATGGCTTATCAGACCACCACACAGTCATTGTTGATGTTAATTTTTCCAGAACACTAGCCGCTTTCAAGGCTGATATTCTTAAATCCGACCTTATCAGAGATCCAAAGGGACACCTGTCCAACTTGTGTAAATAATACTATCATGTACTCAAGGCTGTACTTACACACTAAACTAAACATACTAATACTACATACTAAACACGCCCCGATAACCACCAAATCTGTGTAAAAAAACCACCAGTTTGTGGATGACTCCTGAAATTTTACAATCTAAAAGGTGTCGTCCTTATGTTGAATTAGTACGTTATTCAAACCAGTGACACTACTGCAACACACTAAAGCCAGATTGGATTATTATACAAATATGATCTCAAATAACGTTGAAAATCCATGTCATCTATGGAATTGCACAAATAAAATTTTACATAGATTGCCTGTTCCAACTCTACCTAGTCTTTATGTGACTCATTCTGCAGTCATTTTAAGAACACAGTTAGTTTGATCCGGTCTGCTTATCCAGATGATAGAGCACAATCAGGTGGACAGTGTACACATGGTGTTGCACTAGAGGTGAAATGTGGATGAGTGGAGTGGACACGCATGGAACATCAGACCTTCCAAGTCTTTATCGGAAGATCTTCCGATTTTCCGTTTTTTTTTAAATCTTCCGCTTTTCCGCTACGTTTTGAAAACCTTCCGCTTTTTCGGACTTGGCCGGTGAACGCAGAAAATTAAGAGGTTCTATTGAAAATTAAGAAGTTCTGTTGAAATATTCAGATCGAATACTACCAAGTTTCTTAAGAGGTAATCATGTAATAGTTCTATTAAATGGTTTGAAACTCCGCCATTTGGTGGCGCGTTGTTTTTCAACGAATGATACTGCAGTAAAACATTTTCTCCGTATATTTTTTCACCCCGCCATTTTTAAAGTCTCTGTTTACAGCGAATTTCAATCCTCATGAACTTTTTCGTTTATAGTTTTAAGGTTTTGTTCGTTGTTAAAGAAAGTGTTGTTAGTTGTGAATAGTTGTTTCCTTGCGCCACGAAGCAAGATGGGTAAAATGACAGGAGAGAACGGAGGCAATCCACCGACGAAAAAGAAACTACGCCGCAAAGTTTTGAGATGAATATGCCTCTGGCTCTGAAGACTGTGCCGCTGCTCAACCCAGCGAACAGACGTAAGGGCTGCTATTGGTAACTGATAGATCTAATGATTTAAAAGCAGCTGTTATGCTTATTTTAAGGATTCTAAATTCTAATACACTTTCTGACTACTGCTAGTTTAATGTGTTTTCACTTAAAAATATATTTGCACTTACATACCATGTCGTGTGTGTTGTCCATATCTTTATCTAAAAATAATTTCAGATAAACAGAAGACAAATAATTTTTTTTCAAAATGTGGAAGAGACTGCATCATTTAATGTTTTATGCTGTACAGCAGTCATTCATCTTCATGAGCCATGTGCTTTTCTAACCTTTTCATGAAGAAAATGTTTATGATTTTATAAACATGGTTCAACATTTTGTTTTCAGTGCTGTCTCTAGTTGAGAAGTTTGTCCCTGGCACTTCGGATGATGACCTGGATAACACCGTTCAGGAATGGATGGACTTCCAGGTAGCCACAGATTTGCCCAAGTTCATCGAGGTGGATGAGCGGTGTTGCAGTTGAAGAGCTGGGGTGGCCAGGTAAGGTTCAATCACCTGTCTGCACTCATGAAAACTTTAGTCATCCTTCCCTACGACCAGGCAAAGAATGACAAGAAGTTCCGAGCATCACTAAGTGCAGAGACGCTGTGTAGCCTGCTGTACTGCAAGATCAACGTGGACTGCGAGTACCACCAGTTGTACAATGAAGACAACAGACCAGTCATCTGAGACCTGAATGTGTGGCGAGGAAACACCTATGATAATGGATATAATGTAGTCTGCACTGGCAATCAGCTGTCTGAGATGGTAAATAAACTGCATATAATGTTTGTTATGTTCTTCACGTCGTTATTCAGTATCATCAAATTTGATTGTTTTTTCGAGAAAAAGTCTTCTGTCTTTTTTTTACAGGAAGAGGAAGATCTTCTGCTTTTTATTGGTAAAATGTTGGAAGGTCTGGGAACATTCCAATGAGAGCATTCATAATTCACATGAAAAAGTTAGCGACTTAACTTGTTTTGGCCAAAATATCATTTATTTATGAAAAAATCTGTAACAGAGCACTATATTGTGATACTTTAATGATTACACAATATTATTAACAAGTTTGGAAAAACCCAAATGTTTTAGCATTCCCACATGTTTCTACAATACTGTTATATTTGCAGTCAGCTCATTGTATTTTGATTTTGTATCAACTTCTGCATTAGACAAACATAAACAAAGCATATAGTTTGCATAGCAAGCATTCTCTGTAATCTACAGTGCTTATAGCTACGACTGCTTTTTGGCTAAGTTGGCTACAGAGACTACAAAACATAATATCTTCAATAACAATCTTCATATTTCAGAAGAAAACATAAAACAAACTATTATTTTGTGTGAAATTATAATCTGTTAATTCAATAAAATTCAAATAAGGACTGCTGTGATTTCTTAACTATGACACAATGTCATTGTATATTTCAGAACTAAAATATCTCATTATTCCTACACAATGTTAAATCTATTATATATATATATATATATATATATATATATATATATATATATATATATATATTCACATGGTTGCATTTGTTTGTTAAATAAGCACAATCCTATTGATTATAGAAACACAAATAATCTATAGTGTTTGTATAGTATTCTCCAATGCCTTATATTTAAAAGATAACTTTGGCTCAAAGGGACTACGGACACTTTGGCTCAAGGGGACTACGGACACTTCAGAATAAAACAGAACAATGAGTAGAACGTTCAAACAATTAAACATGTGATACGGACATCTCTTCCTACATGTCAAATTATTGACAACACTGCCCCATGTTCCTCTACTTGAAATGTGTCAATTTCATGATACAGCTAACACGGTCAATATCTTGTTGTGAAAATCATTTCCATGTTACTTCTCTTCTTCTTTACAGCAACTTTCTTCTTAGCCTTCAATTTCTTTGGAATGATGGGTGTTTTTTTATGCTCATCCTTGGATTCTCACGCAGTGTCTTCTGTTCCTTTTCCTGCTTCTGTAGTTTCTTTTTTGTTCTGTAGTGGCACATTTCAAACTTCTTTCTCAGTATTCCTCGAGTTGGCATTTGTTTTGGACTTTTTTTTATTTATATAACATTAACCAAATTCAATATGACCTGTCTTGTAATGTTACTATATCTAATATTAGATCGAGCTATTTGAAAGAATACTATAAGAGACAGTTGCAGGGTAGGATTTCTGACGGTGCTCTGACAGATGCACACTGGACAGTTGCTCACCAAGGAAATGAAAACGCGGACAGATGCTCACCCTTACGAAAATTCTTATGAATTTCATTTTAAAACGCAACATATGAGCTTCACAGAAAGTCCGTTTGGCATCGCAGTAGAATTAGAAATTATTGCTACGATCTGGAAATGTGATTTAAGCGAATGTAATGGCTTCCCCAAACTGGTATAATGGTATCGTGTGACCTGTCTGCCAATGGTAGGAATGGCTTCATTCCGATACTAATGTTTGGGTGTAAAACCTTTAATCAATAATATATTATTATAACGATAAAAATATAAAACTACATTTCGCTTTACAGCATTATATCCATGGTTGCCAAAACATCGCAATATACGAGCTTCACAAAAAGTTTGTAAGGCGTTGCTCTAGAGGTACAAATAGCCATCCTATTAAATACTACAACTTGTAGCTTTAAGCAATATAGATAATGATAATAAATACAAAAAATGAAAAAAAATCAAATCTGCCATCCTTAAACATTGTGCACGCAGCACTATTAATCAATGTGCACTTCTTTCACATGTAACAGTGTATCTCTGTGTGAAGGTGTAGCAACAGGTGGCTGGCCAAGCAACTTGCTAGGTAGAAAGCATTGGGCCAATCAGCTCATACCTTTCCATCAAGCACAGAGAGGTACACATGATAAAAGCAAGCTCAGACAATACTCTTACAAAATTTAGTTGTAGCTCACTTGATAGTTCAGCTCTGGAAATTGGGACTTCAAATGATTGCTTGGACCTGCCTTGAATCTTTCTTTGATATTGATTTGTCTAATCTCACACAATGAAGCTATGCATAGCTCATCATCAGCTCACAGCTGTGAGCAGTACAACAGTACAGTTCCAATTGGCTTACTGACACAGCCACACAGGTCTGTGCACAGTCCTAACACAGTCCCTCAAAGTCCTTCCTCTCCAATGTTATTACTGGTATGCACCTACACCCACCCAACTTCTTTCATGCTTTTCCAATTGTGATTCACTGTGATCGACACCTGTCCTGCTCGTTTAAAAGCTAGCTGCCAAGTGAAAACATGCTGCAACAAGTACATAGATCTGCTAACAAATTGGTAGAAAATAATAAACTGCACAGGGTAAACGTTGTAATTGCATATGACATGTAACAGGTTACTAATGAATTACATTGTTCATTTAATACACAAATTACAAAATTGCATGCAATAATTTTTTTAAAGAAAATGTCTCAAAAATGTAGTTTCTCTACCGAATTTCTGACATTTTGATGTCAGAAAGGTATTTCTGGTGAGATGGTTGGAACCATGGTTTAAACCATGGTAGAAACCGTCCTGTCAGAACCTGCCAACCATGGACAGTTGTTAGAAAGTTATGCTAAGTAGATGCGTGTGCTGAATGAATATGAATTATGGTTGCATTATAAAGTGACAATTTATTCAAAATGAAACATCATGTCCAATCATGAAATACCACAACCAACAATGCACAATGGGTGTCATATATCAGGTGTTCAACAACCGTCCAGGGCCAAAGTGTCCTTTACCAAAATGTCATGCTTTCAAGTATTGTACTTCAGTGTAAATGAACAGATGGTGCCAACCAGACAGACAAGAGGGTAATTTGTTTTATTCCTATCATAAGTATGTACAGCACTGTATTTAGATTGTAGGGTGTTTGTCCATGGGCCTTTTATGCAGAGGGGCTTTTGTCTAAACTAATGTTTAGTCACTGGTACACTAACTACAAAGATATTGGCTTGATGGGAATTATCATATCAAAGCATGTGGTTTATGAATTTTTAATTGTAGTTAAAAAGGGACTCCAAGCAAAAACTGAATGAGTCATACCATGTCCGTATGTTTGTAAAAAGGGAGGAGTTCGTAAAAGGTAACTGTATGTTTGGGAATGGAAATGTCCAAAAAAATTGTACTTGTACTTTTACTCGTACTTTTGAGAATGTACTCGTAGTCAGCTTTAAGCAATGTACTTGTACTCATCCATCACCAATGTATTCTACTCATGAAAATGTACTTGGCCCCAGGTCTGCGATGAAGTGATGCAAATCATGCAACACAGGCAATAATACTATCGTAGTGCCATCGCTCCATCACATTGTCATTTTGCTATCGCAGCATCACTTTTCACCAAATTCAGCACACAACAGTGATGGACCTTCTCGGCCGTCATATCATGTATTATAATATGAGTCATGTCTCATCTATCTCAGCACATCTAGGTCACATGGGGGCATGGCCCATGCCCATGGCCATGCCATGGAATTTGGCTGCATTAACGAAGCATGCAGATTGTTGAAACATGGAATAATGAAACAAATATAGTGTATCAAGATTGTTCCAATTTCCCACACAAAAATATGTGAATTACGGAAAAAACGGATTATCGAAGAAGGGATTAACTTTATTAATTTATCCTAACTTGATATTCATACCAGTTATTTAAAAAAATGTTGAATCTTGTTTGAACAGCTACATGAGTACTTCCACACCATGAAGTTATACTTTAGTAGCCAATGTGGTATTACTATTAGAAACATTCAACTGAACTTGCCACCCTAGAAACTGTAGACAGAATCATACAGGTACTGGACAAATCATTCACCCAATAAATATATATATTTTGATTTGTCAAACGCTTTTGACACTACTGATCATAAAATACTCATAGATACACTAAAAGTATTGTGGCATAAATAGCACAGCACTTAATCTGATTAAGAATTATTTATAAAATCGTAAACAATATGTACAATTTGGAAACATTACATCTGAAGAATTAGATATTACCACTGGTCTTCCACAAGGGTCAATATTAGGACCTCTGTTGTTCATTATGTATATATTAATGATCTAGCAATCGTCAGTGATCTTTTCAATTTTATAACTTATGCTGATGATACGACCACAACCAGTACATTAAATATTTTCAAACGATCCAGTAACTTCAATAGTAATGTAAACCAAGAACTAACAAAGATAAGTGATTGGCTTAAATGTCAAAAAACTGAAGTTACGATTTTCCATATGCCTCAAAAGAAAGTAAAAAAGCCTGGTTTGCAAATTATTGGAACAATAATTTAATATGTAAATAACTTAATAAACAAAGTATCTAAAAGCAATGGAATTCTAAATAAACTGCAACATTTGCTACCACAGCGTATTGTACAGACAATGTACAACTCATTCATAACACTTCACATAAATTATGGTATACTGGTTTGGGATTATCAAGCTCAACAAAATTTAAACAAAAAAGCAATTCGAATAATCTCGTCAAGCAAATATAATGCACATACTGAACCTATCTATAATGAGCTTAAATTGTTGAAAGTCAATGACATCCTTAAACTTCAAGAACTTAAATTGTACCATAAATTAATAAATAAACAGCCACCAGAATATTTTAATAACATGCCTTATAAATACACAAACTTCTGAAATACACCAGTATGAGTATGACACACGACTGCAAAATCACGTTTATATCCAGAAATAATCATGTGTTTGCAAATAAATGTATTAGATACAGCATAACTAGTATTAACTACACCTGTTAATATTAACAATAGACCAGATAATATTACTGAAAAACTTCATAGCCTATATGGCTTTTCCATCCGAGTAAAACAATACTTTCTTAATAATTATGCATACAACTGTGAAAACATAACTATTATATTTGCCAACATCATATATAGTCACTTGTATAGTATACATTTATAACTTGTACATAGCTAATAATATATTTTACACATCGACGAAGAGTTAATGACTCAAATTATTATTAGTAGTATTACTATTATATAGTATTTTTTTAATATAATATATTAGTATTGTTATGGTTTTGTATATCTACGGTGCTCCCATGCTAACGACATGTTATGTCTTATTAATGGGAGTTTCCCTGATCATCATCCATGTATTTTGTATTATTACAATATTGAATATTCGGTGAAAATAAACCGAGTTTGAAAATGACAGTTGGCGGCTGTCAGAATAACTAGTATCTGTGAACGTTTGTCCAAATTTCTCTCAATATCACAATTGTTCTTTATCAAAATAAACATTGCCCCCAACCAGTAAATGCAAAGTACACAACTTCAACGGCCACGCATCAATGAACGCCGAACCTGTATTCTGTAACCGTTTTAGTTTCGTGCTCGCAGGCGATTCGACGATTTACATGCGTTCGCCATCAGCCACAAAACCCTGCGTAACAGTTGTAGTGAATCGCTACATACCTAATGGAAAGGCTCCTCTAACAAAGTCTTCAGTGGCGATTATCAGAAACAATGAAATAACAGTAACGCGGAGCTTGAACGTAAAGGTAAATATCTCCATCTTCTCGGACGCAGGCTCACCGAAAATATGGACGAAAACAGTTACCCATTTAATCGTTAGAAGGCAGCCAGTTCTGATTCTCCAGGCTCCGTAATGTGGCACCACCATCTGTCTAGCCTCGATTATCCAGGCTCCGCGCTGTGGCGCCACCGTTTGTCGCACACATCTTCGTCTGGAGGGCACGGACCACAGGAGACTAGGACCACAGTCACTTTTCCCATAGACAACCATTATAACGTTCTTTGCATCAGTGGAAAATGTGTCCTACAATTTTCTTCAAAAATGTACAGCACCTGCTGTGTGAAATTTGTGAAAACTGAATACCTCCTTTTCCAACAAATTGTTTCAATGCGCCTGACCTCCCTGCATTTCTGCCATGAAAGTTCAATGCTTTCAAATTATTAGTACATCCTGCCTAATGGCCAGTATGTCCTTACACAACTAATATACCAACTGACAAATGGCTTAATTTCCAAGCTCAGATGCTACCGTGCACAAAAACATCACTTCCACTCACTCATCCACACAATTTCTTCTTCTTTTTTATTAAAATATTCATTATTATTTTTTTTAATATGCTCTGTTTGTGGACAAAAAGCTAGCATTTGAGTATATTTCATAAAAGCGATAGGTCATATTGAGCGTTCAAAATACCACGAATTATGGTAAGTGTGAAAACAAGCTATATATCTGACATGTTGCCATGTAAACATTTGGCATTTCTGACACGGATGACCCAATTTCAAGGCACTGTCTGTCAACGAGGCGCAGCAAGATGCTGCTTGTGTGTGACATCTCAGGGGCTCCTGTTGCAACTGCAGTGACGATAATCGAACTTTTTGCTCAGATCTCAACTACAGGAGGTTGTAAATGTCATGAGACGAATCGTCCATGCACGTAAGAGAGGGGTCCCCTTGTTATCAGCAAGGTCCCGCAAGGAGAACACGCTGATGCCTTTTTCACCCGTTTATTAAAGTCTTAACAAGACCCTGCCCACAGTCCGCTGATACTCAATGTAAATGTTGTTGCGCAGTGCTCATAACAATGGCCACCAATAATAATTCGCGTTGCACATAAATACACACACACACACACACACACACACACACACACACACACACACACACACACACACACACACACACACACACACACACACACACACACACACACACACACACACACACACACACACACACACACACACACACACACACACACACACACACACACACACACACACACACACACACACACACACACACACACACACACACACACACACACACACACACACACACACACACACACACACACACACACACACACACACACACACACGTATATACGTATATACGTATATACGTATATACATATATACATATATACATATATATATAAATATATATATATATATATATATATATATATATATATATATATATATATATATATATATATATATATATATATATATATATACATACACACATATATATATTTGTGTGTGCATGAACGAACCAACGTCGAAGGAATTAAATAATCCAATATATATATATATATATATATATATATATATATATATATATATATATATTCACACATATTATATATTGGTATATAGTAGAGATGCCGCTACCTAACTAAATACCAAAATGTGTGATGAAAACTGTAGTATATGAAGACCTCAACACAAGTCACGAATTGGTCGGGAAGCATACTTAATAATCTAGCAAAATCAGCGTTACATGATATAGCATTATAGCGACACCGATGCAACGCTTGTTTACTTGACATAGTCAATAGGTAGCATATAAGGTCCAACCACCATGCACTATTACATGTGCCAATACAGATCCAGAATGTCTCGTGTCTTGGTACGCCTTCCTGGTGGACGTATCACCACTGGAGTAGACAGCGGTGTTGATGAAACGACAGTCTTGCTGCCCCCGACAGATGGTCTGGTTCAATCCCCACTGTGCTAATATAGAGTATCCCCGAACTCCTTCAACATAGTTCTTACCATACTCCACACGTCTTCGTGGGGAATGTATTGATATAGAGTATCAACGAACTCCTGTCAACTGTGTTGATACAGAGTATCCGCGAACTCTAACAACATAGTTCTTATCACATTCCACAAGTCTTCGTGTGACTGTACTTATACAAAGTATCCACAAACTCCTACCACATAGTTCTAACCGAATTCCATATGTTCTTCTTACCACATTCTACGCGTCTTCGTGAGGACTGTGCCAAGTTCTTACCATATTCCAGACGTCTTCGTGGGGACTATACCTATGTAGAGTATCAACGAACTCCTACCACATGGATAAACTACAACACACGAAGACGTCTGGAATGAAGTAAGAACTATGTCGTATGAGTTCGTGGATACTATGTATCAGTACAATCCCGACGAAGACGTCTGGAATGTGGCAATAACTACGTGGTGGAGTTCGTTGATACTCTATATCAGAACAATCATCAAAAGACGTCAATTAATTATATTCAGCGAGGTGTGACTGGGTGAATACAGGTTGGACTGGGAGAAGGGAGGGCAATGCTGCTGAAGAAAATTGGAACACAAATGTCATAGCACTAAAACACTTATTTATCTTATTTTTTATTCATATATGATTGGAGACTAATTTACGCTAGTCACGTGGGACATACAGCAGCTTGTGTGCAAATGAGAAATATGTGTACAAAAGCCTAGTTCTGGACATGTGAATGTAAACAATTATCTGAAACATAAATGATAATTAAAATTCCTCCTCTTTTTTCAGTAAGAAAGCTAGCATTTTTCAAAAGGCATATTTCGCTTATTTACGACATATTTTCCAAGATATCATAATGCCCATTCCACGCAGCCCTCTGGCGTTTATTTACGAAATATGTTGCCATATCTCGCCAATGCCCGTTTCACGCTGCCTCCTGGTGCTGGTCGCCATCGGACACTCGTTGTACGCTGAGGAGACGTCACGTGCCACCAACTGATTGTCGTGCTACGATGTCAAGTCAGACAGATGGACAGACTTCGCTCCCATGTTGGAACCAAAGGTCGACACACGTCAACAAGTATATGCGCACGATGTCATACAAATCAGTAACATTCAAAGAATCCACTACTTACTTACTTACCTATTTACTTATACTTACTTACTTAAGTTATTTACCTTTCCTCTTCGCACCCTAGTTGGTGTATAAGGCACTTAATAACTTCCGCCATTTCGCCCGATCTCTAGCTGCACGCTGTGGCATCTTCCAAGAACTCAATTTCAGTTCGTTTCTCTCTACTCCCACAATCCTCTTTTCCACTAATATCGGTTACAATGCAACTTTTTTTTATTCGCAGTGCTTTAAAACACGAGACATCCGCTTGAATTACAGTTCCAACTTTTGAAAACGCTATTTTGCGCAGCTGAACGGTAGCGAATGAGGTATTGCATTTCAGAGGTATAATCGTGTTCCGCGGTTTCTTTTCAAATTCGTGTTTATGTTGAAATGTACATGCAGTTATGACGATGATTTCAAATTCAGTTGTTGCAGCAAACATTTTCCCTGTGAAGAATAAGACCAGCTGTGTATCATTATGCCTAATATCAAAACATAATGCACTGGCCGCAGGAGGTGTGTACCAATAACATTATCTTAGATGAAAATCAGTCCCATTCATAAACACGATGTAGCTTTGTCCTATGCCTGACCCACGCCAGCTGCTGTACAATCAAACAACAATATCGTATTATGCAGTGCCGGATTAATGTGGGGGCTGATATAAACGTTTTGTGGGCGCCCTAACCGAGTGCGTGAAGGGCGAAAATCCATACACATGGAAGTAACTCTATGCCTTGACGGTTATAAGCGTTCACAGATTGTTGTCGACGACAGCATACTAAAATACATATAAGACAATACAGCGTATACAAACAAGAAAATACAACGCACAGTGACTAGCAGCAATTATAGCATACAATGATAGTATAACAGAAAAATTCTCCTGGCCAAGCAAAGAGTGAGATCCAAATACTTTTCACAAAATTAGTTGTTGGAGAGTATTTGTTTCATAAAATGACACCTGTAGTGTGGCAATGGATTCCTTTATATCGTTGCAGGTAATTGGTACCTATTCATATTTTATCGAAGACCACCCAATTACACTGAATGAACTTGGTATGATATAGACCAATTGTAGTTTCTGCTGAGCATTGATATCTACAGCGATTGCCGTTCTCTATAAGCAGGGCCGCTGAACGTTTATCGTTATTGTGCTACATGTACACGTTTTACATGCCATACAAGCACACACAAGTCAGCGTTGTCAGCACAGAACGGCGACACCACAATTCAGCTGAGCACATTCTATGTATAGACGGGCACTCACGCCAAGACAAATTTTCCCTGGGAAATCCAGCTGAGGGAGTCATACAGAGGAGGAAGTAATGGAACTGACCGCTTTATAGCCACAGGCCTTACTTCACAAATGTTTCATACAGTGACATTTGTATTGTGGTAATGGATTGCTTTATGAGATCGCAGGTAATTGGTACCTATTCATATTTGATTGAAGACCGCGCAATTACACCGAATGAACTTGGTCAAGTAGCAAACGCTAAGCACAAATAGTAAGAAGTTGTATCTGAACTCTTAGTTACTGAACTCTTAACCTTGCTACACTCTTCCTCTAACTTCTCCAATGTTGTCGTCTGTTCTCCCAAGATCATCTGACATTTCTGCGCACCAAAGCTCATCAGCTTGCGCGTGCTATCTTGGAATAATGTCACAAACGTATGTTTAGAATGGTCGCTGTTAACTACTGACACAATAGCGCGCTCGCTGAAATAGAGTTGGTTTTATATCAAACACTCATCTATGTAAAAGTAAAGTTGTGCCGTAACAGCACACAAAATTCCAATAGTTGTTATGGTACGTTTATTTTGCCAACAGCAATTGGGATTTTACATTTAAATAAAAGGATCTTGTTCATTGATCTACAATAAGAAATAACAGCTTTAGAAGAGATACATGTGTGTTATAATAGTTTCACTGAAAAGAAAATATAATCCTATGAAATAATTCAATGTGTATCATAGAGTTCGATAAATTTGAAAATAATTTTTGACAATGTAATCATAATTGTTCTGATTTAGATATCTTGTTCCACAGGAAGCATTGTTATAGTGATGTACAGTGTTATTTTATTTTGCGTATGTAATCTGAATGTTAGCCTACCAGGTAAGCCATATTTAATATGCATAAATTGTCTTCCGGAATATATACCAAATAAAATACCACGCATTGACACGTTTTAAAATCCTGTCGTGGATTCACAAAGCCAATTGTTTCTATAAAAAAATATATCGGCGATGCATCAGCTGCTGCTAAAACGTGTTCCGATAAGCTGCCAATTTATATAACCACGTATGAGTCATACGGAAATTCCACGTATTATGGTCTCATAATAGACAATAATGACACGATACTTAAGTATGTAAGTCAGATCACGTTGTGATTGATCAGTGGCTAGAAGGTGAGCACAGCGTGTTGAGTGTGTCACGCGTCAGACAAACTCTTCCCTGGAGACAAACCGGGTACAATATAATTCATGTGCAGCTGACAAACAGCTTTACCGAAAACACACGTCTAACTTGCAACCGATTGCCAAGTGACATTTTACTGTTCCAACATGAATCAGTTGCACCGCGCGTTGCTTAAAGTCAATAGGATCTATCTACTGGGACACATCTACCAAGGTGAAACGTTCTGGAGTCTTCTTATTGAGAAGAATGTCCTGTCAGATGACAAGATTGACGAAATAAAGGTAGGTCATTAGCATTAATGTAGATTATTGAAAATAAAGCCGACATGGACGACGCACGCACGGACGGTCGCTCGCACGGACGCACGCAAGCAAACAAGCAGACAAACTAACAGACACACAGACACACACACACACACACACACACACACACACACACACACACACACACACACACACACACACACACACACACACACACACACACACACACACACACACACACACACACACACACACACACACACACACACACACACACACACACACACACACACACACACACACACACACACACACACACACCATATTACCATGGTGCATACGTTCATATTAACATGCCGTACTGTAATTATCCGCAAGCTTGTTATCCACTTACCATACAACACTGATTTACACAAAGGAATAACGTCAGTGCCGAACACAGAACTCTCGTTAACAAATGTATGTGTTCTGTTGCCAGAGTTGTCACACAAAAAGTGAGAAAATTAGCACACTGTTGGACATTCTACCAACATGTGGACCACACGCCTTCGACAAGTTCATAGAGACTCTAGTTGAGAGCTCACAGTCGTACATCGCGGAGAAGCTGAAAGAGGAAGAGGGTCAGTGTTAAATGCTGTAGAGGTTTTATTGATAGAGAGACTAATTATGTTTAAGATATAAACGATCCTTGGTTAATATCACCAATCAAAGAAGCAACATACGTCGTAGATTAAAATGTTGACAATTGACAATTCTATATAAAGGAGCACTTTTGAAATTACACATGCAAGTGATAACAAACGTTATGTTTAACTATTTGTTTTTACATAACACATAGTTAACCCCTTATTATAAATACTGGGGAAATGTTGTACTGAATTAGTCTAATGCATGTCACACATGTGAACGAGTATTGGTGGACGTGTGATTAAATCACTATTACATCACTATGACATCACAATTACACCACTATTACATTATCATTACATCCCTATAACATCACTATTACATCCCTATAACATCACTATTACATACATATTACATTCCCATTACATCACTATAACAATGCTTACCTTGGAATAAGATGACTAAAATCAATTCAAAGATGTATCGAACTTTGTAATATCCATTAAGCTCCTTCACATATTCATTGCCTTTCCAACGAAATTGATTATCACACAACTATATTTTCCAAATGTGTTTGTAAATCAGTAAACCTGACTTGTAAATCAATAATCCGGAACCTTTTTTCAATGGGAGGTCACAATTGCTTTTAACAAAATAATTAAAAGATTAACTCTACATTAACTCTAGCTGAACGAATGCTTAATATGAAACACACTCTCTTTCAGCGAGCGCTCAGTTCATCCAGGAGTTGGAGATCTGATCAAGGCAAAGCGAGAGGCATGTTTACTACGTAGCTCTCTGGAACAGAGAGAAAAACTTATGGGACAATACAATGATATGACAGGCGCCTTAGCCAGAGAACTATCGGAACCTTCTGTCTCAGATCTGGCAATCGCTGACCTGCAGAAACAACTCGACTCGTACAAGTCGGCGTTCAACGGCACAGATATGCCCACTTTCTACGGCCATATGCAGGTCATCGTATCGAATTTAGGGAACAGTCTGAAAGGTCTCAGTAGTCGTAATCGAGACACACAGGCGGAAAAAACAGTAGAGGACGAAGTAGGGAACCCTGTGGTCAGCTTAGGCAAGACGCAGCTTGGGACGAACCGTACGACTGGTGGTATTGGAACAACAGAGTCCACCGATGACGGCATCGATGACAAGACCGTAGATGGTGGGCAATGTCACCACAATGAACAGCAATTGAACCATTTGCGTCAAGAGGTGTCGTCTTTGTTGTATAACTGCGACGAGGTGACACGACTACTGAAGGAAGAGAATGAGATCCAGAAACACATAGCGGATCAGGCAGAACTTATGAAGAGGATGAAACAGAATAAACGAACAATGCCAAGACACACGAAACAGTTGGAAAATGGCATTGCATCTAAGAAGTTGCAGCTGGAAAAAACGGAACAAGCGCTACAAAATCGCTTGACGTCTGCTGGTCGCACCAGGCAATTGCTCTATGACATGGTAACAGATGAATCAAATACAGAAATGCCAGATGGAGTGATTCGACAGCCAAACGTTGAGTCAAACTCAAAAGAAGCATTTATGTCCAATGACGTGATGCCATCGCAAACCCCCTCAGAAACACGTAAAGATGCAGTAACAAAAAAGAAGGTCCAATCTAGCACCACTCCTAAAGTTTTAAAAATGTATCCTAGCTCTAAAGACGTCAAAAAGAAAAGTAAACCAAAGACACTGCGCATAATATACAACAACGTTGCATATGATTAATGGTAATCACAACATAGTTCCATTTGTATAATGATGTATGCATTGAAATAACATTGTCTCTAATGTGTATTTCTCCGCTTAATGTCATACTCCGTGTTGATATAAGAGAATACTAATGGTAAAATTATCATATGTACGTGTTGACACATACACGCACGCGCGAACGCACGCACACGCACACATGCATGTATTTATATATGCCTAATCCAGCACGCGCAAACAAAATATTCTGAACTAGTAACTAGGACTGTTATTATGTTTTGTTCATGACAAGGCGTTATTCATACAAAACGGTAAGCATATATCTAGCGCATTATAAAACGGGGTCTTTAGAAAAAGTATCTCATGCAGACAACAATAAACAACTGTAGCCGCGTGATTTTTCCAACTTAATTGTTTGCTAATAAATGATCTATTACATGAGTTACAACATTCTTAAACAAACATTCTATGCCCCCCCCCCACACACCTGTCCTTCTGATATATTTTCCTCAGAAGGGCGTCAAACAAACACATACACGCACGCACCGCACGCACGCACGCACACACACACACACACACCCGTGTAGGTCTGCACAATCAGGCAAACTGACAAAGCATTCTGAACGACGAAGCTCTGTACACGCATAAACCAGTAAGCATTTGATGTATCGCATTGTATGACAATAAGAGGGAGATCTTCTGCGAGTCCAACATAATTATGTACTGGCTGATCAGGGGGCAGGGGGGGGATTGATCGGACCCCGTTCAGTCTGTTTGACAAAGATGAAACTCTCTTTCACCCCTTTCGTTTGCAAGTTTTCTTCCACATAACATGTGAACACAAATATTAGGTTCAAATATAACGTAAACAACAAGGAACACCAGCTACATCTAAGCAAACACCCGCTTCTCCTGGACAACCACCCGCTTCCCCTGGACAACCACCCGCTTCCCCTGGACAACCACCCGCTTCTCCTGGACAACCACCCGCTCCTCCTGGACAACCACCCGCTTCCCCTGGACAACCACCCACTTCCCCTGGACAACCACCCGCTTCTCCTGGACAACCACCCGCTCCTCCTGGACAACCACCCGCTTCCCCTGGACAACCACCCGCTTCCCCTGGACAACCACCCGCTTCTCCTGGACAACCACCCGCTTCTCCTGGACAACCACCCGCTCCTCCTGGACAACCACCCGCTTCCCTGGATGGACAACCACCCGCTTCCCCTGGACAACCACCCGCTTCCCCTGGACAACCACCCGCTTCCCCTGGACAACCACCCGCTTCCCCTGGACAACCACCCGCTTCCCCTGGACAACCACCCGCTTCCCCTGGACAACCACCCGCTTCCCCTGGACAACCACCCACTTCCCCTGGACAACCACCCGCTTCTCCTGGACAACCACCCGCTTCTCCTGGACAACCACCCGCTTCCCCTGGACAACAACACGCTTCCCCTGGACAACCACCCGCTTCCCCTGGACAACCACCCGCTTCCCCTGGACAACCACCCGCTTCTCCTGGACAACTCCTGAGTCGGCGCCAGTTGTGTACATCTTTAGTTTATTTCTTGCTACCACCACGAACCACTCGTGAACATTCGGGGACAGAAATGAACTAGTTGACAACAATTGAAAAATGGTACAGTAACAACAAATGGTACAGTGTAACAACAAATGGTACAGTGTGACAACAAATGGTAGTGTAACAACAAATGGTACAGTGTAACAACAAATGCACAATGCAAATTAAACGTTTAATAAATTTTTTTTTACAGAATTACAGCTTTTTTTACAAACATTTCCCTAGCAGCGGTCTCAGTGATCCGACTTCATATGTGACACAGCAATGGTGATTAGATGACTTGAATTAGATTATTAATTATACGTCTACTCACATTATGGTATTTATAAAAGGCATTTCATGGATGATTGGACTTGCGGTAATTATAACCGTGATATTTAATACCGCAATATCTTCTTAGTTACTTATATATCAAAGGCTTACATCGCTAGTGGAATGCAAAGGTGGCCACAGCTTATTTTGCGCAATCAAAAAAGCATTTTCAATAGTGTTTGTAAATAAATTATTATAAATTGGAATGATATATATGACAAAAGAACGGCTGAGTGAATTCGTAGAATTGTTTGTTTAGAAAAGTGCAACATATAGTCATGTATTTGTTGTGTTGTTTACAAATAAGCACAGTTAATAGTGAAACGTGGGGAGCTACCCCCAGTCACATACCAAGCACAAGAACACCTAATTGCCTCCTACACTTGCTGGTGGTCTTGAGATACATGGACAACTTATTGCTTTCAAGTACCCATTATCCAAGTTGCCAAGATTCATAACATACGGCCAAGCACGTACATAATCGTCACTACAGCGTTCTGGTGCACCTGTGTGAGACCTGAAAGCACAATGACACACATATATTATTACACGTCACCGTCTTGTTTGTTCTTATGACACAAAGGTATCTTGATACAGATAAGTCACTGCAATGTTATTATACCTGTCATTACACAGCAACAATACCCACTAATTACAATAAAGGAGCGTCTGAATGAAATAGTTAGCTACAAATATGTCTGCACATGAAGACCATATGAATTATGTATGAAAACAAATGATATATATATATAATTTATATATGCAACCTGATTACTATCATGGGAAGAAGATAACTAAATATATGTATATAAATATATATAAACAAAACAACAAATATATAAAAAAATAAACAATAATATATAATTATATATATATATTAATTTTGCTTATTACCAAGGAAATGGGGGTCTGGCAGGACAATTTTCAATATATTTTTTACTCTAGTTAGGGCCAAAAAAAATTGCACTATGCAATTAAAAAATCCTATCCTGGTGCAGTGCCTCCCTGTAAGAATAGTTTTCATACATTTCCCTGTACAGGTGAGAAAATGTTAAATAGCAATGGCAATCTGGGTATGCCTCTGACTACAAGACTATGTAAGGGGCGATGCATTAAGGACACCATGCTGTATTTGAGACCCCCACCCCAGTGTCACACTTCATAATGCTGCCCTGTACACCCCCCTAAAGCTATGATGGCTTTGAGAAAGGCCCCCCCACACCTACTTTATATTCATTACATGTCTGCATAGATTCGTAGTTCACATGGTGTGTATAACTAGTAATAATAAATGTTTATGTAGGTTAAATGTGTGTAATGATGCATGCATGTAGTAATGCCCTTGGGAGTTCTTAGTTGTACTTATATATACGCATGAGTTTTTGTCATGACCCTAAAAGACACACGCTTCTCCTTATGTGCACCCTCCCAAGGATTCATTGTATTGGCTTCTCTGATGCATGGTAGAATCTCCATTCCTTTTTCATTGGAATGAAGTTGAAAACTGCGGGACTTGTTTAACATTTCATTGCTCAGCAATTTACAGCCACTGTAGAACCAGTCCTGCTGTATGGAAGTGAAGCTAGCTAGCACACCAACATCAGAATTAGAAGAGACTCGGCAGATGTGACATAAGAATGTTGCTATAAGTAATTCAGGCCAGGAAGGGAGCGTATTATGAGTTCACAGCTGTGTGAAGGACATCCAAAAAATCAGTGGAAAGATGCATGATCTGATAAGGGCATGCTATACATAAATGATAAAATTGTTGGACTCTCGATAAGTCAATGGCTTCCCTGTCCACTTGCTATCTGGAACTTGTAGTTTTGGATGGCAAGCTTGTTAAATTTTGTATGTGAAGGCTCAAACTCTTCACCCTGAGCTCCTTACACAACAAGCCCCTGCCATGGGAGTCCAGGCACGGCCAATCATCAAGAGGATTAAAAACCGGGTGTTCTTGATGTAGAGTCTGATGTTCAGACCAACACGCCACTGTGCCCCACTATTCCAAGTGACATAATATTTGCTCCTTGTATTTGATTCAAATACAGATCAAATATACCATTCTTATCTCAATTCAACCCACTGTCGGTTCCAAACACTGTATGGATGGGAACATGTTTAAGTTTTCTTGAATCTGGATTTGAAGACATGTATTTATATTTGACAAGTTGCATATGTGTGTGTGTGTGTGTGCGTGTGCGTGGGTGCGTGTGTGCGTGCGTGCGTGCATGGTCAAGTGTATTTGACCCACCCCTCTTCCCTACATAGCTTCTCGACTAGCATGTTAATTGCCATCCCCGGCAGTTTCGATATCTGTGACCCCTCCTTCCTATTACTGCTAAAATCCCTGACAGTATTACCTGCTCAACCTGCTTCTGCTTTGTTATTTGTCCCTACGTGTACTAAAACAGATCCACCCTTGCCCGAACCCACAATGTTTTCTACCCTGCCTTTCACTGCCTCGGAATAGCTCTTCCAATGGATCGCCTCCATCACATTCTGTCCTGCAGTCTTGTCACTTGGTGACAGATTGTTATCAGGCTCTTTCTCACTCATCAACCTGTCACCTTTTTTCTTTTCTTTTCTTCTCGTCTCCTTTCGTCCTGTCTCCCTACGTCCTGTCTCCCTACGACCGGTCACCTTACCTCCCCTCAGCCTCCTCCTAGGCTGAGGTGAGCTCTCCCTAGCATCTCTCTCGTCGTCTTCCCCACTTTATCATCTAGTGTCCCCCCCCCGAACCACTGGCGCAACCCACCTGCATTCTTCCCACCACTGCCACAATGAGCAGCCTCAGCTGTTCTAACTCCATCTCAAGTTCCTTCATCCTCGTACATCCCCTTGGACTTGGAGGAGAAGGAAGCGCAACTTGAGAGGGCTGCGTAGGAATGGCTGATGCTGGAGTTGGAAGTGACAAAACTGAGGAACTTTGTTGGTCAATGCACGCAGATGAGTGAAACGTTGGCCACGGAGGTGCAGCGACAGTTCCTGTTACATCGTCAGTGACGTGCTCTGCAACCTGGACACTCTCAAGTCACACCTGCAAGGTGTCGATGGCTGTCAGCAGATGCACAGTTTCTATGGTAACATGCAGGTGCTGCTAACGTAGTGGTGAAGATGGTGTAAGATCAGAACAAGAAACCCCCAGGAGAAGACAGACAGCACGTAGAGTGCAAGACAAACTACAGCTAGTCGTGGATGAGATTGTGAACCTCATCGATGACAACTGCTCAGATACTGACAAGCACGACTGGTCGTTGCACACAAGGCTAGAAAACATACTAGAGAAATTCAGCGAGGTCGCCGATGACATCCTACAAGTTCAGCACACGCTTCGACTGAGCCTGCGAGAGAGACGTCACTTTGAGCGAGAGACGCTCTCTCTGTTGCACAGTGTACTGAGAAGCAGCACCATCTGATAGAGCTCAGCCAACAGGGACAGACAATGAAACGCAAGACAAAACATCACTGCAAACAGTTCCAACAGATCGACCAGACAATGAAGACTAAAGACTTGGAGCTGACTCACTCCAATTACTCCCTGACCTACAGGATGAGGTCAGCTATGTGACCTTGACCACCCCATCGTTGGGCAGCAGAACGGCTACTCAGATGTCCATAGCTTCCAACCCAGATAGACAGGAAGTGCTACCTGTGGGTAATAGGACCTGTTTAACTAATCTACCAAAGCTGCAAGACAGTGGTGTAATCTTAGAAATAAACCACAACCATCGTCTAGATCAGTCAGTCATCAATGCACTCCAGACAGATCACAGCAGTAAATCATCAGTGCCAACAACAACGAGCAAAAACTAGCATGTAACATAAAAAATGACAGCAAGAGTTTTTAATGCATATGTCAGTAGTAAACAAAACGTACAAGACAAGGTTGGAGCTCTAGAAGACAGTGCTGGAAATATAATATAATAATAATAATAATAATTGACTTCTATGGCGCCTATATCCTCAGGAACCTGAGCTCACAGGGGTTTTTAATGGCAGAAGATCTAAATGGTTACTTTAGTTCAGTGTATACCAAAGAAGATATTAGTTCATTACCAGTTGCTGATGCTAAATTTCAGGGGGCTAAATCTGACTATTTAGGTCCGTTAGTTGTAACTCCAGAATTGGTAGCTAAGAAAATAAAGGCAATGAAGGATAACAAATCACCGGGAGTGGATGGGATTCCTCAAAAAATACTAATGGAAACAGTAGAACAAATCAGTATACCACTTGCAAGAGTATTCAACTTGTCATTAAAAGAGGGAGTTGTTCCGTTTGAATGGAAAGAAGCAAACATCATACCAAGAAATAAGTCAGATAATTACAGACCAGTGAGTTTAACGTCAGTGATTTGTAAATTATTAGAAAGGTTAATTAAAGACCATATGGTGGACTTCCTCGTTAAGCATAAATTATTAAATTAATCTCAACATGGATTCCTTAAAGCGAGGTCATGCTTAACAAATATGTTATGTTTTTTGGAAGAAATCACTAAGTGGATAGACGTGGGATCGCCAGTAGATATTATCTACTTAGATTTTCAGAAAGCTTTTGACAAAGTGCCACATCAAAGATTACTACTAAATTAAAAGCCCATGGTATCGGGGATAGCATAACTGACTGGATAGAACAATGGCTGACTGACAGAAGACAACGAGTTGTAGTAGATGGAGAAGATTCAAATTGGAAATCGGTTTTGAGTGGGGTTCCTGAAGGATCAGTATTAGGACCTATATTATTCTTAATTTATATCAATGACTTGGACGACGGTATAACAAGTAACGTACTGAAATTTGCAGATGACACAAAACTGTTTAGAAAGGTTAATACTGATGGTGATAAACAACATTTACAAAACGATCTAGACAGATTAGTGAAATGGTCTGAGAAATGGCAGATGTTGTTCAATTTTGGGAAATGTAAATGCCTACATACAGGACATGGGAACTTGAATGTAAACTATAAAATGGGAGATACTCTTCTGGGTACTACTGTAAAAGAAAAGGACTTAGGAGTTATAATAAGCGCTGATATGAAAGTTTCAGAGCAGTGTGGTATTGCAGCTTCAAAGGGTAATCAAATTCTTTGATTGATTAGAAGAAACATAACATACAAGGGAAAAAAGTTAATTATACCTCTTTATAAAGCAATAGTTAGACCTCATTTAGAATACTGTATACAAGCATGGAGACCATATCGTAAGAAGGATATAGATACGCTTGAACGCATACAAAGGAGAGCAACTAAAATGATTCCAGAACTGAGAGACCTTAGTTATGAAGAACGCCTGAAAGAATGTGGTTTAACAACTCCAGAGACAAGGAGGTTAAGAGGAGATCAGATTGAAGTTTTTATGACATTGAATGGATTTGAAAATATTGATAGAAATATGTTTTTCTCACTCAAGAAGGATAGCAGAACTAGAGGACATGAGGTAAAATTAGTAAAGGATCAATGTAGATTGGACATCAGGAAGCACTCGTTCTCACAGAGGACAATAAATGAATGGAACAAATTGTCTACAGATTGTGTAACTGCTAGCAGCGTGAATATGTTTAAAAACAAGGTTGACACATATCTCAGGAGGGTGGGTTATAAGTAGATGAACATTGTTGGACTCTCGATAAGCCAATGGCTTCCTTGTCCACTTGCCATCTGGGCCTTTGGCTTGGATGGCAAATCTTGTTAAATCTTGTTAAATATGAGGAACACAACAACAGTGTCATCAGAAATAGAGAGGTGGCTGGCAGAGCAGCAGACAAAGTCCGCCGTACAAGACAAGGCTGAAGCACATTCACAGGAGGAGAAATATGCCAGGCAAATCATAACCAACGGACATCCACATGAAGCAAATTCCGATGGGCAAATCATATCCAAGGGACATCCGCATGGGGCAAAGTCTGATGGAAAAGTCATGGCCAAGACACATCTACCAGAGGCAACGTCTGCTCGGGAAGACATGGCCGAGCTACGTTCACAGGAGACAAAGTCTATCAGACATGTCATGACCAAAGCACAGCTACAAGAGGCAAAGTCTACTGAACAAATCATGGCCAAGAGACACCCAGAAAGTGATATAACCATAAGCATGCCACCAACAATTTATCACAATGACACAGTGAGAATAAAAACCCCAACACCACAGAATAGTTGTGTATCTTTGTCCAGACCTACCGATGAACTGCCACGACAACCCAATCACGTTGAGCACAGGGCTGAGACACTGAATGACGACATCCAAGGGGGAACAGTCATCAATGAAAAGACAAGAACAATGCGAGGGAGAAACACCCAGCCTCCACGTGGGTACCCCACTGACATCCCCAGAAACAAGGGTAGATCCCTGAGGGAACCAAAGACTTCCACAACAAGACACCCACCACCAGATGACAGCACTGGTGATTCAAATCCTAATTAGATGTTGCACAGACAACATTTGTCAAGACAAACACTGGCAGCTAATAAGATACAACTACGAATGCCTAGGCAGTGTTACAGGCCATCTACTTGGGTAAATGGCTCATTCTCAAATTGTCTTAAAAAAATATAGTGTTTATAATTATTGTTATTATTGGGGTGTCATATAAAGTTGATCAAATATTTGGTCTTAATATAGCATACTATTCATCCTCAAAAGAACTGTTGTTGTAATGCTTTAATCCTCACACAGAGACAGTTTGCGTTCTTTCCTCAAACTTCCGTTATGCTGTATGGAAAGATACCACCTGTGTCGATCTGATTAAAAACATTTTTAAGACCAGTACTGTAATAATATGAACCTTTTTTCAAGCTTAGCCCTTGTGTTACACAACTTGGGACAATTGTAGAAAAGGATTCAGCCTACAGTTACATTTCCCATTGGTGGCCATGTTAACGTTTTCATACCGGTAATTATAAGAAAACGTGACCATCAAAAATTCTAAAAGTTTTTACCAGTCGCTGTCATCGTTCTACTGACATGCTGGTCGAGTTTTGTCAAAATTAGACATTTCTAACTCTTGTAATATGCCTGTATGTGCAATACCCCTCAATGTTTACCAATATTGGCACGAATTACGACGCACACGTGTCTAGTGGCCAAAAAAAATCACAAATATCCTTACGCCTATTAAAATTATCTAAAAATCCACCATTTCACTCTCAACAGCTTCCACCAGCAAACCTGGTAATGTCACTGCACAAATGCACTTATGTCAGATTGTATGTATTTTTTAAAACGTCCTATATCCAAACAAACTATGCCCTACATTCGTGTGTAACACACCAGGAAGTCTAACTGAGGCATGACCCCAAAAGAGGCATGATGTTGTGACAAATTATTATTCATCATTGTTTGCATAGCACTGAGGACAATTGTACGTAATAAATACAATGGGTAATTTGATTGTTCATAGAAAAGGTAATAGTGGGGTGAATAAAAAAAACACCTGAAAGTTTGGCGCCCGAGATGCAAACTGTCTAGGGGGAGTAGCGTAACATACAAATAAACAACATACACTTGCTGGGTTATAGTAAGATTACACCATAAGTTAACATTCAACCAGGATAACACATCCTACCAGGTGGATACAACAGGCAAGTGGTGAAAAATTTAAATGTGGGTAAAAATTTAAACAATGGTCAAGAATATCTCTTTTTGAATTAGGTCTGTCCATATGTGCCCACAACATGCACATTTGGACAAAGATGTTAACTGTAATAAAAATACTTCCTTTATAAATGGTATTGTTTTATTGACACCTTTCAATTATTCAAGGGAATCTGGTTAAGAGTTCTAACCACAGTTCAATTTCTTAAAGAATTCATAATAACATTTGTGGTTAGTTTCATCATTGACTGAGACGAGGTGTTACCTGTTTGCCGAGGTTCGGCTGACTGATGAGTTCTGGGATGAAGTCAAGACAGATGTGTATGGACGGAATGCCTGCTACGGTGGCTGGCAACAAGGCACTCGGGTAGCACTACAACCAAACAGCCTGATTCAGACAAGGAGATGCTATGTGTCTCATTTGACAGATTAACATGAGCGAATAGAACTATTTAAGGCAAGGGTGTACTCTAAACGTATTTTATTTTATTACTGTTATTGAACACAAAGAGCTGAAACTTTCAGAGTTTGCGAGTTCCTTTCATGGCAGCAATACTGCATAGAGTACGATCACTGTTGAGATATTTGCACCAGCATCTTGTTCATGTATACACCCTCAACTGCATGGTAAGCACCAGACATACATCCCCTCCAGAAGTTTGGCGTAACCAAAGTTCCGTTCAGTTGCAGACATTCGCCGAGATAACTCGTCTTGTGATGCTGACAGCCGATTTGATTCCTGGAAACAGTTACACAAAACCAATGTATGTCATGAACAACAAAAGTATTCATAACATGTTCAACAACAACAAAAAGGTCCATGTTAGGTTCAATTTATTTCATTGCCGTACACATAAATATATAGGTAAGTTGTAATATAAACAACATTTCCATTGAATAACGAGCAGAGTAGAAATGTCATCCTTCAACAGCATCATCTGAGCCCCTGTACAGTTACGTAAATTTAGTTGTAAGTCATAACTCTGTCTTTACTGGCCTAGCCCCAGTCCAGGGAAACTAACGTAACGTGGAAGGTAGGAGTCAGACCACAGTTGAGAATTGCATTGGTGGCCATGTTAACGTTTTGTCTGATTATAAGAAAACGTGACCATTAAAAATTCTTAAAATTGTCCATAGTAACTGCCATCATCTCATTGATATACTGACCAAATGTTATCAAAATCACATACCTCCAGTTCTTTTAAATCGCCCCGACGTGCGATGCCTATAAATTTTGACAAAAATAGCCATGTATTCATGCGCCCACGTGGTCCACAGCAGAAAAATTCCCATAAATCCCTCCGCCAGTTAAACTCTTTAAAAAATGCACTGTTTCACAGCCAATAGCTTCTACAAACAAACCTGTGAATATTCCTGCTCAAAGGCACTCATGTCACATAATATTAATTTATTAAGTTACCATTTTACAATTTCATACGCCCTACAATAAATAGGAAGGTCAACTGTGGTCTTACCCCGGTAGCAATGTTGGCGAACGAATCTAACGTATGACGCGACAGGCTGTAAATTAGTATTACAACCAATCAGAGCGATCGCTTGCCGGCGACGATTGGCCAGACGGGGAATCCGACATCACGTGATGCCGTTTGGCCAATCGTCGCAGGATTCCCCCAATTAAGTAATACATGCAGCTGGGAGCTGAGGTAGCCCGGGGCATAGTCAGCCGGTCTCGCCTGTACAACACACACCAGACACTTGAAACTACGTCCTCAATTCACTTAGCTCATCATGAATCAGGTTCATGGATATCGATAGTACAAATAATACAGTGCCACTGGCACCCTCGTTGCAGGATTCCCCCAATCCTTTTGTCGTTCACGTAGTCGAGATTACTCGGACACCGCCAATGGCAATACTATTTTTTAACGGTTTCTACCATCATGCAGAGCGAAAACAGGGCTTTCCCCTGATAATGTGCCATGTTGGATTTCCCATAGTTTTCGGGCCACGATCATAGACATAAATAGAACACCCGTTAGTAAAACAAGACCGCTGAGCTCTTATCAGTTGACGCATAATAAAGTGATGCAGGCATGGACCAGTGACATTCATGCTGCTGCACGGCAAGAACCCACTGGAGGCGCAGTTTTTATATTGTACACCACCCAGTCTTCATCATAAAATGATATATACTAATGACATTATTACTATATACATATACCTAATTACGTGCACAATCTATCCATGCACCTTGTATATAAAGTATCATAACATATTAACTATATATAACAGTAGCACCACAAAACATGATCGAAACTGAACTTTCTGAAGTGCTCTATATACATGTATTAGCTAATGACTGCAAGTGGTCAAATCTCATTAAGCCCTGTTCGACATTCTTCTCAAAGGTCCTAAAAATATTCTTTTCCAATCTTCCAACACAATCCCCAGCTGCTCCATCACAACCATTTCCACCTGCAGATCTTTCTCGAATGTTGTCTGGCCAACTTGCCCAAGGACATGCCTCATGTATAGAAATGTGCTCTCTCATGGATTTGTTTTAGTAGGCAACCTTTCACAAGTTAATTGGTTCCTGGTGTCATCGTCACTGGCTACTACCCTGATAAGTTTATACTTCTCTGGTAGCCACCTCATCTTCATTGCTTTTGTTTGCCTTATATTGTACATGATGATGGTGAGGAGGAAATAAATTAACTTACTCACATACATATGTTAGACAACTATTTGTAACATGCTATGTTCACATTATAAACAGTACTACCCTATGTGTCATGCAGTGGATGCAACTGTTTCTGCCGTGCAATGAAATGCCGGCCAGTGGTCCACGACCGCTTCACTGCAGTGAGCTGGCTTATCGCTCTTGTGTATAGGGGGATGATTAACGATGTAATTCAATGGCCACAGTCGATCCCAGAAAATCACATAATGTCCGATTATTCACGCTTGATTTGACAAAGCAACGATAGGCATCACACAAAAGGCATGTTTGTGATAAAAACTTGTTTATTTCGACAGTAAAACATACATGAATAGCAAGTTGAATAATATTTCTATATGAAAATGTCAATAACTGGAAACTCATTTTATTGTCAAAAATTCGTAAAATCACATTTTGATCCGAGTACAGGGCATAGGTGTTGGAACTGGGTGGGTCCTCCCAATATTTTGGGTGGTGGGTTTGAGTATACTTTAGCTTTCAATAATTCCTCAATGTTTGCTAGAATTCTGGCACACAATTGGCGGGGGGGGGGCAGGGGCATGTGACCTTGACGTCCATACGAAGTCATGGCTCGCAGCCATCAACTTTGACCCTCCAATATTCAAATGCTTCCAACGTCTACGCACAGTAATTTGCACATATTTCTGATATGTGTGGGAAACAGACAAGAGTATGAGACTCAAAGCTCAAGGTGTGGTTCTTTTGTTGTGTCGACACTGCGGTCGTCATCAGCGGCCAGCCATTGCGTGTACTCCTTGAGTGGGTCACAGTTCCAGTGCTTGTGGAAGGACACCGGCAGCTGGGAGCTGAGGTAGCCCGGGGCGTAGTCAGCTGGTCTCAACTGTACAACACACACCAGACACTTGAAACTACGTCCTCAATTCGCTTAGCTCATCATGAGTTCATGGACTTTTAAATCTGTCATTTTCGAATAGTACAAGTAATACATGCAAAGTAGAATAGTACAAGTAATGCATGCAATGTAGAATAGTACAAGTAATACATGCAATGTAGAATAGTACAAGTAATACATGCAATGTAGAATAGTACAAGTAATACATGCAATGTAGAATAGTACAAGTAATACATGCAATGTAGAATAGTACAAGTAATACATGCAATGCAGAATAGTACAAGTAATACATGCAATGTAGAATAGTACAAGTAATGCATGCAATGTAGAATAGTACAAGTAATGCATGCAATGTAGAATAGCACAAGTAATGCATGCAATGTAGAATAGTACAAGTAATACATGCAATGTAGAATAGTACAAGTAATACATGCAATGCAGAATAGTACAAGTAATACATGCAATGCAGAATGCATACTTTTGTTAAAATCGTCAAAAGAATCAACTCTGATAATTAGAGGGGGTTGTGTGTGACAGGGATCTCATACCTGGTGGGAAGAGGGAGCTGTGTGTGACAGGGAAGTCATACCTGGTGGAAGAGGGGCTGTGTGTGACAGGGATCTTATACCTGGTGGAAGAGGGGGCTGTGTGTGTGTGATAGGGATCTTGTACCTGGTGGAAGAGGGGGCTTGTGTGACAGGAATCTCTTGCCTGGTGGAAGATGGGGCTTGTGTGACAGGGATCTCCTACCTGGTGGAAGAGGGGGCTTGTGTGACAGAGATCTCATACCTGGTGGAAGAGGGGGCTGTGTGTGACAGGGATCTCATACCTGGTGGAAGGGGGGCTGTGTGTGACAGAGATCTCATACCTGGTGGAAGAGGGAGCTGTGCGTGACAGAGATCTCAAGCCTGGTGGAAGAGGGGGCTGTGCGTGACAGGGATCTCATACCTGGTGGAAGAAGGGGCTGTGCGTGACAGGGATCTCATGCATGTTGGAAGAGAGGGTTGTGCGTGACAGAGATCTCATGCCTGGTGGAAGAGGGAGCTGTGCGTGACAGAGATCTCATGCCTGGTGGAAGAGGGGGTTGTGCGTGACAAGGATCTCATACCTGGTGGAAGACGGGGCTGTGTGTGACAGGGATCTTATACCTGGTGGAAGAGGGAGCTGTGTGTGTGCGTGCGTGCGTGCGTGCGTGCGTGCGTGCGTGCGTGCGTGCGTGTGTGTGTGACAGGGATCTTGTACCTGGTGGAAGAGGGGGCTTGTGTGACAGGGATCTCCTACCTGGTGGAAGAGGGGGCTTGTGTGACAGAGATCTCATACCTGGTGGAAGAGGGGGCTGTGTGTGACAGGGATCTCATACCTGGTGGAAGAGGGGGCTGTGTGTGACAGAGATCTCATACCTGGTGGAAGAGGGGACTGTGTGTAACAGGGATGTTGAGGCGCTTGAGACACATGCCAAAGTGCATGTCGTCGGGAGAGTTGGGAGTGCTGCAGCGACATCCCAGTAGTTGGCGTACGGTCAGCAGACTGAAGACCATCCTGGAGCAGGTGCACATGCATGATCATTCACCTCAAAGTCTGTACGCTGCGACACAGCATTTATAACCTGCACAATACACAACCAGGCTTCTAAATCAACCTCCTAAATCATATCATTTGTAAGACTTATACTATTACCTGTCAGGCACTTCCATCTACACAAAATGGCATATTTAGATTCACTGCTCACTCCTGAAAGACTAGATAGCCGACCCTTTAATTTTTGATGCACCTCTGAGCGTGGGTTTTCAAGGATTTAGGGGCAATACCTGTTTTCTAATTATTATTACTAAAACCAATCTTCCATCACAAATCCTGTTCCGCTGATACAAAGTAATAATGACAAACAATGAAAATGTATTTCATAAAGGTTTGTTCCCTGAAGCAAGAAACACTAAGATATTACATTCAAATATTATCATGGAGTTATATAATTATTTATGCAAAACACTTAAACGATCATAGATCATGAAGAAGTATACTTTTGCTACACGAAAAAAAGTGAACTTAATATATCAAATATATAAATCAAAGTGTCTGTCTGTCTGTTGTGTCTTATACATGGCCGCATTTGTGGGCCGATCTGGAAGGAACTTTGTCGGATGTGGAACCATCCCCACGGAGCAAACACTAGCTACATTATAGAAACGCTGCTGTGCACAGCTTTAAGGGGAAACAAAAGTCATGGTTTTCGGCCTATGCACCTGCAAGAGTTACTAAAACACAACCTCTTGCAACTACAATTAAGAATATCACAATAACCCTACGTCATGAGTGTGGTATTCTGGCAATATTTGCTCGCCAAATGAAAATATATTTGTATACACCTATTTCTATACACTTGCCAGTAGGATATAGCCATGCTATTTGCGTCCAAACTCAACTTATATAACACATTTGTTTGTTTACTAAACTAGTCCTCTTTCTAGCAAAATAACACATTTTGTTTGACACTTTGCATGGGTTCTGTGTATGCTGGCCTCCCTTAATACGTCACTTGTAGTCTAGGTTAACTCGATTTCATAGAACTTATGCACTTTATGAAATACATTTTCATTGTGTGCCATTATCGGTTGCGCTGGTTAACATGTCAGCCCTCGGTCAACCTGAGAAATGACTGGAATCTCCTACTATTAGAACCCATTCTGATGATTGGTTCTTGAAATATATTTACATGTGTTAATATAATAACAATAAATTAATAATATAATGTGTGAATTGCTGGTAATAGGTGTACATCTTGGTTTGACACATGACAACTTACCTACTTGATTATCACAAAATCTAAAAGGTAAACAGCATCAAAGAAATAATAATAATAATTAACTGCTATGGCTCCTAGATCCTCAGGAACCTGAGCTCAGAGGCGCAACAAAACAGAATCATTAAGCATAATCGTGTAGAGGGACGTGCAAAAGTCAGTATCAGAACGAGGGACAACTGAACATTTATGGTGGGAATGCAATTTGGGATAGATGTATTGTTTTTTTCTGAAAAAATAGCAATAGTTTCAGATGTTTTCAAAGTGATAGGGAGTTCATTCCAGACCTTAGACGCAGCGACAGAGAAAGCACGTTTACCCAAGTTAACTTTTGTTTTAGGTACAATAAGTTGTTGTGAAATTGATGATCTTAGCTTCCTAGGGATATTTGAAAGATGCAGGAAACTAGCCAAGGCTGTTGTGTAGATAGAGCACGATATGTAAGAGTGGACAGCTTATAATTAATTCGATAAGAAACTGGAAGCCAGTGTAACTATTTAAGTAGTGGTAGTGACGGTTAAAACCGAGGTGCCCTGAGAACCACACGTGCCAGACAATTTTGTACTCGTTGGAGTTTAGCCAAGTCTCTTTTAGCAATGTTATTTAGTAGTGAATTACAATAGTCAAGGCGGCTATTAATTAATGCCATCGATATTGTTTTAGCAGTAGATATAGATATGTGACGCCGAATTCGACGGAGATCACGAATATGATAGAAACAGGATTTACATACTTGAGAAATATGCTGGCGAAAGTTGAAGTCACTGTCAAAGACAACACCAAGATTGCGAACAGTATCTGATGGGAATGTATCACTGCCAAGCAGTTTAACTGGAAAATGGTTGATGACTCTATTTCATTGTTGTTTAGTGCCAATAATAATAAGGTCTATTTTATCTGGATTAAGCTTTAGCTTACTTGATTCCATCCACAATAAGATATCAGTAAGACAATCACTTAAAGTCGAAACAGATTCTTGTGCATTTGATTGTGAAAGTGATATGTAAACCTGTGTGTCATCAGCATACAGGTGATGACTGAGATTATGATTAGTAATGACTTGGCAGAGTGATGTAGTATATAAGCTGAACAGAACAGAGCCAAGGACGGTAGAGTGGAATTGCTTATATGCAGACTATAGATCATTTGATAAGTGATGGTTGTAAATATGTTCATGAAGGCGATTAACAACCACTTTTTCCAATATTTTTGACAGAAAACCGAGATTGGAGATAGGACGATAATTCTTTAGGTCATTTTTACACAGTTTGTTTTCTAATAAGAGGATTTACAAGAGCTTGTTTGAAATCCCGTGGAACAACTCCACTCTGCATTGAAAGGTTTATGAGAGTAGTAATGGGAAAGATGAGTTGATCGATGCAGCTTTTTAGAAGAAGTGTTTGAAATGGGTCTAGATCACACAATTTGTTAGGATATTTTAAAAATAATAATGAGAACTTCATTAGTAGTTGCATGTATGAAACTCTGTAGGGTTTTTTCAGAAAGTGGTGGTTCAGGGAAATCATAGTCATTGTCACTAATGAAAAACTTTTATCGAATACAAGCAATCTTATATGTAAAGTATTTTGAAAAAGAACTACACAATGTATCCAATGAAGAATGTTCAGGCAGTGCTTTTAATTTCTGCCGATGTAGAATTGTGTTTAGAGATTTCTACATCTGGCGAGGGTTTTCAGAATTTATTGAGATAAAATTAGCACAGTAATCAGACTTTGCTTTTGACATCATGTGATTGCATATATGTAGCTGTTTAGTATAACAGGATCGATCAATTGGAGAACGAGTTCATCGCCAAATTCTTTCAAGATATCGATGCCAACGTTTTGCTACAATTATTTCATTAGACATCAATGGTGATGGAGGGCGAACTTGTACACTTTTGGTTTGTTTAAGAGCATGTTTATCCAGGAGTTTACTTAATGTTTCATTGTACTGATTAACAGGCTCGCATAATTTAACAAGATTTAACAAGATTGCCATCTCGAACAACAAGTTCCAGATGGCAAGTGGACAAGGAAGCCATTGGCTTATCGAGAGTCCAACAATTTTCTCATCTATGTGTAGCCCGCCCTTATCAGATATCTGTCAATTCTATTTTTAATCATATTCACACTACTAGCATTAACACAATCATTTGGCAGTTTGTTCCATTCATTTATCACCCTCTGTGAGAAAGAGTACTTTCTCATGTCCAACCTACACTACTCCTTAACTAATGCTGCTTTGTGTCCTCTGGTTCTACTGCCTTCTTTAAGTTTGAAGAACGTATTCCTATCAACATCCTCATAACCGTTCAGTATTTTAAACACTTCTATTTGGTCTCCTCTTAGTCTCCTGGTCTCTAGTGTTGTCAAACCACATTGTAATAAGCGACTTTCGTAACTAAGGTCTCTTAATTCTGGAATCATTTTAGTTGCTCTTCGTTGTATTCTTTCTAGCTTATCTATGTCTTTTTTACGATATGACCTCCATGCTTAAATACAATATTCCAAATGTGGTCTAACTATTGCTTTGTACAGGGATATAATTAGATATTTCTCCTTATACGTGATAGTTCTCCTAATTAGCCCTAGAATTTGATTTCCTTTCGAAGCAGCAATCCCACATTGCTCTGAAACTTTCATGTCAGCATTACTCCTAAATCCTTTTCTTGTGCAGTTCTACCTAGTACAGCATCCCCCATTTTATATTCCTCGTCCATATTTCTATGTCCTATGTGTATACATTTACACTTCCCAAAATTGAATAACATTTGCCATTTTTCTGACCATTTAACTAATTTTTCTAGATCATCCTGTAAACTTTGTTTATCTGTATCATTAGTAACCTTTCTGAATACTTTTGTGTCATCTGCAAATTTGAGTACTTTGCTAGATATGTCATCCTCCAAATCATTTATATATATATTAAAAACAGTATAGGGCCTAATACTGATCCCTGTGGTACCCCACTCAAAACAGATGACCATCTACCCACTTTGTAATTTCTTCTAAAAAACATAAGAGATTGGTTAGACATGACCTTGCTTTTAGGAATCCATGTTGAGATGTATTTATTAATCTATGTTTTACGAGGAATTCCACCATGTGGTCTCTAATTAATGTTTCGAGTAATTTACATACAACTGATGTTAAACTCACTGGTCTGTAATTTTCTGGCTTCTTCCTCGATCCCTTCTTAAATAGAGGCGTAATGTTTGCTTCTTTCCATTCTGAAGGAACTATTCCTTCTTCCAGTGACAAGTTAAATAAGTTTGCAAGTGGTGTACTAATTTGATCAACAATTTCCTTTAGCAGTTTTGGTAGTATCCCTTCAACTCCAGGTGATTTATTATCTTTCATCTTCTTAATTTTCTTTGCTATCATTTCAGGAGTTACAAATAACTGCCCTAAATGTTCTGATTTATTGCCCTCAAATTTAGTCAATGGAACTGGAAGTGAGCTGATATCTTCTGTGGTAAAAACTGAACTGAAATACTCATTCAGGACCTCTGCCATTTGGAACCCATCTGAAATTATGTTTTCACTGTTGTTTTCCAGTGGTCCGACCTTATCTCGAACTTTCTGTTTACTCCTTATGTAAGCACAGAAACTCTTGCTGTCATTTTTTATATTACCTGCCAATTTTTGTTCAAAGGTTCTTTTAGATTTTCTAATTCCAGTTCTAGCTAGGTTAAGTGTGTTTATAGACCCTCCACAGCATCTGTTTGTGAGCAATTTTTCTAATAGCTTCTTTTGACAAGTGTTTTTTCCTGGATCTTTTCCCTTGTTTTCTTAACTGAATAAATTTCTCAATAATGCCCTCAATCTCATATTTTAAACAAGTCCAGAATTCTGCTGCTGTCTTGTTCTTCAGCAAGTTATTCCAATCTATATTAGCTAGATATGTTCTCATCACTTTATATTTGCCTTTGTTGAAGTTCCTCCTGTTTTTTATATGTATTCCCTGTTTTTACTTTTATATTAAAATGAATTTGGTTATGGTCACTTCAACCCAAAGGTTCATGTACTTTAACATTGTCAACTAATTCGTTTTGAGAAGACAAAATTAAATCTAACACATTCCCATCTCTGGTTGGTTCCAAGACATGTTGAGTACGGAAACAATCCTGTGTTAAAAGTAGAAACTGATGGTCATCACCTCCAGCACTCTCTAATGATTCCCATTGTATATGGCCATGGTTAAAATCACCCATTATAACACATTCTCCCTTGCTCACCTCCCTTATCGCCTTTTGTAATTTTACATCTTCCTCTTGTCCTATGTTAGGATTACGATAAACTACTCCTATTGTTAATGTTGAGTTCCTGGTAACTATGTTACACCAAATTGCATCCACACTATCTGCTTCACTTTTCAGTGTAATTTCATATGCTTGGATAGATTCTTTAATATACAAAATTACTCCACCTCCCCTTCTTTCTCGTCTATCTATCTCGTCTAATGTAGATTTAGGTTTGATCAAAAGATCGGAATTTGCTAGATTGAGCCAACTTGCAACCACAAATCAATATTGACACAATGGTGATCTGATAAACCATCAGTAGGAAATATTGCTTTAATGTGAATACAAGTAGATCTAGTAATAAACAAATCGAGCCAATGACCATGAACATGTGTAGAAAATGAAACGTGTTGATATAATCCATATGTTTGAAGGACATCCAACATCTTGTACAACAAAACTATCTCCCCATTTAATAATTCTAGCCACTATTCTGTCATTTAATTAATGTTAACCCTATTTCCACATTTAATTAATTTTTAACCACTAGTTCTCAATTTAATTAATTTTAACCCATTTCCCCAGTTAATTTTACCCCCAATTCAAGAATGAAAAATACCATGCTAAAACTGAACCAAGAAAAAAGCGAACTCGTGTTTTCGTCCAAACACAGAATTCGTCGGGTGAACGACTTGTCTGTCACGATTGGAGGCAGACTATTACATGCTGTGCAATCCGTGAGAAATCTTTTATGGTTTTATTATGGACAGTGGCTTGACAATGGAGAAACAGGTGAATGCGATTTCCAAGTCCTGTTTCTACCACATCCGAAATATCGGCAAAATCAGGCAATACATCACAAATGACACCTGTAAGATTCTAGTCCAGGCACTGGTAACATCTCGCCTGGACTATGGAAACGCGCTACTGCAAGGTTTGCCTCAGGTGCTAATTGAACGAATGCAGCGTATACAAAACTACGCTGCTTGCCTTATCACCAGGTCACGCAAGAGCGAACACATAAAACCTGTGTTACGTGAGCTATGTTGGCTTCCAGTGAAATACCGGCTCCGCTTTAAGGTTAACACCTTCACGTATAAAGTACTCAATGGATTGGCACCGGCATACATGAGTGACATTGTGCAGAAACATCAACCAACGCGTAGTTTAAGATCAACGGAGAAGTCACTTCTCGTCGTACCTGTGCTACGGAGTGCAACTTATGGTGAATGTTGTTTCAGCCGACACGCGGCCATACTGTGGAACAACTTGCCTGAGAACATTAAATAGCTGAACACTCTCAGCTCTTTCAAAAGACATTTAAAAACACATCTTTTTAAACTGGCATACGACTGACGTGACTGAGTCACGCTCTCATTTTAATGACATTGCTATATACCAGTGACTTATTCGTTGTTTTATTCATGTGTGTACTATAAGTGTAATATCTGTGTTTATTTATTTTTTAATGTTTAAATCAGCTCCTTACACTATCTACTTTTAAAATAATCTATATTTTATAGTTTTATTTAATTTATGCAATTTTTGTGTAAAGTATGTATTTTATAGTGTTATTTAATTGATGCAGTTTAATGTAAAGCGCCTGAGAGCATTTCATTTTAATTGGATTTTGGTGCTATATAAATTTTCGATATAATAATAACAACAATGCTCATCAACAACCATAACCAAAGTTGGTAAGAGGAGTAACTCACCCTCCTCCACTTGTCACGTAGTCGTATCCATAGTTGGCATTGACCCCATACCCATACCGTTCCCCCAGGGCGATGGGCTCCGTAGGGTCATAGCAGGCCAGTAGTCTCCTCAGACGGGGGACACTGTCACACACACAGCAACTCATTGCTTTTATTATATTAATATAAAAACTACACCTAAGGTAACATCTCGACCGCCCACACATGCTTTAATGAACCACAATTTTTATACATAATTTGAACATTATCTGTTTATGACTATCAGTACATTCGCAAACAGCAGTCAAAAATTTCAATTCCTGTGGACAAAGTTGATCAAAGACAGGTGTTCATGAGATCTTGTGACGTTTTCCAGTGCACGATAACAAAATAATTATGACAACATAAAAAGAATATTAAAAAGCGTACCTAAGGAGAGTGTCATCATCAGTAATGACGAGCCACTTCTTGTTGTCGATGTGGGACTGCCAGACAGTGCGTACAAGGATGGCGTATGTCTTGGCACAGTGACCTGGACACACAAGACATGTAATGACTGAGATGTGGGCCTGCCAGACAGTGCGTACAAGGATGGCGTATGTCTTGGCACAGTGACCTAGACACACAAGACATGTAATGACTGAGATGTGGGCCTGCCAGACAGTGCGTACAAGGATGGCATATGTCTTGGCACAGTGACCTGGACACGCAAGACATGTAATGACTGAGATGTGGGCCTGCCAGACAGTGCGTACAAGGATGGCGTATGTCTTGGCACAGTGACCTAGACACACAAGACATGTAATGACTGAGATGTGGGCCTGCCAGACAGAGCGTACAAGGATGGCGTATGTCTTGGCACAGTGACCTGGACACACAAGACATGTAATGACTGAGATGTGGGCCTGCCAGACAGCACGTACAAGGATGGCGTATGTCTTGGCACAGTGACCTGGACACACAAGACATGTAATGACTGAGATGTGGGCCTGCCTGACAGCGCGTACAAGGATGGCGTATGTCTTGGCACAGTGACCTGGACACACAAGACATGTAATGACTGCGATGTGGGCCTGCCTGACAGCGCTTACAAGGATGGCGTATGTCTTGGCACAGTGCCCTGGACACACAAGACATGTAATGACTGCGATGTGGGCCTGCCTGACAGCGCATACAAGGATGGCGTATGTCTTGGCACAGTGACCTGGACACACAGGACGTACTGACTGCGATGAAATTCATGGTTTCAGAATTTTTTAGTTTATTTAAAATTTTTAGTTACATATACAGACCTGCCACCTTGTGCGAATTTCCCATAATATATGCAATTACAGATTGTTTTAAGTGCACAGCTGTATCCTGTTGTGATACAGATTTGTCTAAAATGGGAAAATCGTGACAAAGTACCTATTTCTTGTGTTCATCAGACAAGAATAAATTGAATAACAAACTTATAGCAGTTGAAACAGTTTTTTATTCTAGGCAAATTTCTGGCAAAGCCTAGCGGATTTTGTTTGATGTAGGCATATTTCGTAGCCTGATAGATGGCGACATTCTATAGGAATGTCATTGCTAAAGGCTGATTAACCAATGGAACATGTTATATAGGTTTACAAGGCTTTACACAGAATTTCAATTAAAAAATATGGATTTCAACCAAACAGATTTGATAGGTCTGCATACGTACAGGGTATATTTCAATAATTAACCTTTAATTTTGTTCTAGTTTTGGCACAGTTTTCTGTGTAATTTCTTTACAATAGAAATGGATCGTACACATTTGCAGAATGCAGCTGACATGAGAGCGAAGGCAGGGAGACATGGAGGAGGTCAGTAGAGCAGGAGATGAAGGCCCTTGGGTGGAGTTGGGGCCAGGTGACGAAGCTTGCAATGGACAGGCAACATTGGTGTTCTTTTTTGTTGACCTTATGTGTGATCCCACATGAAGAGGACTAAGCAAGCAAGCAAGCAAGCAAGCAAGCAAGCAAGCAAGCAAGAAAGCAAGCAAGCAAGCAAGAAAGCAAGCAAGAAAGCAAGCAAGCAAGCAAGCAAGCAAGCAAGCAAGCAAATAGGATGCTAGCTCATTTGTACAAATTTGTTATTTAGTTTCAGCCAAACCATTGGACTAACTCTTGCACTCACCGCCCTCTGCGTTGGGCACTCCCAGGTCGATGGTTGGAATGGACTCGTCAGCCTCTTCACTGTAGTACCTAATGTGCTTTGTCTGTTTACCCCACGTCTTCTGCACAACAGGCACTGTGCAATACACGTAGGAAAATATACATAAGACTGCTTATTACATAAGACTGCTTATTCATGGATGTAAGATACAACTAGTGACCACAAATAAATAAAATGATCAATAATTAATGATTAATAAATTAACAATTAATTACTGTCTACATATTCCGGAGGAGGGTTGGGTTCAATTACAAGTGTTCGTTACAACGGCACATCTTCATAAAAATTCAACTGCAACACTTACAGTGTATATAATTTAATAGACTTTTTAGAAGCACTGTATATATATATATATATGTATATGTATATGTATATGTATATATATATATATATATATATATATATATACACACACACATATATATATACATATATATATATACACACATACATACATATATTACAATGCTTAAAATTACTTAAATACAATTACGGTGCTTCAAAAACAATAACTACCATGCTTCATAAAGGGTCAATTGCAATAGTTCATAGGTTTAGTGCAGCTGCAGTGTTTTCTAAAGGCAGATTACACGGACCATTACTGCTCACTTTAAACTCGTTTTAGGTGAATTCATACATTTTGTTGGGCTCAATTACAATGGTAAATTACAATTACACAGCCTCGTAAAAACTAAATCATAATGTTCAGATTACACTGTATTTGTAATTACTTATTACAGCTAAAACTGAACCCACCCTGTTGTAGTGGTTTCTCAACAAAATAAGGACTAGGAAAACTTAAAGGTGTTTTTTGAACTACAACATGAACTCGATTGCAACACACACACGCACGCATGCACACACACATACACAAGTTGTAATTCATCACAGAAGATATCACTTTCAGTATTGTTACAAATATCTTACAAACACACCTTATTATAAGACAGTTAATAAATCAGATGTAATGTTCAAACTAAATAGAGACTGCTATTACTGAACATTCTTCAGGATAGTTCATTTTCAAATCAAATAACTTTCATTTTTCATATCCAAGGTGTGTTTAGTTTACCTGGTAGAGACTTTCATCAACGTGTCACGTTAATTTCATCAGTACCTATGACGCTTGATGACGTCATCGTACACGTGAGGCAGTTCATAATGAAAGAAATGTTAAATGATGAAGCGACGTATGAGAAGTTAAAGAAGGATCCAACCAAGAAATATATGGCAGAACTCATCAGAATGGTAAATTCTTTGGAGAAGGAGGGGAAGATCAGTATTGGTACTTGTATCCCACGCTAGAAAAAGTACCACAGATGTATGGATCACCAAAAATCCATAAGGAGGGAGTGCCACTCAGACCAATTGTTGACTACACACAGACAATAGCATACAGAGTATCCAGGGAACTGGCCAACATACTGCAACCACTTGTTGGAAAAACAGAACACCACACAGAAAACTCACAAGAACTGGTAAAGGAGATGACAAAGCTGAGAGTAGAAGAAGGAGAATCATTTGTGTCATGATGTTGTGTCGCTGTTCACGAAGACCCTGATCAAAGAAGCGTGCGAAATCATTAGAAAAAGATTACAGGATGACAAAACACTAAACAAGAGAACAAACCTAAACGTAGACGACATCATGGAGTTTTTGAAATTTGTCCTGGAGACGACATACTTCAGATTTGAAGGAGAAATTTACCAGCAGAAATTTGGAGTAGCCATGGGCAGTCCGGTATCCCCCATTGTTGTCAACTTGTACGTGGAGGACCTGGAGCAGAAAATAATAGCAACATCACCGGTAGATTGCCAACCGAGAAACTGGAAACGATATGTGGACGACGTAATTTGCCTGGTACACACGGGAAAGGCAAAGAAATTACAACAACACATGAACACTGTAGACCCAACAGGGAGCATCATTTTCACGCGGGAAGATGAAGAGAACAACAGCATGCCCTTCTTGGATGCGAAGTTCACCAGAAAGGAAGATGGCAGTATGAAGTCTACAGTGTACAGGAAGAAGACACACACCGACCAATACTTGAACTTTGCGTCCCACCACCTCAAACATCAGAAGTTAGGAGTGGTCAGAACCCTTATGCACAGGTGTGAGATAATAACTTTAGAGGAGGGGGACAAGAAGGGAGAGATGGAACACTTGAGAGAAGCTTTATGAGTATGTGGCTATCCGTCCTGGGCCTTGAACAAGGTGACAGATAGCTATAAGAAGAAAAAGAACAAGAAAAAACAAATGACAGAAATTACAGGAGCCAAGTAGTCATCCCATACGTAGAGGGGGTCTCAGAGAGAGTACACCGAGTACTGAAGAAATATGGAGTAGTAACAGCCATGCGTCCCCACACCACCCTCAGGCGCTTGTTGGTACATCCCAAGGACAAAGTAGAACTAGAAGAACAGGGTGAACTGGTGTACCAAATACCATGCAAGAACTGTGGTGCTGAGTACATTGGGGATACAGGAAGACTACTAAAAACATGACTGGAGGAACACAGAAAGGATGTAGACAACATGAAAAAAGAGAAATACACAAGGAGCGGGAAAAAAAGATTGATGTCTACCATCAATAAATCCACCCTTACAGACCATGCGACAACTGAAAACCACATCATAGACTGGGAGGGAGTGAACATTGTAGACAAGGAACCCAACCGAAGAATCCGGCAAATCAAAGAAGCCATCTGGATCAGAAAAACTACAACACCCATCAACAGAGACGAGGGCAATTATGAACTGCCTCACGTGTACGATGACGTCATCAAGTGTCATAGGTACTGATTAAATTAACGTGACACATTGATGAAAGCCTCTACCAGGTAAACTAAACATACCTTGGATATGAAAAATGAAAGTTATTTGATTTAAATAGAGACTGCGTCTATATTAATGTCAGTGAGATGAGATGTTAAAATAACATTTTCAACAAGTACTAATATAATCACAACTAATCAGTATTTGTGTAATCGAAGAAACGATTTTGGTTTCTTGCCTCGTGTCTTATGGAATTTTTTGCATGTCTTCACTGCCACAAACACCTCGTCTTCACTTACTGGTTCACCCTGAAACCAGATCCAGTCCATTATGAAGTATTTGCCAAAAGCCAATGAGTGACGAGACAACTTGCGACTGCCATCAATGTCTTGCTGGCAACCGGTAGCACGTCATTTAATGATAGTAAGAAAAATTGCGAGCTAAAGCATCACCGGCTTGGGCGCCTCAACAGTGGAAAAATCACAATGTGACAGTATGTGTGAAATGGAAGGTCTTACAGAGCATTTATGATGAGACATTTGAGAACGAAAATGAGGATCTCATCGAGACCACTCAACAAATGTAGAGGTCCAGTGGAGGGAAGGCCTGCCAAGCAGAGAAGGGTGGCTTATTCCCCAAACAAATCTGAGGTGAGTTGGACAAATGGCCCGGATGACAACAAGAGGTCAGATAAAGATTGGGTGACCTCAGTTCACAAGAGAAATAAGGACATATCACTGTAACGGCGCCAAGCAACACCTCTTGAGCATGCAACCACAGTGTTAACCAAACTTCTTTGGTAACTTGGAATGGGTGTTTGCCAGGGTAAGTTTGATATCAGGTAGCATCTGAAACCTTGACAAAACTGGTTGCACCACCATGCAAAAACCAAACAGGATTACCGCATCAACTGGTGTGAAACAAGTTGGTGCCATGGTTTCTGTTGAGTGGGGACAGCCCGTCATACTGTGCTGCATGAGTTCGTGTTCCCAAGGGTGAAGTACAAAGACCATTTCATAAATACTTGTTCTCTGGGACCCATCGGCATAGTGTCGAGGCAAGAGTCCACTACAGTGAGCACCTGATACTGACTACATGGAGAGGACGCATGGCCATGCATCATACGTGTGAGCCATTTAGCAAGAGTCGACCTGAAGAGGTGTAGCAGACCTTATGTTTGAACAAATCTGCAAGTTTCCAGCTTGGTTTGGCAGAACAGACTTGCCAGTTCATTGAAACTCATGCTTCAGTGAATGGCACTGTATAATTAATGAGGCAACATTGAATTGATCTTCCAGCAATTGCATCCACACTGCATTCTGAAAACACCTCGTATTGCACCAGTAGTAAAGAGTTCAGGTGGGGAATACACAAACTTTGGTCTCGAAAGATCAGTACAAGTTGCTTTGTTTCAAGTTCAACGTGACGAAATGAAAAACACTGAGCTCCCAGTTACAATAGATGCGCTGATATCACTTTGGTCAGTTTTGTGCAATGTACCCAAAATATCATCTAAACCATCTGTGGTAGCTGTATATTGTGGGAACAAGATGCCTGAAAGTCATGATTTCCTAAGAGTTCATCCAGGAGTTAAGTACCTTCAGACCAATGGCACAGAAATCAAAGGACCAAATGTACAACTACAAGTTCGCTGTATTATTTGCGACTAGCCGTGTTATGGTCATGTATGTAGGAATGTGGGCTCTAAGAAACCTTTTGGATGAGGTTGTATCAAGTATCTTGTTTGTGTTCTACAGCTTACATTCTTGTTTATCGTTATTCCCAAAGTGGCTGCATGACAAGCAGGCCACTTTCCACTAATTCTCTCTAACATTTGAATCTGTAACCGCTGTGTAGGTGTTTTGTTATATGCAAGTTTTACAAGCAACTTACTATTCTGCAACTATTTAACTGCAGGAGAAATATCACTGCACAATCTAGTTACAACTTGCCGCTCCTTTGCAGATGCTATGGCCCACGACATAGGTGAGTGGTATACAGTGAGCAGGCCCCAGAAAAGAAGACCGCCTCCTGTTGAAACAAAGGACACTCCTGCTGGAAAGCCCTGCAGCACGACAAAAAGTAAAGGTGAGGTTGGCAATGCCAACTCTGGGCTTAGAACTGTTGGTGTAGAACTAAGGAAAGCAAATGTTTTAGCCACATGGTTTGACCCTCAATTAAGAGAAAGTGACATTGAGCAACATCTCAATCCAACCTCCTCATATACGTGAACATTTATCATATCACCCCTGCAACAACTCAGATTTTGCACACCTTTATTTCATTTGGTAAACTACTAATAATTGTCAAAATATCTCTAAATTTCAATTGAATACAATTATTGTGGACAGTATTTTGCATTGAAATTTGACTAGACATAATAACAGTCGTTTTCTATGGAACAATTTATGTCTCTCAAGTGCACAAATGCTATCCATAACAAGTCGTAAACAACAATCACGTTGCCTTGCCAACCAATCGTTTATACCACTCCGCCAGCAGTCCAATGTGAATTTATAATCAAGTTGTGGCAGTGGTTGTATGTGATCCATTTTGACATATTACAAGTTCAAGTCCTCTGAAGACTTATCTTTTTAACCATGCTTTCCCTCCTTAGCACCCTAGCATATTCTTCCATAAGTTGAAAACTTTTGTATTGCAGTGTTAAATCGATTATACTGATCTGTGCCCAATCGCATATGCTCGCATTGTTGTCTGCAATTTATGTGGTTTCTGAGCATAGTGCCCATTGACACCTTGCAAAATGAGCACACGAACACTCAGAGAACATTCTGGTAGCACAATCATCTAACATCTGAGCTCCAATTGGTGTGGTTTTGAACCAGAAATCCGAAGAGATATCCTTATGGCGGGAGGAAGTGATCCAGAACGTACTGAGCATGTGCAGCATTAACAGGAAGCTCCAAACGAAAGTGTAAACAAAGATGGAATCCCAACTGTGGTGGTAAACGAACTCCTGTGTTTTGTCCACAAGATTAACCTGCTGCCTTCGGAGACAATTACTCAACTGTGTAGCAAACATTGCAAAAGCGAAGAAATCGAGGTTGCCAAATGGAAATTATACGAGGTTTGTCCTATTGACACGAAGGTACTCAGCAGAAAGGGCCCGAAGAAGAACGCACAAAACTTAGATGATGTAGTCAAGAGACTAAACGAATTGGATCCTGATGTTGATGAGATTCCATGCTTTATGGCAAGGAATTTAGGAAATCTTCCTCCTATCATGTTCAATTCAATAGATGTGTCATTGCTGTTGACGAAGACAGAGAGCCTGAATGATGAAGTGCTATTGCTGAGGGCTGGTATGACATGCCAGCAAACCACAACTGAGACCTTGAAAAGGGTTTATGAAGAAACAATGTTAACCCATTAGACCCCGCACATTGAATTACGCATGTGCTGCTTTTCCCCGGGCAACTGAGGCAGATTTTGAAAATTATGGGTGCTTGTAGTTTTTAAGCTGTAGTTTCAAAAGTATTGATATCTTATAATTGCAAGTTATGTTTATTTTGAAGCAAATTGAATTATCTATGCAATGGTGTAACTGTGGTGTATATAAGCCTGTTATATGTTGTCATTCTGAGGTGTGGAACTTCGGAAATAAATTTTTTGAGCAAATACTGAGTGAAGTTTGACATGATAGTCATATTTTATTACAATAACATCACCAACTGCTGGCTCCACACAAGGAAATGTTCTTCCTATGCATGGTACTGCACAAAGAATCAAATTTGGCACAAATGCACATTGCATGTCAGATATCCAAAGCATGTCTCAATTGCACGTCCAGATGGCCGTTTCACTCCGTTTTTGCGACACAACTGATAAGCTCATTGTGATGACAATGAGTTGTTGGAGTTCTCATCAGGGATGTCATCACTACTATTATTTGCCACCTGAAACAAACAAACAGCTACAGTAATGAAAACAGAAAAAGAATAATTTTTTTATGCATTTGTCAAATGTCATATCCATCACAACAATGTAAAATTATAATTTTTACAAGCAGCCAATAATTACATGACTTTTTTCAAGTTGATTAATATCTGAAATATAGATAAATATAATTAATTACAAAGACCACTGACACCGTCAATATAATAAAATTGTCAACAATGTCCAAAGGCAAAGCCAAGGCCAAGGCAAGGCAAAGCAACACCACCACCCATCCAGGGCCAGATTTTTCTGTTTTATTTACTCATTTGCTTTATAATTCGTTATATAACAACATGCACAACTAACAATGTAATCTAAGCCGAGTAAATGGCACAAAACACACAATGTCAGTGTTGAAACAGTCGACAAGTTGAATAAGACAGTGACCAGGCTACTCTTGGACAAAGAAAACCAACCGACGCCATGTTCAATTTATCGCTAACTCAGTCAAAGATCGAGCCACATATAAATCTTACCTCCACATCCATCTCAGAAGCACTTTCATCCAGATTCATCTCTAAAATCGCACAAACTTCATCTGCAATGAATGTATCTGTTCTACTAGAAACTGCCATTTTTAAAAACCACCAGTGCTCGACTTAAAACGCGATTATCTTCGAAACTTTCAATACGACCATTATGTTCATTTTACCCACAATTCATAGCTAAGATATGTAGAATTCCGCTAGTTTTAGTTTCATATCAATCCACCCGATGACGCCACCTCCACAACCTTTTTCCCCAGCGGACGCTTGCGGGTGCCGGGGGAAAACTAGGTCGGACGCTTTCGGACGCGTGGTGTCTAATGGGTTAAGAGTGAACATACTGGAACGTAAGAATTTCGATGTGAACAACACTGATTGCCATGATGGTAACACATGCCAAGCTAAACCCCAGCTTAAGAATCGTGTGATCCGTGACTGTGTATCCATGATAGTGGAACTGCCACCTGTGGCAGCAACTTATGTAGGCATAGCTGCTACAATCCCAGTGGAGAAGGACACCACCATTGCGACAGACGAGAGTGGAGCACGGTGGCACGCAGAGCTAGCAAACATCGTGCAGCACCTAATGTACACATACAACATCACAACCCTGCCACACCCGTGAAAAAAACGGCCAAAGTTACAAGTATAGTGGCTGCAGGAAAACGAAGAAGAAAGGCAAATGTATTTGCCACTCGATTTGCCAGAGCACAGATGATCTGAAGCGATAATTGGATGGCAACCTGAATATCAGTGTGAATATCAGTCAAATAGAGTCCAAACATCCCGAGAGGTACAGCTCATTATATGTCTGCTGAAGTGGAAGATCCCAAGGTGTTCTTGGATGGACATATATGGCCAGAAGGTTTATGTTCGGTGGTATAGACCTGCAGAGAAGATGCAGCGCAAAGACACTTTCGTGACTTCTGCGAATCATGACTCAACTGAGGACTCGGGCTGAATGCATTCAGTGAACAATTATTAAAGCAATTGTTGTGGACTAAAATTAAGTTCAAATAACTATTATGAAAGCTTAGAAGTGGAGCAATTACTAAGCGATTATGATATTGTGTGTCTCCAGGAGACTTGGTTGGCTAAACAGCAAGAGGAGGAGCTCAAAGCCATGAGAAAGGATTTCAATTTCTCTCGCTCCCTATCGCTCGCGCAAATCAATAATCTAGGGAGCGATTTATCGCTCGCCTCAATTGTTAAAATAGCTCACTGCCTGCAAGTGTTCGTCTTGACAAGTACTTTCTTGAGTATTAGATTCACTAGGAAAGTCTCTCCTCTTTATAACGCAGTTTTCTGGCTCCAATATTTGGAGTTCACATCGAAGCTATACTGGCTGTGTGGTTTATAAAATGATCAAATGAGTGGACTAACGTCGATTTGTATTATGTGTCACATAATGTTGTATGTCAAACTGAATAAAATACATGTATACATGTACAGTTATGAAATACAATATTTTGCTACGATCCGATTGACCGACTACGCTGTAATGGGAATCGAAAATAATAACCTGGATCTGAACTACCGAAAATTTATATGAGTTGACAAGGAGTGTAAAATTGATCAGATACTCAAAACGATAATTTTAGTAATTGTTCCACTTCGTCTTTCAACCGCTCTGAACACATAAATTCACGACGCACATATCCGGTACCATTGAACAATGATTCACTGTTTCATGTGCGGATGACAAATTCATATTTTTGCGCACTGAGTTTGAGTTGTGCGTTTGTTATTGTGATGCAATGGAAGCATGCCATTTCACCCCAGTTTATATTGGTATTGCCTACTAAGCTGCATTTATGAGTTATGACTATACATGTAATTTTATACGTGGCGTATTTGTGAATTTCAATTGCAATTTTCTAACCGCCTAAGGCTAGATGAAGTCGCACACGAAACCAGTAGCGTGTCGTGGCCCCGGAACAGTACACTGCCACTGCACTGGCTTTGCTCAGGCTACAGCCTACGGTAATCAGTGACATGTTGCAATTCAAAACCGTTTCACCAATTATAATCAGAATGTATGAGTTTTATTAAAGTATACATTTATTTCTTTGTACAAAAGTCAGGGCCAACAAGCACCAATTAAAATTTTAATGGCGACAACGACAGAATCCGAATGGGAAATGGTGGCACCACCACACGGTAAACAAAACAGCTAACAAATCTCTCGCCTAAATTAATTTGGAATATTTAGGCGAGCGATTTATCGCTCGTAAAAAGGAAGGAGTAGCTGTCCTTTGGAGTAAGAAATTTTATAAATTTATTACCCCACATAAATATGATTACGACTGGGTTGTTAGTATTGAAATAATGTCTGACACTAAGAAAATGTATGTATTTAATGTTTATTTACCTTATGACAAAAATGCTAATAAGGAAGAATATCTTGATCGTTTAACGAAACTTCACAATCTGTTGGCAGAATGTGACAGTACTTGTGTGACTGTAGTTGGAGATTATAATGCTAATTTGCTAAAATGACTAATTTTGCTGTATTGTTGAAAGAATTTTGTAATCAGTTCAAATGTGAATGGACTAGTTGCCTTAAGTTACCAGAAGGAACGTATACATATGTAAGTGACGCCTGGGGTAGTCACTCATAGTAGGGCCACTTAATCTCTACAGAAGATGGCAGCACTGTTACAACTAATATGTGTGTACTATATAGTACTGTTCAGTCTGACTATATTTCGGTCACTGTTAATATTGACTTACAGTTGGCTCCTGACGTTGATCATGGGGCAGTCGACAGTACTGGAAACAAAATTGATTGGTCTGCTCTGAGTGAAGATGTAATCTATGAATATGGTGTAGTCAGAAATATGCCTGAGAAATGTTGAGTTACCCACTGACGTTTTACTATGTAAAGACTGCAATTGTACTGAGTAAAGTATAAAGAAGTCTTAGACAAATACTATGATGATATAATGTATGCAATAACCTCTGCTGGTCAGAATACTATAACGACACGTAAACCATCCAAGGCTAACAACCTAGCTCAACCGACCAGGTTAGAATTGCATCTGATTTGTATGTGTCTTGAGAGACATATATCCTTTGCAAAAACTGGTAGTCCTAGACAAGGTATGCTTTTTGATATGAAAAAAAAAAGCAAAAGCGAGGTTTAAAGGTGCTATGAAGTTTATCAGAAATAATGAGGATATACTTAGGAAGGAATTGCTTGCTAAAAAAACTTGTGTAAAAATGACAAAGCATTTTGGAAAGAAATTAAGCTGATGAATAAGAGTAATTTGTCTCTTCCTAATGTCATTGGTGGTGTGACAGGGTTGCACAACATTGTTAATAATGATGTAGCTACAAATTGTCCGTAGACGTCAACGTGCTCAATATGTATTGGTCTGCGCCAGCTCGATGAGTGTATGACAATTGCTTCCGTTTTGCTCTCGTTGAGAACCAGTCCGTTGTCATAGAGCTAATATGTTAATATGTGGAAACCTCACTATGAGGATTTAGTGAATTGTTTAAACAAAGATGTAAATAATCTTTGTAAAAATGTTGAATATGAGATGGACACACAGGTGTCAAACTCTGAGATTATAAGGCCATAACAGAGCTGAAAGACAGTAAGACTTGTGGCTTGGTTGGTATATATGCGGAGCATCTTAAACATTGCAGTGACAATAATAAAGTTACTGAATTGAACTGAATTTCAAGATTGCCTTTTGTTTTGCGAGCTCGGACATCCAATGATTTAGGCGCCATAGAAGTTTTAATTTTATTACTAATATGCTTTATTCCACAGTATACATGTGTCTTAACTCAGTAGTGCTCATGACACATGATCTCTGGCAAGAAATGGCCTGTATCAGGGGTGGAGAGAAGAGAACCTAAAGTGACAAACATCTGATCAGATCTGGGGACCATTTCACAAAGATAATGAGTTCGTAAGGAAAATCTACTATAAAACAGAATGAATCCATCGTTAAAATTAAGGAGTGTTTTTCAAAACGTTTCACTAACAAGCTTTGTAAATCCAACATAGGCTAATGATAAAATTTTCCATCATACGCTTCAAAGTGTGCACAACTGGACAAAATAAAAAAGTGGCTGATAATAACTATGTTCCATCGACAACATTTCAACCACATTTGACTTATTTGCTCACTGGGTGAAGATAAAAAACATAATTTTATAAAAGAAGACGCAGTGTCACTATTTCTGTGACACACTGGTGAGCTTTGACAGTTTTCAAAAACAAAACTAACGGAGAGTGCCAACAACCTCAACCGAAGTTGTATAAAAATTTACTAACAAACTTTTCGCAAACAACCTAGAACAGCACACACATCGATTTACCAACATCAGTGCTGTAAAACAGATGCTGTAAACAAAAGCTGTAATTTGCAAACTATTCATCACTCACATTTTGAAAACTTACTGGACTGTGAAAAACTGGATCTCTGTGTAAAACTGGAGTTAAGATCATGCGCAGTTAGGTCAATTTGGCTGTTTATGTTATGTCAATTATGATGGATACGTTTTGCTGCCTTTACGAGCAGTCTAACCTTGTCATTAATAAGAAACATTTTTAGGAGTGTTTCTATGATTTATTCTTTGTGAAACACAATTTTCTGTTTTGAGCAAAATCGATTTTAAATAGCGAAAAATCACACTAATGAGCTCATAAGAATCTTAGTGAAATGGTACCCTGATCTCATAGTGGATTTATTTGCAGGGATACAAACAGATAGTTCAATTTAATATGCTATCAGTGTGGAATTAGTATGGCAAGCTGATCAACACTACATATTGTGTCAAATGGGTCTCTTAGTCGGTGAACCCATAAACACTCAGGTGCTAGGAAGTAATTAGCTCTACAATGAAAACTTGGTCCCTAAAACAGGATCTAAAACATATAAATAACTTGCATGAATCATTTCACGGGAAGGAGTGAAGAACACACCACTCAGATGGAACAGCACATGGTGACCCGTCTGGTGAGGTTACCATGATGTGGAATGTTAATAGATTTATATCTTGATTGGTGTGTAGTCAGCGCAGAACTGACCTAGATAGGTTGAAATGGTAAATCCCTGTATATTGCAGTAAAAGGTAGGCATGCAGGAAATAGTACTGTAGCAAAAAAGTGGGAATATGGTTACACTGGCTGAATGTATTTTTTTACGCTTGTGCATATTAAATGTATATACATTCCCATAGTGTAATATTAGCAGAAACACTGCAACATTTGAATAAACTATGAAACTCGCTAGGTTTGAAATCACGGCATCCCTGTTGCCTAGCAACTGTTATCATTATGGATTCTTTCGGAAACAGTACTGTGGAGTAGCACAAAGCAAATTTCACAGATGTGGAAGTCTCCAACTATACCAACTGCTGAAGGAAAGTAGGAAATCTCAAAATGATATTAATAATAGACTGAAGTAGTCTATTTCTGATGTAACACCAGAGTTTATGATGTTGCAATACTGTATCTGATGAGAAAGAGACAAGCTGACCCCCGATATGAACTTCTGATGATGGATGAATCTTTTGTCTGAATCAAACATTCACCAAAGCAAAAAAACTGATAATTCATTTTAAGGCTCAGCAGTTCATATCTATAATACAAAAAGATTATCATTGACAGCATTAGTCTGACAATTGGTGTTTACTGATTGTGATTTTGCTTCTCCATAGGGCATTTATTGCTTGTCAGCTGGATATCTGGTATACTGAAGATCTTTAGTCAGAACATCATGAAAGTGCCTAGTAACGGAAGTATTTCGAGCATGCCGCCTGGTGGATATTGACCGCATATTTTTGTAAAACAGCGCCCCTAATGCTTAGTAACTGAAGTGCTTTGCATTTTTAAAAACGTCTATTATTGTTGAAGTGCCTACTTCAAGGCCAGAAATAGACAATGCATTAGCATGCATTGCCGACACAGCCGAATAGCGAGAAGCTGAACTAGCGAACAAACTACGGAGTTTGGTAAAAGTTGTTCTCAGTGTCCGCAGTGATAAAAGAGACAGGACACGTGACCGCTCCGACAATAATTTCATCAGACAAATGACCTGATCAAGGCCACATCGATACGAAATATTCAAGTTTAATCGGTCTACGTCCGATGTCTGAGCCCAATGTGCATCACTGTACATACAAATATGTGTTCAAAATATAGTTTTAAAAAAATAAGTAATAAATTATATGATAAGTTGTTAGTTCTCAATATAGACATAGCCATATTATCGCTCACTATTAAATGATGTTTGTCTGCATGCAGGTACTATGTTGGGTCCATAAAGTACCATATCATCATATATAGCCTCGAGACATACAACTCTGGGCAGCCAAGTATTACACGTTATACAAGTATTTCAAAGCCGGACACATTTTGAACAAGCTGCAACTGTGATTGTTCGAAGTCACTTTAACGTTATATTCTAAGAAAGACTGAACTCACAAAGTTTTGGACAATACTAACACTGGATCATCTTATACAGCCTGGTGCCTGTCGTGTTGATATTCAAAGTTTGTCGTTCCTCTATTTAAAATAGTTTCATGTCTGTCCATGTTTTTCCATCCGTAGCAAGTCTGGGAAGCTAAATCATACATGTTAGATTTGAGCAAAGCTGGACGTGTTTCGGATGCACTGCAATAGTGATTGTTTGGAATCGCAACCAAAGATTAAACTTGCAAAGTTCTGAACAATACTCACAATGGATCAATATTATAAGTGGTAAGTTTATCTGACATTTCATATAACGGGGCCACCGAAAATGAACAGATGGAAGGAACTTCTTCCCAAGATGATGGAACCTTGGACACAGGGAAAGTATGCCTACATCTCTTACAACGAGCTTGTTGTCAGAGAGCACCATTCACCGTCTCTGATTTTCATTTTTCTTTGTTACCATAAAACATATTTAGTACTGCACATCATATATTATCTAGATTATCTCTCAAATTATAAGCAAGAATATTTGCTTTGCTAGAACAATTCTTTGTTGAAGATATACTCATTCTTAAACTATATCTTCAACCACGTAAAACATATAATATAAAAATGAGAGAGATTGAAAGTGGTGTTCAGCAAATAAATAACAATAACACAATTTACAGATCACAAATGAGAAAGAAGTTCCATAAAGGAGCTTCCTGAGATACTTGTTAACTTTATAAGGGTGGTCTCAAATGCTGGCATTAAAGGTAAACATGAAGAATAAACTGAGATGAAGAATTTACACCAGCTGTGGAATAAGACTGGTACAATTCAACAGTGACAATGAGTAGTGTGTACACATACAGTTTCACACCACTGTGTGTGCGACAAACACGCACATACAGTTTCACACCACTGTGTGTGCGACAAACACGCACATACAGTTTTTGATTTATTTGTAAAAGTTGTATGCATTAAACAGACAAAACACTGGAATGAAAATATAGAACAGAACATTTTTACCGTTATCAAGTATGTAACATAAGTGGCAGAATAGCTATATAACAGAATAGCTACATAGAGGAAATAAGGAAAAACATACACAAAATTCCCCCCCAAAAAATGAAACTTATTTTTACATGTTTTTCAAGAGAATGCCTTTGTAGTCAATCTGTACCCAGCTGGAATACTGTAGTTATCCACCCTCAAGTGTTCTGGCTGGCTGCCTCGCTCAACCACAGGTATATGATTATGCACGCAGCAGTAACTTTGGACTTCTGGAGATCAAGTGCCCCGCCACGAACAACAATAATGACACTGATGTACAGAAAGAATGGCCCAGATGAGCTGAAAAAACTCATACCAAATTCAAATGCATGTTCTCAAAACGAGACAAATAAATCCCACAATGTTGTACGCTGCTTAGTTTTTTGTTTATGGAAAATTGTCACAATAACTGATAAATGAACAATACAGTAAGATATGGTGTTCAATAGAGATGCCACAGAAGAAAGTGAAAGTATTGCATAAGTCTCTTAGTAAAATTCAGCACATACTTGGCTGGTGCAAAATGTGGACTTACAGAGTTCAAGTTAATGCCGTTTTAAGGTGATATTATGCGTTTTTTTGAGGCAAGATGCCACTATTCTATTTTCGCTGTGTCCTTTGGTTGCCGTTTTTCAACTTTCGCTGCATCCTTTGGTTGCAATTCTACAGTTGTTCAAAGATGCCTCTAGACTCACATTAGGTAGGTTTTTGTTCTACATTTATAAAGATGCCTCTTGACTCGCATTAGGCAGGTTGTTGTTCTACATTTACAAAGAAATACAACTTAAATTGTTGATTAACACAACTTCTTTTTGTAAAGTGCCTGTGATGTGAAAATGGTGGCACCACCTTGCAAATGGACCGCCGTGAAAGAATTGAGTACGGTCATGAATAGTTGTTCCCAGCTGCTGCTAATGCCATGTCACCACCACCTGGCGACTAAAAATTAAATAAAATAAAAAAATACACTCACTGGCTGTCAGATTTGGACTGGCTGATGTTTGAAAATGAAAAATGGTGTGCACACTCTATATCAAGCACAAGAAGTGTTTTTGCAACTGGATGCACAGACTTTCAACATTCAAGGTCAGCACATTGCAGGTGGCACAGACTCATAATGTTTTGTCTGGATAGTGATTTACATGTCTGTATTCTGAATAATTTACATGAATCTATAGTATGGAATTTTAATAAGACAGAACTAATTATGATATGTACAAATTATAAACTACTATTGACTAATTCAATGTCAGTGCACTAGCACTGCCAGGGTAGTAGCAACCATATAAATGTGAATGCCTCTTATCACTTAAGTTTAGTTGTAACTGAATCGGTGAATTCAATAAGGGTCCAACTCGACATATTTTTTATTTTTAGGGTTTGCATGCATTACAATCTTTATGTGACAAGCTCTCTGATTGTGTGCAAGAATGGCTCAACTCCACTTTATAAAAGTGTTTACTCTTAGTGACTTTTATTCGGTGATTGCTAAACGGGCCCTACTCCAGGAGTTGAGGCCATCCTGCATGAAACATGTCATCTGCCTATAGGTGGCAGCAGCTGCAGAAATTCAAGATGGATGTGCCCATTCAGTGAATGAACTCAAGTGATGAAGAAGTTAGACCTAAAAGGAAGCGAAATGAAGCAGAATGGGGTAGAAATAAAAGAAAGAAGATGAGAGCGGAAGGCAAAGAGTACGTCAGTGCCAAGGGGAAAAGTTGATGCCAGGAGAACAGGTTAAAAGTGTAAATAAGCGGATTAAACAACATGTGTTGTATAGGGTATAGGTGAGTTGTACAAGGGCCCAACTCCAATGGAATAACTTGTGAAGTTGGGTTTACCTGGCCTTAAGGTCTTGGCTAGTTTTTTTTATTAAATAATACATAGTGTGATGGCTACCGTGTACAGTCCTGTTCAAAAATTTATTGGCCTAGATGAGACTTTCGATTGTCCTGGGAGTATAACTATGAGTATGAATTAAGCTTTAGGAAGGTACCAATGTTGGTTCATCTTTTGACACATTAGGACTTCATATCACATTGGAATCTCTGATGTTTAGGTCCCACAAAATTAATTAGTTATTTCTCATCCCCACACTCATCATAATAATTTTGGCCCGTATAAAATGATTATTTTTTATTTCCACGATTTCAAATTTCAACAAAATAGGTTGCCAGGATGGCCAAGATGCCTATCTGTGTGCCTTGATTATTTCAAAGAAAACGGCCAAAAGGTGTGGTGGCAACATATGACCGCAGCTTTCAATATCACTACCAAGTGAAAGTTGGGGATGAGGTGAAAGTGGTATGCCGGGAATGACTTGCAAGTCTACACAGGATTGGAACAAAGAGTCAGAAGAGTAGCAAAACACCAGTGATAATGCACCACCCCTAAAGACAAATGTGGCACTCATAATAACAGACATTGCAATTCGGATGTTCTTAGGGCAAAGGTGGATGAACAATCTGCTCCTTTCCTTACCGTGTGTCACACTGTGTTGACAAAGGAAAGGAACGAAATTATCTTTCCTCAGTGCTTAGTGTAGTGAAGATGTATACTCTTTTTCTACAGCTGTTGTACCCTGATAAGTATTTGGAGTATCAAGCGGGTACCGACGCTAAGAATATTAAGTGTGAAGTGAAGTACAGATTTTATTTTGATTACAACAAGCAAAATTTCAACTATGGGTTTGGTAGACCTAGATTTGATGTATGCTGTCAGTGTACTGAATTTGAGACACAAATTCAAGCTGAGAAAAATACAGAAATGAAACTGCTATGATGACTGTCTTATTAGAAGAACCAATCACTGCATACAGCGATGTATTTCCCGACTTTGCACTGCTTGCTGAATTCAGCGTTATGAGAAAGGGGTTACCTCCCTCACTCTATACACCATGTGTATCAGTTGAGAAATATAGTGTACTGTTTGTGACTTTGTCTATATGTGGAGTTCCATTCATTCCACGTATGAGTGTATCTATTACTGCAGTGGTGTGGTGTGCATACAGTATGTATGTACACAGGTCTGTGTGACACGTCTAGTTCTGGTGTGTAGTCAGTAGTTTGTAGTGCATGCACTTCACTCTCGCTTTCAGCTGCAGGCACCAGCTAGCTCCCTTTTTGGGGCTAATAGGGGATATCAGTGCGCAAACCTCCCCTGCTGGTACATAGCTTCTCCATATACAAAACCCTAACTTAACCTCCCCGAGGTACACCAGGGGTACTGGGCATCCTGCGACCCCAGGCTAATCCGTTAGGGATCTGGGAGCAGACTGGAGCCCCACTTGTGCAGTGTGCAAGGCCCACCTGTGCGTGGACATGTCCCAACACTCACTAATCTAGTCCCCAACTATGGGCAAACAGTAACTGTGGGAAGTCTCAGCCAGTTTCCATCGTATGTAACCATGATTCTCTGGGGTCAAAACACACCTACCATGTCCATACACCAATGGAAATGGCCCCTCGTCCTGGGCATGCCACACACTAGACAGCAATGTGGCATATACGGGGGGGGGGGCTAAGAATCTCCCGGTCAAGGATTTGCTGTCTACATCAAGAGAAGAAATTCATAAAGAAAACTTCAATCATGATATGGAATGTCAGCACACAACACCAGGGAGGGCAGCTTGATCTGCTCTTGGACGAACTGGAAAAATTCAACATCGACATTGTGGGTATATCAGAAACACACTCGTGTAGTGATGTGGATGTTGTATTTCAGCAAAATAGATACATGATCTTTCACTCGGGAAGAGAAGATGGTATCCAGAGACAAGATGTGGCACTAAACCTCTCGTCTGAGTATGTGAATGGTCTACTTTCTAACAAGGCCGTTTCTCTGAGGATGGTTAGTGACAGAACTGTGTGCGACACATCATCCAGGTATATGTACCAGACTCATCTTACCCTGGTGAACAATACCAAGACTCCTTGGGTCTGCTTCAGTTAAGGTAGCTGGGGTGGTTATTATATGCTTGTAGTGAATTTAGTAGTTTCAATAGAAGTTTTTAAGATAAATTACCAATTTCTTCACAGATTGCAGTTGAAATATTATATAATATTCCAGAGTACTAAAATTTTGAGTTTTTTTATTTATTTGGTTATGTCACAAGATTTTAAAAACATTTTTGTAAATGTGAAAAAAGTAGCCATAAAATGCCAAATTATATCGTTTTGTGAAAATCTCCAAAGAAATAAATGACGACAGTGTCACTGATAACCTTGAATAAAATGTTGGTTAAAAGAAACAAATTACATCTGCTACCCCACCATTAATAAATTAAGCAAAAGTTGAACGACAGCCTAAAGTGGCAGTGTATTTTTGACACAAACTCTTCACCAATGGTAATTCAAATTCATGTAATGTTGCCCACATGTAAGATGCATTAATATGCCAAATTGCAGCATCGTAAGTGTTGTTGTTTTTATAAAAAAACTGAATTAGGTATCGCTTTCTGAATGTTAGTGATACCAGAAATGTCTATAGATATGCGTATCATGACTGAAATGTGACAATTTTCACTGGCGTTTTACATATTGTTGACAAAACGGCCATGTTCTAATATTAACATGTCCCTTAAACGATATCAGGTCACACTAGCCATCTTACAAACAAGCAAGGCATGTTTATAATCATTTTAATTGGCCTGTTCTGCGGCGGGGTCACCAGGTCACAATAAACTAGGTTAGCGTTGATATATGCTGGTTTAAGGACATGATTTAGCTAGGTAGATATAATATCAATGTGTACTGGAATCACAGTAACCAGATGATATGATCTGCATTCACACTGAAATAAAATAAAGCTGGTTCAAAGATGGAAGCACACACGGTCGTTACTATGGAAACATCGTCAGCGTTTCTAAGAAGTCAGAGGGATTTCCAAAAGGACTGTTTTGTAACGGATGGATTGGTGAAATACGATGATTGTTTGTGGTGTTCAATTCAATATTTTCTAGAATGTTATGAGGAAAAATTTAAGGAAACAACCGACATGTTATCTGCCCCAGCTACCTTAAAGATCAGTGCCATCCAAAAGGGCAAAGAACTACAGGTTCAGGGAGATTTCAATGCAAAAGTGGGTGACGACCAACATTCTTATTGGCCAGAAGTTGTTGGAAAGTTTGGATTGGGCCATGCGAATGACAGAAGACAACAACAGCTGCTGTGTTGTGCATCATTGCTAAATTGGTGTTTCAACATGACAACTGTAGGAGAGTGACATGGTTTTCAAAAGATGGAGACACCATGAATCAAATTGTCTATATTTTTGTCCAGAGGAAACTCAAAGGCCAGTTGAAAAACTGTAGGACATAAAGATCGGCAGAACTTGGCTCAGATCACTTCCTGGTCATAGTAAATATAGACGTATGTTTCAAGATCACACAGGAAAGTAGTCAAGACGTACAATGTGGATAAGCTTTGTGATAGAGAGACAAGGCAAGAATTCCATGTGAAGATTGGTGGAACTTTGAACATCTATTGGAACTTGGTGACATACCAGTGGAGGAACTCTGGCTCGATTTCAAAGAGACAACATATGAAATCACAGAGAATCTGGTTAGCTTCAGGTGTAGAAAACAGGTCGTCAATCTTCCATCAGTTCTAGCAAGAGAGTGTGAGGAAAGGAGAAAGGAACTTACAGAGTAGTTGGAGAACACATCAAATGCAAAGAAGCATGAAATGAACAGAGATAAGAACAGACCAGTGAAGTAAGCTAAGCAATAAGCTAAGCAATAAGAACCCACAAGAGAAAACAACTTGAGGAAAAGTTATGGAGGAGGATTTCAAGAAAAACAACTCACATAATTTATTTTAAAATGTGCAAGAACTCAGCAACAAGCCATGTAAACATCTCATGGCTGCAAAGAATGGTGACGGAAACCTAACAACAGCTCCAAATGAGGTGTTGAAATTCTGGGAAACATACGTTGAGCAACATCTTAACACGAACTGAAATTGAGAAATCAACCGACATGTTATCCGCCCCAGATACCTTAAAGATCAGTGCCATCCAAAAGGGCGAAGAACTACAGGTTCAGGAAAATGCTGGGAAACATACTTTGAGAAACATCTTAACACGAACTGGCCAAGATCAGAGGAAGCACTTGACGACATTCCAGATAACATCCCTGGACTGGTTGGACCACCATTCTTACTAGAGGAGGTACAGAAGGCTGTCAAAACAATGAAGTCAAGAAAAGCACCTGGAGCTGATCGCATTATAGCTGAAGCTTTGAAAGCAGGAGGAGAGGAGATGGCTGAGATGCTCCTGAAGATATGCAATACAGCATGGTAAAGCTACTGAAAGATTGGAGCAGAAGTATGATCAACCCAGTAAACAAAAAATGGTGCAAGTTAACCTGTCAAACTACCGAGCAATTTTCCGGATATCCATCCCGGGTAAGGTCTTCTGCGAGATGATACTCATGAGGATAGATGACAAATTGACACACATCTATCAAAGCATCAGTTTGGATTTAGGAAGATCAGAGGGACAGTAGCTATCTTCAATGTGCGACAGATCATGGAAAAGGCACAAGAGCACCATGTCCTGCTGCATTTCAATTTTGTGGACTTCAAGGCTGCATTTGACACTATCTGGAGAAGAGCTTTGTGGAAGATGTTGAGGTTTACTGGGTGGATCCCAAAATTACATCACTAATTGAAGCTATGTATGATACTGTTGAATGTGCAGTCGTCATCAATGATCAACTGACAGAATGGTTTAGGGTGGAAATAGGAGTGACCCAGGGCTGTTTGTTATCATCTATCTTGTTCAGTTTGTTCCTGGAATTTGTCATGGCAGACCTGAAGATCTTATGCAAGATGTTCAAGCAAGATACCAACCTCACCTTTGACATCAGATATGCAGATGAAACAATAATTATGTCTACCATGTTTAAGAAGCTACAAATCACAACTGAAGAATTACATGCTGCCTGTAGGAAATGTTGTATGAAAATCAACTTCTCCAAATGCAAGATAATCACTTCATCGGATAAGCGTATTACTCTGGAAAGCAAAGAACTCAAGACTCTGATTGAGTTCTGCTTCTTGGGTAGCATCGTACTGTCTACAGAAAGGTAGAGAGATTGAGAGATGTTAGTAGACGAATAGCCTTAGTATCAGCAGCCTTTGGTAGACTCAGAATTGAAATATATTTTCAAACAAAAGCATCTCAACAAGACTGAAAGCCAGATTACATGCCAATAGCAATCTATCATATATGGAGGTTTGGACACTACGATCACAGGAGATTCAATCTCTTGAGGTGTTTGAGATGTGTTGCCTGCAGGCTATTAGAGGTGTTATCAGTGCCAACAGACTACAAAATATCAAGATCAGAGAGGACACCCTGAATCTATCACAGATGTCATCAGACACAGAAGACTCTAGTGGTTTAGGCATGTTTGCTGTTTACAAAGAGATAACATCATTAGGCAAGTATACAAACCAGACTTCAAAGGACAACAAAAGAGTGGAACACCACTGAGTGATAAGATTAGGAATGATTCTGGGCTCCCACTATTGACAGCAGAGCAGCATGTCATAAATAGAACAGAATGTATTTGTATATGATGCTTATCGTAATTCTGTATTGATCATTGTGAAACAATAAAGATTATTATTATTATGGTGTATGTTTTTAAGTCAAGTAAATCATGTAAGTCAATTACTGCAGCTTTGGGATCCACTTTTGGAACTTCTCTACTATATACCTAGTATCTGCTTTTCAGCCTTCCCCATCAAAGATGCCAAAAGTGTACGGTACACCATGCACACCAGACTGGATCATGTAAGTGGAGCAACATGGGCCAAGGACGTTGCAACTCAGACCAACTCAGAAGAAGCACCACCTCCTGCACTGACTCAGACCAACTCAGAAGTAGCACCGCCTCCTGCACTGACTCAGTTGAACTCAGAAGAAGCACCACCTCCTGCACTGACTCAGACCAACTCAGAAGAAGCACCACCTCCTGCACTGACTCAGACCAACACAGAAGAAGCACCACCTCCAGCATTGACTCAGACCAACACAGAAGAAGCACCACCTCCAGCATTGACTCAGACAGACACAGAAGAAGCACCACCTCCTGCACTGACTCAGACCAACACAGAAGAAGCACCACCTCCTGCACTGACTCAGACCGACACAGAAGAAGCACCACCTCCTGCAATGATTCAGACCATCTCAGAAAAAGCACCACTTCCTGCACTGACTCAGACTGACTCAGAAGAAGCACCACCTCCTGCACTGATTCAGACCATCTCAGAAAAAGCACCACTTCCTGCACTGACTCAAACCAACTCAGAAGCACCACCTCCTGCACTGACTCAGACCAACTCAGAAGAAGCACCACCTGCACTGACTAAGAAGCACCACCTGCACTGACTCAGAAGCACCACCTGCACTGACTCAGAAGCACCACTAGCACTGACTCAGAAGCACCACCTCTTCCACTGACTCAGACCGACTCAGAATGTTATGAGTAAAAAATTAAGAAATCAACCGACGTGTTATCCGCCTCAGCTACCTTAAAGATCAGTGCCATCCAAAAGGGCGAAGAACTACAGGTTCAGGAAAATGCTGGGAAACATACTTTGAGAAACATCTTAACACGAACTGGCCAAGATCAGAGGAAGCACTTGACGACATTCCAGATAACATCCCAGGACTGGTTGGACCACCATTCTTACTAGACGAGGTACAGAAGGCTGTCAAAACAATGAAGTCAAGAAAAGCACCTGGAGCTGATCGCATTATAGCTGAAGCTTTGAAAGCGGGAGGAGAGGAGATGGCTGAGATGCTCCTGAAGATATGCAATACAGCATGGCAAAGCTACTGAAAGATTGGAGCAGAAGTATGATCAACACAGTAAACAAAAAATGGTGCAAGTTAACCTGTCAAACTACCGAGCAATTTTCCGGATATCCATCCCGGGTAAGGTCTTCTGCGAGATGATACTCATGAGGATAGATGACAAATTGACACACATCTATCAAAGCATCAGTTTGGATTTAGGAAGAACAGAGGGACAGTAGCTATCTTCAATGTGCGACAGATCATGGAAAAGGCACAAGAGCACCAGGTCCTGCTGCATTTCAATTTTGTGCACTTCAAGGCTGCATTTGACACTATCTGGAGAAGAGCTTTGTGGAAGATGTTGAGGTTTACTGGGTGGAGCCCAAAATTACATCACTAATTGAAGCTATGTATGATACTGTTGAATGTGCAGTCGTCATCAATGATCAACTGACAGAATGGTTTAGGGTGGAAATAGGAGTGACCCAGGGCTGTTTGTTATCATCTATCTTGTTCAGTTTGTTCCTGGAGTTTGTCATGGCAGACCTGAAGAGCTTATGCAAGAAGTTCAAGCTAGATACCAACCTCACCTTTGACATCAGATATGCAGATGACACAATGATTATGTCTACCATGTTTAAGAAGCTACAAATCACAACTGAAGAATTACATGCTGCCTGTGGAAAATGTTGTATAAAAATCAACTTCTCCAAATGCAACCTGAATCTATCACAGATGTCATCAGACACAGAAGACTCTGGTGGTTTGGGCATGTTTGCTGTTTACAAAGAGATAACATCATTAGGCAAGTATACAAACCAGACTTCAAAGGACAACAAAAGAGAGGAACACCACTGAGTGATCAGATTAGGAATGATTCTATTGACAGCAGAGCGGCATGTCATGGATAGAACAGAATGTATTTGTATATGATGCTTATCATAATTCTGTATTGATCATTGTGAAACAATAAAGATTATTATTATTATGGTGTATGTTTTTAAGTCAAGTAAGTCATGTAAATCAATTACTGTAGCTTTGACATCCACTTTTGGGACTTCTCTACTATATACCTAGTATCTGCTCTCGAGTTGTTCTTAGTCACGTACATACTTGGTTCGTGTTATTCAAGATTTTGTGAGAAATTATCGGAACAAAAATGCTCAGAATTAGAAGATACCACCAGGAAGTAGATATTCCACGTGTCTTGGCAGCACATGGACTGGGGCAACAACAACCTACATCGCAAATAAAGACAAATCCACAATGAGAATGAACTGGTGCCAAACCATTGACTTACACTACAGCTGGTCAGTAGAAGATGATGGAGTGACGTCAGGATGCTAGCTGCTGATCAATCCAAGTGCAGCACTTTGACTACCACATGTGTCTCTAGACACAGCAGCCACTAAGTCTAAGTACGTCCACAACCATGATACTACTATTGTCACAAAGAATTCACAATGACTACTACACTATTCAGGAACATAAATAAGATTTTGTGAACTCTTCTTTTTTCCATGATTTCTTTTTATCTTTACTCTTCCATGACATTACAAAGAGAACCAGGATTGAAAGAAAGAACTTATGATCACGGTTGAATGACATTATGATTCTTGACTTTCTCACCTTTCTACGCTACTAATTGGCCAAAGGAAGACATGTGAGAGGCCAGTATGTCACGATGAGGTCGATGGTGGCCTCTAGAAGAAGGAGGCAAGCATTTTACGTTCACAGGATCAAACTAAAGGACAGTGTTCATGATGCTATCAATATCCAGTCCAGTACAGAGAGACAAGTGTGAAATGTGTGATTTGTTTTTTTTCTGTTTCCTTGATTTATGACTGCGATGAAGCAGTGGCTGTGCTGCTGTATACAGGCCATCAGGACTCATCCATCAACTATACACAACAACAATGGTGGTGTCCATTTCACAGACAACACCATGCATGAAACCTAAGTGTGTTTGTTGTTTAAATAGACAGCCGTGGAGATCTATCTACATCTATTAGGTGGTTAAAAATGGGAACAAAACGAACTCACAAATAAGTGTGTGCTAGTGGGAGATGACAACGTCTCTGTCAGGGAAGACACTGTTCATTCGGCATGGGCCTATGTGTTAACTGCATTAGAATTATCAATGAGGCCCATAAACTGGTGAACAAATTAAAGAAAATGTCACCTGTCACTGTTGTCTTGTGTCACTGATCTGTCATTCAGTTTACACTGGAGGGCCTGGGGAAGCGTGGTAGCAGTGGTCAGTCAGTGAAGGGGTAAATTGTTTGTACCACTCACCATGGTGCATGGTGCCAAAGACCTTTTCCAATCAAGAATATATAATCAAGTTATGGCAATGGTGATATGATGTGTGGGAAAGATTTGTTGATCTTTTCTTTTTTCAATGTAATTTCCTTGTGATCTACCACGATATCATAGAATCATAGTTATTGTGTTTGTGCATTCTCTGATTTACAGCGTCTTCACAACAGTATATCAAAGGATTCATTTTGACATGATGAAAGTCGGCGGACTGTGTTATTCACAACCATCCACTTCAAGCAACTGTTGTCTTTTTTATTCCACAACATTTTGTTATTCCTGTTCACTTGATTCTATTAGAATATTTGTCAAATAAAAGAAACATGGCTGAACAAACCAACTTATGACTACGGTTGAATGATAACATGATTATTTAATAGATTGATGAAGACTGAGATATTCAGAAATATATCCAGAAATAAAAACAAGTCCCTTGAGAGCTAACAATGTCAATTAAAACACATAATGATCGTTTGTTTTCTGATTGGTAGTTTTAGCTGTGTCTACACAGACAATGCAATGATACAAATTATAACGTTGCATCCAGTAATGTTTCAACTACCCGTCTTTCCACTGCCTTAAGAATGTGCCACTGCTAGAAAGGAAGACATTCACTGTTCATTTGCAAGACTGAAAATGGCACAGAAGGCAAATATACAAACTCTCACCTTCCTCCACTAACACTTGGCCCAAAGAAGACAGCGAAAGGCCCATACGTTATAACAAGGTCAGTGGCGACGCCCAGAAGGGGGCAAGCCTTTTACACTCGGAAAGCTCAAGAAAGAACAAGATGAATATCTGTTGTCACTATTAAACATCTAACCACTACATACAGAGAGAGAGAAGTGTAAACTGTTTCATTTGTTTATTCTATTTCCCTGTTTGATGAATGTAATGTGGCAGTGGGTGTGGTGCAGTATTCACGCACAAAGTGTGTTCACAACTTCACTTCAGATGCTGCAACATGCCCAGTGAAGATTGCTTAGTTGAGGGACTGGAAGGCCATGACACAGGCCAGTATGGGGGTTCTGAAGCACTTGGACTGGTTCATGTCCACGGTCCTGGTGATACTGGGCTCCGAGGACTTGACGCAAGACCCATAGCAAGGAAAATTAGCATCTGGAAGAAAACCTACTTCGCTGCCATTCGTGAAGACACCGATCAATTTTGTGCCAAGTTTGAAACAGATTGTGTCGAACAAATGTAGCAATCTCTACACCAGCATCGGACGACCTTGATGGCGAAGCATGTACCAAATCAAAGAACAGCTCAACCAAGCACCCCTAACCATGGATCAACAACAATCTGAAGAGACAATCTCGTCGGAAGTATCGGGCATGGAGACTGGCCAAAACAACGAAAATGACCAAGGACTGGGAAAGATACAAGATTATCAAGAAATAAACCAGACAAGTAAACAGACAAGCTTACCAAAAGTTTGTGAAAGACATCATTGCTGAAGACACAACAAAAAACCTGTGGCGTTTGATCAAAAGCAAGAGGGTGATGCAGCAGGTATATCCTATCTCAAGAAGAACAGGCTCACCCATAGTAGAAGTAAGGCCAAGGCTGACATCCTCAATGACCAGTTCTGCAATGTCTTCACCATGGAAAACCTTGACGATATGCCCAAGCTTGAAGAAAAACACCCATCCAGACCTGCCTGATATCACTGTCAGCGAAAAGGGTGTGTGCAAGTTATTAGCAAACCTGACTCAGAGGAAAGCTGCAGGACAAGATGGTATTCCACGTCGCCTTCTCAAAACTGTAGCTAAAGAGATCGCACCTGCCCTGACCCTCTTGTTCAATAGATCTCTCACAACAGGCCAAGTCCCGCAATCTTGGAAACGTGCACTGGTCCAACCCATCCAAAAAAGGAAGACAGGAGCGAAGCAGCAAACTACTAGCCTGTCTCCCTGACGAGTATATGTTGCAAGCTATGTGAACACATTGTGAGGTTAGAAATTACAAATCATCTCAACTTCAACAACATCATCACAGATACCCAACACGGATTCCGCAAGAAACGCACCTTCGAAACTCAACTAATCCTCACGGTTGATGACCTGGCAGGTGAAATCGATAAAGGTGGTCAGGTGGACATGATCCTCTTGGATCTAAAGCTTTCGACAGAGTACCGCATCAGAGACTCCTCCTCAAACTAACATCATACGATATCACAGGCAACACCAACAAGTGGATACAGAACTTCTTCATAAACAGAACTCAACAAATGGTCATTGAAGGTCAACACTAGTACACTGGCGCAGTCACATCAGAGGTTCCTAAGGGCCCTGTCCTTGGTCCCACATTATTTCTAATCTACATCAACGATCGTGGTGACGGTATTAAGTCCGCAATACGCTTCTTTGTCGATGACACTATACTTTACAACACCATCAAGACTGCCACTGACTCCATCCAATTACAAGATGACATCAGAACACTCGAATCCTGAGAAGGAAGATGGCAGATGGCCTTCAATGAAGCGAAATGTCATCAACTAATAGTTACCAAGAAAATAAATAAGATCTCCACCAGCTACAAGTTGCACAACCAAACCTGGACAAAGTAACAAGTGCCAAATACCTAGGCGTTGAGATTACTGAAAATCTCCACTGGGGAAAGCATATACAAGAAACTACAGCAAAGGCTAACAAAGTATGCGTCTTTGCCTACAGAAACCTCAAGGAATGTCCAACAGATGTCCAGGCACATTACTACAAAAAAGCCTTGTACGACCAGTGCTAAAATACGCAGCATTGGTGTGGGATGCCCACCAGCAATGTCTTAAATCCTCACTGAAGATGGTGCAATGACGCTCAGCTCAGCGCATCCTTCAGTTCTACCTCTAGTGCCTCTACATTGGTTGCACAGCTCCAACTTGAAAACTTGCTGTCCAGGAGAACATCAGACAGAGTCAGTATGATGTACAAAATCATAAATGGAGTGTTTGATGTGAACCCTGTTGCGCTTCTTGAACCCAGCAACCGCAGCTCTAGAGGACATCAAGAAAAGCTCCAAATCCCCTATTCCCAAACTGACACATACCTACACTCCTTCTTCCCATCATCAATCTGACTTTAGAACAATGTACCTGTAAATACATCATCAGCTACATCCCTACCCTCATTTAGGTCTTCTCTGGATGGGGCACCACATATAATCATCAAAATAGATCAATGACATTGTCTTTTATCGAGTATTAACTTATTATTTTTTATTCTTGTTTTTAACTTTTAGCGTAACTTTTATACCGCTGCCTTTTAAATCACTGGAAAAGTGCTCGCTCCGTAGAGTTTATTCCTCAATACTCTGGGCATCTACAATATTATTTAGAAAGAAAGAGAAGGTTGCAGAGGTGTGGAACATTTTATAATTATCAGGGACAGGGCTAAACCATGCTAGCCAAATCCTTGGCACCAATGTGACCATGCGCAGTGAACCTATCAGTACCAACACATAAGGATACCATGCAGTTCCTGAGAGACCAACCTATATGTGTGCTAGACATGTTTGTGCATAGCAGACAATACTGGGACCGCAGTAGACAGGTGTCTATAATAGACAGAGGGCTGTAAGCATGCGACAAGTTAGAGGCAGACCAGGAGAAGGAAGCGAGTACTCACACAGTCAGGGAACTTGAGGGGATACGTTGTGGCACATTCTTCCTGGTGTTCAGCCGCACACAAGAAGGACACCTCTGTCAGTAGAACACCCTCTCCTTTGTTGTGTATGTATAATGCAAGCTGAAAGAAAGCAGCACATATCCATGATATTATTAGAGGTCCCAAATTTAATAATTTCCCAAGGTTAATCATTTCTAAATGTTTGACTAGTGCAAATCCAAAATCTAATGCTATTTTAACATACAAATCAGTCTGATAAAAGTTCACAAATAGTAAATCTTTCAGAAAAAAAAATTATCAAATACATGAACAGAATAGATTTGACTAAAAGTGAATAGAATAGACTATAACTACACCAGCCTACTAATAACTGTTGTTGGTTATAGCATGGCTTCTCTGACATATTAGACATTCAGAAGATAATATTCTACCCACCTCATATTTGACATCAATGGAGAATTCGGGTTTTGGTTTGACTGCGTTCAGTCTTTCACTTACACTGATGGAAATATTCAAACAATATTATCAGTGATTCTGTCACAATAATAATATCATCAAGTAATGTTACTTATTAGGCATATTTTTTATGGATGGGCACAACACTTCAAAAAGTATTAAAAACAAATTTAATATAAGCATACAATAAGGTCTTTGTAACAGTTTTGCAGCACCATTTTTGTCTTCCACTGTGGAGAACACTGCCAACCTGATAAAACATTACTGATTCACCCTAAGATTAATTTGGCAACTTCCGTATCACAAAAAAATTTTCTTCCCAAAACTGGGTGGCATCACCAAGAGACTATCCTTCATCACCCGAACCGCTCTCCAATTTCAATGACAAATGCAAGAAAACATTTCACTTACATTTTGATGAGTTCCGAGCTTATCAGGAAGCCTGCAGCAAAGTCAGGAAAGGCAATGGGTATGTCTAGTCTAAGATGGTATGTGATGCAAGCTTCCTCGTTATGCAGACCTCTTCCAATAAAGAGGCTCTGTGCACATGAACACACAATCAACCTGGTGTGATTCCTATAAGACATGCTTTCAATCATCACACCCAGTCTGCTCATGAAACTATTTTGGAATGTGTATAACACATTTACTGTTGACAACTGGGGGTCAACTTATGTCAAAACGTACATTGACATGTCCATCATCAAATGCATCATCATACTTACAATAAATGTATGCATTATTTATTACATAAAGTGGGTATTTAATCAGATATCTAAAGCAATATCCTGTTCCTCTGTGTAGATCTGTCATTGAATATCTACAAAACATTACAAATTAAACAGTCTAGTGAGTTATGGAACCTTACCCTGACTCTGTTTCCTTAGATATTGCACATTTGAGACTATTTTGCAATTTATCAGACCTTGTTGGGTAGATGCAAATATGAAACTCTTGTGATGCACTGCTGAACAAAACAAACATATTACGCTAAGAGCCTAAGACATAGAAAACAAAAAAGCAAACAAAGAGATGTTCATAAATACAGAATGCACACAAAATCTAACCTATATAGGAGAAAAACATTACCTCATCATGATTGTAGCTGGACAAACTGTGCAGCAATTTTGTCACATTCAGTCTTGTTTCAACATCACTGACAAACAACCACTTCTGCATTTTATGAACAGTCGCAATGCTGCAAAAACAAATACAGACACCAGCTAGTGAAACGTACGAGGGGAGAAACATGTCTCATCTAGACATATATACCCAGAGATTGTAATCAGTTGGTTTTTTATGCACACTTGTCATAAACTTGCACAACACCATTTCAATGATATAAATCGCATTTTATTCCAGATAAAGCACATGTAGCATGCAACAGCAAAATTATCATTACACTCAGATAGATTAGTGCTATGTGCCACTGCTTCAAAATCGCAGCCGACTCTGGGTCAACTGACACAATCATAAACACAAATCAACCTAATGGGTCTCACAAGGGCGTTTAAATAGTGATACATCACCAATTTTTGCATTGCAATATTGTATGACACCATGTCGGCTGACAAATCAGATAAACTAATTTACAAAGCATGAATTTCTGTCGGAAAAACAGGTGTATATTTATTTGCAGAGAAAGCCAAGCCATATGCTCCAGTCGCAATTCTATCGTAGCATTAATGCCAATGATAAAACATTCCCTTGATGATTAACTCATAAAACATGATGCACACTGGTTGCATGTCTAATTTGGTGACTGACGACTGACCTAGGTAGAATGGGAAGAATTGTCCATGACCCTGTGGTGGGCCAGCGCTCATGCAAAAGGTGAATCACTGGCTGCTCTGGCTGCAACATAATATAGAATGCACATTCAAATTTAATGGCCCCCACCACACACTGATAGTATTAAGATCCTTTGGTCAACGCTGCTAGCAGCATGAATATGTTTAAAAACAAGGTTGACACATATATCAGGAGGGCGGGTTATAAGTAGGTGAACATTGTTGGACTCTCGATAAGCCAATGGCTTCCTTGTCCACTTGCCATCTGGGCCTTTAGCTTGGATGGCAAATCTTGTTAAATCTTGTTAAATCTCATAAACAGTTTCAAGTTCAAGATCTTGTGTTGTCATACATGGAGATATGGGTGATAATTTGCACTTTCACAACATATGACCCACTAAGACGACTGCTTTGGGAGGCAGCAGTGAAACAGCCGGAGAATCAGAGGAATGACACACTGAATTGGACGGTAAACTGAATTGGACACAGGAGGTCACAATGAAGGTCAATATGAAATATTGTCATGGAGAGTGCTGTGGAGAAGTACTGCCAACCAGTAAGAACTGTATACTTCAATAACAATTCCTCCTAATCATGCAGCTGGGGATGCTAGAGAGGATGTGGTATTTAAACCATAAATGGACAAATTGTAATAATTGATGAATTTTTAGAGAGATAACCACACTGTTTGAAAACAGACTCCCTTATTTACAAAGTTCTTTTTTATCCTTTCATAAAACTAAAGTAGTACCATCGTTTTGCATGTTCCAATTCAAAAGTTCAAAAGCCTATTATTTATATATAAAACTATAAAGATAATTAATTGAATGTTTCAAATATTTTGTCAACATTGCAGTCAAAATTAGTGTCACAATTGTTTATGATGTACGTACCTATATAAACTTACATGTTTCAAGTCTTTGAACTGTTCTTCCAAATGTTGCCGGAAGACTTCTGCTCGACCCTTGTGATATGCATTTGGCTGACTGAGGCCAACAAAGATAATATCTTTAGGTTCTGCAAATGTAGTACATTGATCAGAAATTGGCAGTTTACACATTTCAGTTTGTTCTTATGTTCATTTAAATTTATTTGTGTCATTGTTATTGTTATCAATTCTAACACCGTATTGTACCTTTTATGCAGGTACATGTGCATTGCTGTTTTATTTTCACAATAATTCATCAAATAAGAGTTTATACGTTGCAATTCGAATCAACTTTAAACTTTGATATTGACGTAACTGTCACAGTGAAAATTTTAATCATGCAAAATAATTTTGTTCAGCCCATAGGCCAAACCCATCAAGGACCAAATTTTTTTTTTTATAACATCTTGGTCCCACTATTTTGTATCTCTAGTGGTGCCTATATGGTTAATTTTTTGACATTTCTGTTAACCTAGCAGCAGATCCTGCAGGGGTCTCAAGGCCCCCCTAGGCCATGGAGGGGGGTCTTAGACCACTGTGTCCATGGCAAATATTACGGTAAAGGAAAACGTATATAGGCTGGTGATTCATATAGGCCTATATCGGAACTAGTGTCAATGTAAAGACTGAAGTATTAGCAGCTGGCTAATACTAACCCTTATGTAAGTACAACGACACGTGTCGCCCCCCCCCACCATTTCAGAAGTAGAATGACATGACTATGACTGATTTAGACCCACCCCTGCCAACAAGCCTGGATCTGCCCCTGCCTAGGCTACATGGAATTTTAGACCACATATATAGTTTTAATTACATCTGATTCTGAATTTGTAATTTTGGTGATGTCTTTAAAAAACCATTAAAAAAATTATAATTGTATATATTACGTTTTCAGTACTAAGTTGATCGTTAAGCCAGGTTACCTATTACTTATGCAGAATGTGAACGGTTTATTTTCACCTTTTTTATTAACTTGTTTAAATCAATTGGTTGATTTTAAAGATAATGTCACTGCTATTCCTACTGTGAATTTTCTTCCTGTCCTGTTTAATGGCATGGAGAGGTGATGACTTTGCACTGTGCAAGCCACTTACATGTTAACAAAAATGTTTTACCTCAATATATCCCCAACAAATGAGAGTACATCATTCACTTTTCTTTTTACATGGTTTGCTGTGCCTTAACCTTTATTTTAACCGCAAGTTACTTCCAATCCCTTGTTCTAGGCCAGCATTTAAATTAGGCATAATACTTCTCCTGGCAGGAGATGTTAGTATCAATCCTGGCTGGCCTGTTATCAGTCACAACATGGGGTTTGTTACCACAAAAGTCAGATCGGTTCAGGGTAAGATGGCATCACTTAGTGACTTATTATTTTTAAAAAAGACATTCTTGCAATCACTGAAACTTGGCTAACACCACATGACACTGCTGCTTGCCTAGCTGATATTTCTCCATCTCGTTATACTTGTCATCATCGACCACGTTCAATTGGAAGAGGTGGTGGTGTTGGCATTTTTTATCAGATCATTTTAAAGTAAATTCACATTTAATCCATGATTACTTTACTTTTAAATCCACGTGTTGAAATTTCAGATTCTTCTTTCTCGACATATTTTGTATGTCTGTATCAAGCTCTGGGACAGCCAGCCAACTTTTGAAGAATTTAAGGATTTGCTGGAAAATTTTGCAACTCTACATTCTGAATTTTACATTTTTGGTGATTTTAATCTTCAGTTGGATAAACGTACAGCAGTAACCATTACCTCTGATGATATCCTAACCGCAACCGTGACTTTCTCTACACACATTTATGTCCACTGTCTTGACCTGGTGATAACTCGCTTAACATATGACAATATCCAGATGCAAACAGTTTCTGATGGCTTATCAGACCACCACACAGTCATTGTTCTTTTCCAGAACACTAGTACACCTGTACAATCAAAATACAATGTGTCTTACAGACCCATACATAAGATTGGCATTGATGCCTACAAGGCTGATGTTCTTAAATCGGATCTTATCAGAGATCCAACTTGTGTAAACAATACTATCATGTACTCAAGGCTTTAACTTAATAAACATGCCCCGATAACCACCAAATCTGTGTCACAAAAACCACCAACTCCGTGGATAACTCCTGAAATTTTACAATCAAAAAGGTGTCGTCGTTATCTTGAATTAGTATGGCGCAAATCAGTCACATTATTCAAAACAGTGCCACTACTGCAACACACAAATGGCTAAACCCAAATTGGATTATTATACAAATATGATCTCAAATAACGCTGAAAATCCATGTCGTCTATGGAATTGCATAAATGTGTACACATGGTGTTGCACTAGAGGTGAACTGTGGATGAGTGGAGTGGACACACTTGGAACATTCCAATGAGAGCATTCATAATTCACATGAAAAAATAAGTGAATTAACTTGTTTTGGTGAAATTATCATTTATTTATGAAAACACCTGTAAGGGAATACTATATTGTGATACTTTAATGATTACACAATATTATTAACAAGTTGGGAAAAACCCAAATGTTTTAGCATTCCCACACGTTTCTACAATACTGTTATATTTGCAGTTAGCTCATTGTATTTTAATTTTGTATCAACTTCTACATTAGACAAACATAAACAAAGCATATAGTTTGCACAGCAAGCATTCTCTGTAATCTACAGTGCTTATAGCTACGACTGCTTTTTGGCTAAGATGGCTATAGAGACTACATAACATAACATCTCCAATAACAATCTTCATATTTCAGAACAAAACATAAAACAAACTATTGTTTTGTGTGAAATTATAATCTGTTAATTCAATAAAATTAAAATAAGGACTGCTGTGATTTCTTAACTATGACACAATGTCATTGTATATTTCAGAACTAAAATATCTCATTATTCCTACACAATGTTAAACCTATTATATATATATATATATATATATATATATATATATATATGCACATGGTTGCATTTGATTGTTAAATAAGCAGTAATGTTGATTATAGAAACAAAAATAAACTAGTGTTTGTGTAGTATTCTCCAATGCCTTATATTTAAAAGATAACTTTGGTTCAAAGGGACTACGGACACTTTGGCTCAAGGGGACTACGGACACTTCAGAATAAAACAGAACAATGAGTAGAACATTCAAACAATTAAACACGTGATATGGACATCTCTTTCTACATGTCAAATTATTGACAACACTGCCTCATGTTCCTCTACTTGAAATGTGTCACTTTGATGACACAATATCTTGTTGTGAAAATCTCTTGCATGTTACTTCTCTTGCATGTTACTTCTCTTGCTACTGCGGTAGAGATGAACCAGTCTTCTACCTTCTGGATGATGACACTTGATGGTAGCCTGTCCTTGCGAACATGTTACTTCTCTTGCTACTGCAGTAGAGATGAACCAGTCTTCTACCTTCTGGATGATGACACTTGATGGTAGCCTGTCCTTGAGAACATGTTACTTCTCTTGCTACTGCAGTAGAGATGAACCAGTCTTCTACCTTCTGGATGATGACACTTGATGGTAGCCTGTCCTTGCGAACATGTTACTTCTCTTGCTACTGCAGTAGAGATGAACCAGTCTTCTACCTTCTGGATGATGACACTTGATGGTAGCCTGTCCTTGCGAACCTTCCTACTTTTGGGTATCCACCATTTTTTCCGTATGACCCGACATCGTACGTGGAGAAGCATCCTCATCTGTCCACCTAGTTTGTATTTGTGGCTAATTCCTGCCATGGCTGCTTGATATATGGACTTGTGTGCTACCTTCTTGCTCCTGTTCATACCACCATCAGCCCTGGTCTCTGTCAATGCTGTTCCGACGGATGCCAGTATTTTCTCAGACATCCTCAGCTTGTTTCTTGCAGAAGTAGACGTGATGGAGCCACTTTTTTTCCAGTAAAGCTTTGGTATGTGGTGATTCCATCAGTTTCTGTACAATCCTACCTTTCTTTACTGGTGTTGAAAACATGCAGGTCTTCACCTTCTTTAACGAACAAAACTATTCGTACTATCGTCATTGTTATCAGCCTTCATGTTCACACACAACACTTGGTCTTCTTTACAGCAACTTTCTTCTTAGCCTTCAATTTCTTTGGAATGATGGGTGTTTTTTTATGCTCATCCTTGGATTCTCACGCAGTGTCTTCTGTTCCTTTTCCTGCTTCTGTAGTTTCTGTTCTGTAGTGGCACATTTCAAACTTCTTTCTCAGTATTCCTTGAATTGGCATTTGTTTTAGACCAACTTCAGTCTCTTCTTAGCTCTTTCCCTATCTTTCTCTTTAGCCTTCTCATGCCTCCCAGGAAATTTTTTTTCCAATTCACAGCAATCCCCGTTTGTTCTTCGTGTTCATGTTTTATTCTACCAGCAATACAGGAACTCCTCCTAATCTGTTTGTATTGAGATATTTCACTAAATTTTTCCTTCGCTATCTGGAAAGAAAGTCAGTTATGGCTCTGAATTATTACTTACTTACTTACTCCTCTTTGCAGAGCACAAGGCTGAAACGACTCTTTTCCAACGCACTCTGTTATTTGCTGCTTTCTTCAGCTCTTTCCAGGTGGTTCCATGTTTCCTTACTTCCTCAGCTATTGATCTCCTCCAAGTAGTTTTGGGTCTGCCTGTTTTTCTTTTTCCTTATCGATTCCAGTCTAAGGCCTGTCTCATGACATTGTTGGTTGGTTTTCGGAGGGTGTGTCCTATTCATGTCCATTTTCTTCTTGCAATCTCTCTCCTGGACAATTTTAAATGACCCCTTATCTTGCTTGACTTATCTGCTGCTTTATGCTATTGACCATAACATACTTATTAAGCGCATGTCAATGTGGTATGGCATATCTGCCACAGCCCTGAGCTGGTTTTCATTATACTTAATTGATAGATACCAAAGTCAAAAAGTGAAGATAGCTAATTGCTTTTCAGTGGCCCTACCCACTTCCTGTTGTGTTCCTCAGGGTTCTGTTCTTGGACCATTACTTTTTACTCTTTATACTACTCCACTCACCTCAGTTATTCAAACATATAACTTGGACCACCACCTATTTGCAGATGATACACAGATTTACCTTTCCTTGGCTACTCCGGATACACATTGTTCCTTAAACCAACTCAGGAATTGTCTCCAGAATGTATTTCACTGGATGACTACCAGCAAATTAGCTAAATGCATATAAAATAGTTTCTTATTATTGGTACACAAAAGCAGCGTATTAAACTTGATCGAGTTTGAAATGTACCACTACATAATTTCACACCAGCCATCTCAGCACAGAATTTAGGGGTCAGCTTTGATAATAACTTATATTTTAGACAGCATATTTCATAAACTTGTTGCTGCTTTTATCTTATTCGTGGCCTGTGCTGTATTCGCCGATATACGTCTTTTGTTGTTGCCAAAACTACTGCAACTGTTTAAACTTGCTTGTCCTCCATAGCTCCCCAGTGAACCAATCCAACCATTTACAATTGGAACTGCTTATCGATTATGAACTGCATAACCCTTTTTGTTTTGGTGCGCTGCCGAGCTTGGGTCCCTCAAGAATTTTAGCGCAATAGAAGTATTTTATATATTATTATTACATTAACACCTTTGTCACATACCTACACTGGGAACAATGATGCAAAACGATGGCACAACAATGGCATGATTCGATGAAGCAGACCTGAGACAGAAATACTAGAAATGATTGTGTTAATGCTAGTAGTATGAATATGTTTAAAAATAGAATTGACAGATATCTGATAAGGGCGGGCTACACATAGACGAGAAAATTGTTGGACTCTCGATAAGCCAATGGCTTCCTTGTTCACTTGTCATCTGGAACTTGTTGTTCGAGATGGCAATCTTGTTAAATCTTGTTAAATCTACTCGGTACTTGTGTACTCGAGTACATTTTTGAAGTAAAGAACTTGTACTCATATAACTTATGGGTTATGTACTTGTAATTGTATTATTCAATGTACTCAGATTTTATGAGTACTTTACGAGTACATCTGAGTACTTTTTCAACATATGCTGTGAAAATTAATTTATTTGTAGTTAACAAAATTGAACTTTTCTGAAGTATTTGAATGTTCAACTATTTTTTTAATACTTTGTTATTTCTGATTAATATGATTATGATACCACCGAGTCCCAGCACCCCGAGACAGTTACCTCCCTTATCATCCCTGAATCCAGGACAAAAGCCCCACCGGACAAAAAACCTACAGACAAGCCCCACAATCCAAATACAAAGTACTGATTGCACAATGTATTACTGATATTAATCATGTATACAGTTGTTAGAAGTTTAGATTGCTACTTGACTATTCTATGTTGAAAAAGCAATCACAACTTTTTATTTATATAGCATTAACCATATTCAATATGACCTGTCTTGGAATGTTAATATATCTAATATTAAATCGAGCTATTTTAAAGAATATTATAAGAGACAGTTGCAGGGTTGGGTTTCTGAGGGTGCTCTGACAGATGCACACTGGACAGTTGCTCACCAAGGAAATGAAAAAGCAGACAAATGCTCACCCTTATGAAAATTTTTAATTCATTTTAAAATGCAACAGCTCACCCTTACAAATTTCATTTTAAAACGCAACATATGACCTTCATAGCAAGTCCATTTGGCATCGAAGTAGAAATTATTGCTACGATGGCTTCCCTAAACTAGTATAATGGTCTTGTATGACCTGTCTGCCAATGGTAGGAATGGCTTCGTTTGGATACTGGTATTTAGGTGCAAATCCTTAAATAAATTTTATATATTATAATGATCAAAATAAAAAAATACATTTTGCTTTACGACATTATGTCCATGTGTGCCGAAACGTTGCAATGTACGAGCTTCACAAAAAGTCTGTAAGGCGTTGCTCTGAAGGCACAAATAGCCACCCTATTAAATACTACAACTTGATACAGAAAAACAAATTCAAATCGGACCAAACATATAATTTACCCATTATATAATGCTAAAATTAATTAATGACAGTTGTAGTAGCAACGCCGATTAGCATGACACCAAATGGACTTTCTGTGAAGCTGATATATTTGCGTTTTTAAAAGTTGATCACCATGGAACTAGAAGTGTCATTTTTTAAATTACACCACAGGACGCACGCACACACAGACACACGTATACCACATAATATATAAGTAGATATATGAGGAGAAATTTGGTGCTTCATGGTGGTCGTTTTAATAGTAATAGAAACGGAAGGATCATTGAATTAAGTTGTTTATATTATTACTTATTTTATTTATTGTCATTTTGCAGTGGTAGGGAAATTACATGTTTACGTTACTTCCCTCAATAACCCCTATTTCCGCAATTCCTACTTGTTCAGTTTTTTTACAACAGCAACTGTCTGCTTTTTCATTTCCTTGGTGAGCAACTGTCCTGTGATCAACTGTCCATGATTCTTTCTGACAGTCAGAAAGGTATTTTTGATGATGTGACAATGTTAGAAACTAGTTTCTGATGGGTTTCTGACATCAGAAACTGTCAGAATCTAATACATGCTATATAAATTTATGATTTTCTGCACTTAGTGTGATAAACCAGCATTCTATCACATTTCGGTGACATCTTGTGACCACAGAACTTGCATCTAGCAACTGTTTTTCAATTACTCTCCACTTTAACAAAATGTTCCCACACAGCATTAGCTGGTCTGCCACCCTTAATTAATGTGGGTAATTAATGTGCATTTCTGTAACAGTGTGTGAAGATGTAGCAACAGGTGGCTGGCCAAGCAAATTGCTAAGTAGAAAGCATTGGGCCAATCAGCTCATACCTCTCAATCAAGCACAGAGAGGTACACATGATAAAAGCAAGCTCAGACAATACTCTTACAACATTTAGTTGTAGCTCACTTGATAGTTCAGCTCTGGAAATTTGGACTGCAGATGATTGCCTGGACCTGCCTAGAATCTTTCTTTGATATAAATTTGTCTAATCTCACACAATGAAGCTGTGCATAGCTCACTATCAGCTCATAGCACTAGGCAGTACCATGCAGTATAATTCAGTCTCAACTGCTTAAGTTTAACTCATGTGTTCGCTTCTAATTGGCTTATTGACACAGCCACACAGGTATGTGCAGTCCTCACCCAGTCCCTTGAAGTCCTCTACAATGTTATTACTGGTATGCACCTACACCCACCCAACTTCTTTCATACTTTCCCAATTGTGACTGACACCTGTCCTGCTCTTTTAAAAGCTAGTTGCCAAGTGAAACTGTGCTGCAACAATTACATAGACCATTTCTATCTGCTAACAAATTGGTAGAAAATGCAAATATAATAAATAGACTGCACAAGGTGAAAGTTGCAATTGCATATAACAGGTTACTAATGCATTACTTTGTTGATTTAATATACAAATTACACATTAAACAAAATTGCATGTGATAATTTTCTTTAAGAAAATGTCTCAAAAATGGAGTTTCTTTTATAATGGGGGGGTCGGTCACAGAAGGTGACCTAGTGGCGGAGTGACCCCCACCGATACCATGTGAATTGTATATAAGTCAGTAGTGGTACAGATAGTACTGGTAGTGGGTAGCTGATAGGCATGATTTACTAATTATGTGTAAACACCTTTTGGGGGCCAGCATGCTTGCTGAGATTATTTGATGTATCTTATTTTGATGGTGTATGCTTGCCTAATTTCATGCTCCTTAATTAATAAATCTAAATGTCATTCTTTGGCCTATTTCTATCTACGCTGGACTTGTGTTGTTATTTTGCATAAATGAATTTATGTGACAGCGGCGCATAAAGGATTTATGCGAGATGACAAGGCAATGAAGGCGATTTGAGGTTAGACCTTTTATGGTAGAGAGAGTATTGGCCTAATTATTCGCTCACGCGTATGGATACATCAACCATGTGATCTAGAGCCAGCCTCTCTCGATTTCCAAGTTAGCTTGTGTCATTGTTAGACCTTTGCGCCGCAAATATTTCCGAATTTCTATTGTTACTGATTATTCGTTATCGCTGAATTTGTTGATTTATTGCAAGATCAGTTTTGTTGTTCGGTTTATTCCGATCCGTTTGAAAAATCCCACCCTCCCTCCCTAATATTGTGTTAATAGTTGTTACCCAGTGTTATCTAATAAATCAAGTGGTGCATTATGTAGGGATACACTGTGAAACACTGAAGACAGAGAGGTAGTTCACGTTTTTGAATTTTTTGACGCTTTTCCCTGTTATAGTTTGGTACACGAGGTTTTGTATTAACGCTTTTCCCTCCACTGAGTTTTCAGTAGTGTACACAGGGTTTTTAGTGCGGGTACTTTTTACGAGTACATTTGTGTGGCTGTTTGGCCCTACCTCTCGGTCTGATGTGTTAGTAGTTATTGGTTGACTAATGTCTAGATATGTAACACCTTTATACATTGTGTGTTGTGTTTCCATAATGTTCATTATGAATTGTTCAAGAATGTTGGGTGGTTAGCCCACTTTTTTCATTTACCATGTTTGGCTGGGGGATCAAGTGCCCCAGCCTTTCTGTTTGTACATATATGTATATGGTTAATTCACGGCGGAGTGACCCCCACCGATACCATGTGAATTGTATATAAGTCAGTAGTGGTACAGATAGTACTGGTAGTGGGTAGCTGATAGGCATGATTTACTAATTATGTGTAAACACCTTTTGGGGGCCAGCATGCTTGCTGAGATTATTGGATGTCTTATTTTGATGGTGTATGCTTGCCTAATTTCATGCTCCTTAATTAATAAATCTAAATGTCATTCTTTGGCCTATTTCAATCTACGCTGGACTTGTGTTGTTATTTTGCATAAATGGAGTTTCTCTACCCAATTTCTGACATTTTGATGTCAGAAAGATATTCCTGGTGAGATGGTTGGAACCATGGTTTAAATCAGGGTTCGGCAACCTTTTTGAACGGAGGGCCAAATTAGTGACTTGGAATAGGTCAGCAGGCCACACATACACGCACGTTCGCACATAAGGATATCATCATTCTTGTAACACGTACAATATATATATATATGTATATATATATGTATATATATATGTATATATATATGTATATATATATATGTATATATATATATGTATATATATATATATATATATGCATGCAACATACATACGTTGTGTGTAGCAGTGGTATCGAGTGTTGTGGTAAATAGGTCTGATTTTGAAGAACAGTTCGATGGTCACTATGCTGTTTAAAAACACACATTATTCATGTTACGTGTTCTTGGCATGCTGCTGATGCCATGTTGACCCGTGTGCCACTGACGTCTGATGCTAGAGATGTTGCTGCGCCACCAAGTGTCCCACATCTGGCTGCAGACTTGACACTACGAGCCTCAGCACGTCATCCAAATATCCATCTGTTAGATGCGTTCATGGCTTGCATTATACGAAGTTCATCTTATAATAAAATTACTTCTTTGGCGCCAATATCCTCGGAAAATCCAAGTTCAGTGGCGCAACAAAACCAAAGGATTAGGCATTCTCGTGACCATGTACAATGCAAAAAGTCGTCAACAGATGGATGGAGGTGCCAAGATGCTAAGGAGGATAGGCAGTTTTGATAAGATAGGTTTTCAGATTACGGCGAAATGAAGCTATATTTCTTGCTGATTTTACGTTGTCGGGGAGTGAATTCCACAGAGTTGGTCTACATGTCCGGAGTAGCTAGATTGTTTTCTATGAGTGTCGGGAAGTAATTTGCATCCCGCAGTTGTGTTTACCACAATCGAAACCTGGTCTCGAAAGTGGAGACAAACTGGCACAGTTCATTGATTAGTTGTTCTCTTCTCTGGAGTTTGGCGTTCAGCAGAGTGAGGTTGCTCCGTGACGTAGACTAAAAAGCAAAATCGCACATCCATAAGGGGTCAGTGAATGCCGGTACTTCTGCACCCTTCTTCTACATGAATACGCTAATCTCATGTCTCAGCTCGTACACGTGGCACAGCATGGCAACCCAACCTAGTCTCATATCTCAGCTCGTACACATGGCACAGCATGGTAGCCGAACCTAGTCTCATGTCTCGGCTCGTACACGTGGCACAGCGTGGCAACCCAACCTAGTCTCATGTCTCAGCTCGTACACGTAACACAGCATGGTATCCCAACCTAGTCTCATGTCTCAGCTCGTACACGTGGCACAGCATGGAAGCCCAACCTAGTCTCATGTCTCAGTTCGTACACGTGGCACAGCATGGCAGCCCAACCTAGTCTCATGTCTCAGCTCATACACGTGGCACAGCATGGCAACCCAACCTAGTCTCATGTCTCAGCTCGTACACGTGGCACAGCATGGCAACCTAACTCGGACGGAAGGTGTTCGAACTGCCAGTGATTTAACAAGTGATGACGAGTGTTATTCAAAACAACACATTATCACTCAAACACAAAAAGATAGAACATTCATGTCTGCATGTTGGCAAAAGTGAATTAATTAAAGTTTAAAGGATGTGAGAAATGTTTGATATGTTCATCACATGGAAATGGTATTACCGAGTTGCATTATGTGATATGCTTCGCCTAGACGTCTCGTCTAGAATTTAGTCTAGACAAGACGTACTATTTTTTATTTTATATATCAATATTGCGGGCGTGGGCCGCGTCATGCATAATCTCGCTATCAGTCCACGGGCCGCATGAAATAGCTCTGCGGGCCGCAGTTGGCCTGTGGGCCGCAGGTTGCCGACCCCTGGTTTAAATGGTAAAAACCGTCCTGTCAGAACCTGCCAACCCTGGACAGTTGTTAGAAAGTTATGCTAAGTAGATGCGTGTGCTGAATGAATATGAATTATGGTTGCATTATAAAGTGACAATTTATTCAAAATAAAACATCATGTCCAATGATGAAATACCACAACCAACAATGCACAATGGGTGTTATATATCAGGTGTCCAACAACCGTCCAGGGCCAAAGTGTCCTTTACCAAAATGTCATGCTTTCAAGTATTGTACTTCAGTGTAAATGAACAGATGGTGCCAACCAGACAGACAAGAGGGTAATTTGCTTTATTCCTATAATAACTATGTACAACACTGTATTTAGATTGTGGGGCTTTTGTCCATGGGCCTTTTGTCTAAACTAATGTTTAGTCACTGGTACACTAACTACAAAGATATTGGCTTGACTGGAATTATCATATCAAAGCATGTGGTTTGTGAATTGTTAATTGCAGTTAAGAAGGGACTCCAAGCAAAAACTGAATGAGTCATACTATGTCCGTATGTTTGTAAAAGGGAGGAGTTCGTAAAAAGTAACTGTATGTTTTGGAATGGAAATGTCATAAAAAATTGTACTTGTACTTTAACTTGTACTCGTGAGAATGTACTCGTACTCGTACTCATCCATCACAAATGTACTCATACTCGTACTCATGAAAATGTACACACGCAATAGTACTATCGTAGTGCCATCGCTCCATCACATTGTCATTTTGCTATCGCAGCATCACTCTTCACCAAATTCAGCACACAACAGTGATGGACATTCTCGGCCATCATATCATATATTATAGTATGAGTGATGTCTCTTCTATCTGCGCACATCTTTAGGTCACATGGGGGGCATGGCCCATGCCTATGCCATGGAATTTGGCTGCATTAACGAAGCCTGCAAATTGTTGAAACATGGAATAATGAAACAAATATAGTGTATCAAGATTCTTCCAACTTCCCAGAACGGAAGAAAACAGATTATCGAAGAACGGATTAACGTTATTAATTTATCACATAAATTATGGCATATTGGTTTGGGGTTGTCAAGCTCAACAAATTTGTTAACTAAAAAAAGCAATTTGAATAATCACGTCAATCAAATATAATGCACATAATGAAGTTATCTATAACAAGCTTAAATTGTTGAAAGTCAATGACATCCTTAAACTTCAAGAACTTAAATTCTACCATAAACTAATAAATAAATAGCCACCAGATTAGTTTAATAACATGCCTTATAAATACCCAAACTTCTGAAATACACCAGTATGACACACAACAGCAAAATCACCTGTTTATATCCAGAAATAATCATGTGTTTGCAAATAAATGTATTAGATACAGCATAACTAATATTAGCTACAACTGTTAACATTAACAATAGTCCAGATAATATTACTGAAAAAGTTCATACTCATAGCCTATATGGCTGTTCCATCTGAGTAAAACGATACTTTCTTAGTAATTATGCATACAACTGTGACATACCTAACTGTTATATTTGCCAACATCATATATAATCACTTGTATAGTATACATTTATATCTTGTACATAGCTAATTATATATTTTACACATCAATAAAGAGTTAATGACTCAGATTATTATTAGTAGTATTACTATTAGTATTTTTTCTTAATATAAATATATTAGTATTGTTATGGTTTTATATATCTATGGTGGCTCCCATGATAACGACATGTTATGTCTTATTAATGGGAGTTTCCCTGACCATCATTCATGTATTTTGTATTTTTACAATGTTTATTACAATTTTTAATATTCTGTCAAAATAAATCAAGTCTGAAAATGAAAGTTTCCAGCATTGTTGTACCTGATTGCGTTCCTTATATCATTCTGCACATGTTCCAGTAAAATTCATATATTCTTTAAAGATATTGTGTTTTAGGCCACTTTTAATCAGTTTTAGTTTTACACATCAAAACAGAGGAACCGATTGCATGATAAACATGGCGCGTGTGCAATTTGCGCATTAGTCACACCTCGGTGCCATCAGAACCGCGAAGGCGGTGTTTGTGTGTATTGTACATACAATTACGCAACGTAAAAAATGAAGAGAAAAAAGTTTTCAGATTAAACGCAACATTGTAGAGCACATAGTCACTTCTAACGTAATATTTCATATTTTATTTAATGAAATATTTGATGTTGCAAATATTATTTGTATGAAAATGAAGTGGTCGATATTAGATGTTATGTGCATGCGTAACTACATGGGGACATCTCATTGCATGTCACTGTTAATATAATTAAATTTAAAAGAATGCATGGGTTAAATTATCTATCATTTGGTGAGCAAAGATTATTGTTTTTGTAATTAAAAATTATACTGGTTATACTGCATGTCATGTAGGAAATGTCATGTGCAAATTTAAAGGGACAACTCATTGCATGTCATTGTTAACATAATTAAATTTAAAAGAATGCATGAGTTAAATTATCTGTCGTTTGGTGAACAAAGGTTATTGTTTTTGTAATTATAAAATATACTGATGATATTGCATGTCATGCACATCTTTAAGGAGGGAGGATAGGAGTACTTTAATTTAATTAAGTCAATTTATATAAATTTAAGTCAATTTATATAAATTTACAATTTAATGTACTCTCTTCACATTAACATGTTCATTTAAATAATTTACAAATAATAATTAAATTAATGCATATTCATATTTTTGGGGAACACCAAATACATATTTAGTTTTTTTAATAATTCTAAACTGGTGAGTAACCTAACCACATATGAATTGCTTTTCATGTATATGCTATGTCTGTTTACAGTTGTAGAGTCACTGGATTTGTCTGAATACACATTTCTTGATCAAATGACTGATAACACATTCACAGCTCACATCCAGCGGATACACAGTCCTATGCATTCAATGTGTATTTGACATTTATGCGCCCGTCACGGCAGTTCGTACAAATGCCACACAATTTCTCTTGTGCAACTGCCTTGGACCGAGGCCCTCGGTGCATGGAAGAAAGCCACACGATGTAAATACTTCTTAGTGTTATTATTTAGGCTTGGGCAAGGATGCTTTCTACGAATACGCAACAAGGCGTGCGACTGAGATGGATGTCCTTCTTTTACAGAATGCTGAACAACGATAGTGCAGAATTAATTTACTGACGACTGTTTTTTTTTAAACCTGCATTCTTTTAAATTTAACTATATTAACAATACCCCTCCCTATCAGAAGGAAACCAGCCATGCAATATCAGCATAATTAAAAAACATTTGTTTACCAAACGACAGATAATTTAATCCCTGCATTCTTTTAAATTTAATTATGTTAACAATTACATACAATGAGTTGTCCCTTTAAAGTTGCACATGCGCATGACATGCAATATCATCAGAATAATGTTTAATTACAAAAACAATAATCTTTTTTCACCAAACGACAGATAATTTATCCCATGCATTCTTTTAAATTTTATTATATTAACAGTGACATGCAGTGTGATGTAGTTGGGCATGTGCATAACATCTAATATCGACCACTTCATTTTCATAGAAATAATATTTGCAACATCAAATATTTCATTAAATAAAATATGAAATATTACATTAGAAGTGACTATGTGCTCTACAAATGTTGCGTTTAATATGAAAACTGTGGAGAATGTTTTAATTTTTTTTCCTAGAATTTCTTTGTTTGAAACATTTTTTTATGTTGCGTAATTGTATGCCCAATACACACAAACACCGCCTTCGCACATGCACCATGTTTATCATGCAATCGGTTCCGCTGTTTTGATGTGTAAAAATTATTAAAAGTGGCCTAAAACACATTTTTAAAGAATACATGAACTTTTTTACTGGGACATATGGATATGCGGAATGATGTAAGAAACGTATTCAGGTACAAAAATGCTGGAAAAACCGTCGGCATTAAGCCCTAATAATTTAGGCCAGTTATGTAAACGATTACCCACAATTACACATAGCTCCAACCAACAAATGCAACGTTCACAACTTCAACGGCCACGCATCGATGAACGCCGAGTTTGTATTCTGTAACCGTTTCAGTCACGTGCTCGCAGGCGATTCGACGATTTACATGCGTTCGCCATCAGCCACAAAACCCTGTGTAATAGTTGTATTCAATCGCCACATACCTAATGGAAAGGCTCCTTTAGCACAGTCTTCAGTGGCGATTATCAGAAACAATGAAATGACAGTAACGCGGAGCTTGAATGTAAAGCTAACCACCTCCATCTTCTCGGACGCTGGCCCACCGAAAATATGGACGAAAACAGTTACCCATCTAATCGTTAGATGGCAGCAACTACTGATTCTCCCGGCTCCGTAATGTGGCGCCACCGTTTGTCGCACACATCTTTGTCTGGAGGGCACGGACCACAGTTACTTTTCCCATAGACGACCATTATAACGTTCTTATGCAATTTTCTTACAAAAAATTACAGCACATGACATACCCACGAAGACATCTGCTGTGTGAAATTGGTGAAAAGTTGATACCTCCTTTTCCAACAAATTGCTTCAACGCTTGACCTCCCTACATTTCTGCCATGAAAGTTCACTGCTTTCAAATTATGAGTATATTCTGTCTAATGGCCACTGTGTCCTTACACAACTAGTATACCAACTGACAAATGGCATAATTTCAAAGCTCAGATGCTACCGTGCACAAAAACATCAGTTCCACTCACCCATCTACACAATTTCTGCTCTCACAAATACATCCAAATTGCACAATTAATTTTTTCCTTGGGATTCCTTATCTATGTAACGGCAGATGGATTCTGACTGTGGTCCGTGCCCTAATTAATTTCCGACATCTTACAAACCGTTACGAAAATTATGTCAAATCGAAGAAAAACATTTATCTCAATTAATCACTGAAGGAAATCCACATTGTAACACTACACATAAATTAATAATTATGTCATCGGGACATGCATCAGTATGCGAGGGGAAGAATTTAAATTGGGCTGAATTGCATATATGCACTTTAGTCTTGAAGCTCATAGTACTTGCTGTGGTGGAGATATAGCAACTGTTACACGTGGGGTATTTTTCTCTACACGACACTAAAATTGTCGACTAATTTTTTATTAAAATATTTTTTAATATGCACTGTTTGTGGACAAAAAGCTAGCATTTGGGTATATTTCATAATAGCAATATGTCATATTGAGTGTTCAGAATACAAAGAATTATGGTAAGTGTGAAAACAAGCTATATATCTGAAAAGTTGTCATGTAAACATTTGGCATTTCTGACAAGGATGACCTAATTTCAAGATACTGCTTGTGTGGGGCTCCTGTTGCAACTACATAAGCATACTTTTTTGCTGAGATAATCGTACTTTTTGCTCAGATCTCAACTACAGGAGGTTGTAAATTCCATTCAGAATCTACTGTCAGTTGGACAGATTGCTCACAGATCAGTCAGATGTGAACAGTTTTTGGAGAGAAGAAAAGCGAAGAAAGGACACACTATGTACACTTCCAATACAGACAATTACAAACCAGGCGTGTGGATGGCCAGACTCACACAAGCCCAATTCACAAGAGCCGCCATAGGTATGCCAGGTGGACTCATCGATGCTGAGGGCAAATCAGTTTGAGCAAAAATGATGAGAACGAAGAAACGTCTTGCTGACGACTTGGCATCGACATACACGAGAAAAGGAGAGTGACAATATAATGGCGGATGGATTCTGACTGTGGTCCGTGCCCTGGATGCAGAGTGGGTTTCTCACTGTGACGGAAATTATGTATGTGCCCATAATCTGGGCGCGTACATAAGTAGCTAATTAAGATCTCATCCGGGCATTTGGCTACGAAAGATACGCCCAAAGTGGGGTGAACGAAATTGTTCAAATTGCGAACGACTTCGTTCGTTCACACCGAATGGCAGTGTGGCGTCACGCGCAGTGCATGTTGGTATATAGTAGAGATGCCGCTACCTTACTAAATACCAAAATGTGTGATGAAAGGTGTAGTATCTGGTGGCCGTTACTACATTTTGAAGACATCAACACATGTCACGAATTGGACGGGAAGCATACGTAATAATCTAGCAAAATCAGCGTTTCATGATATAGTATTATAGTGACACCGATGCAACGCTTCTTTACTTGATATTGTCAATAGGTGGCATATAAGTTCCAATAACCCTGCATGATTACATGTACATGTGCCAATACAGATCAAGAATGTCTCGTTTCTTTGTATGATGGACGTATCACCACGGGAGTAGACACCGGTGTTGATGAAACGACAATCTTGCTGTCCCTGACATATGGTCTGGTTCAGTCGCCTCTGTGCTAACATAGAGTATCCACGAACTCCTTCCACATAGTTCTTACCACACTCCACACGTCTTTAACAAGATTTAACAAGATTGCCATCCCAAACAACAAGTTCCAGATGGCAAGTGGACAAGGAATTTAGCCATTGGTTTATCGAGAATCCAACAATTTTCTCATCTATGTGTAGCCCGCCCTTATCAGATATCTGTCAATTCTATTTTTAAACATTTTCACACTACAAACATTAACACAATTATTTGGCGATTTGTTCCATTAATTTATCACCCTCTGCGAGAAAGAGTACTTTCTCATGTCCAACATACACTGCTCCTTAACTAATGCTGCTTTGTGTCCTCTTGTTCTACTGCCTTATTTAAGTTTGAAGAACATATTCCTATTAATATCCTCATAACCGTTCACTATTTTAAACACTTCTATTTGGTCTCCTCTTAGTCTTCTGGTCTCTAGTGTTGTCAAATAAGCGGCTTTCCTAACTAACGTCTCTCAATTCTGGAATAATTTTAGTTGCTCTTCGTTGTATTCTTTCTAGCTTGTCTATGTCCTTTTTACAATACGTCCTCCATGCTTGAATACAATATTCCAAGTGTGGCCTAACTATTGTTTTGTACAGGGATACAATTAGCTGTTTCTCTTTATATGTGGTAGCTCTCCTAATTAGCCCTAGGATTTGATTTCCTTTCGAAGCAGCAATCCGACATTGCTCTGAAACTTTCATGTCAGCACTAAATGTTACTCCTAATTCCTTTTCTTGTGTGGTTCTACCTAGTACAGCATTCCCCATTTTATATTCTTCGTCCATGTTTCCATGTCCTGTGTGTATGCATTTGAACTTCCCAAAATTTAATAATATTTGCCATTTTTCTGACCAATTAACTAATTTATCTAGATCATCCTGTAAACTTTGTTTATCTGTAATATTAGTAACTTTTCTGAATACTATTACTCTCTGTCTTCTCTGTGTAAGCCACTCTTCCATCCAGCTGATTACATCATTACCTATACCATGGGCTTTTAGTTTAAGTAACAATCTTTGATGTGGCACTTTACCGAAAACTTTTTGAAAATCTAAGTAGACAACATCCACTGGTGACATGTTATCTACCCACGTTGTAATTTCTTCCAAAAAACATAAGACATTGGTTAGACATGACCTTGCTTTTAGGAACACATGTTGATATGTATTTATTAATTTATGTTTTACAAGGAATTCCACCATTTGGTCTCTAATTAATGTTTCAAGTAATTTACATGCAACTGATGTTAAACTCACTGGTCTGTAATTTTCTGGCTTGTTCCTCGATCCCTTCTTAAGTAGCGGCGTAATGTTTGCTTCTTTCCATTCTGAAGGAATCATTCCTCCTTCTAGTGACAATTTAAAAAAATTTGCAAGTGGTGTACTAATTTACTCAACAATTTCCTTAAGCAGTTCCACGTGAATCAATTTCCTTAATCTTCGTGGGGAATGTAATATAGAGTATCAACGACGACAGCATACAAATATACATACAAGACAATACAGCGTATACAAACAAGTAAATACTACGCAAAATGACTAGCAACAATTATAGCATACAATGATAATATAATAGAAAAGTTCTCCTTGCCAAGCAAAGAGTGAGATCCAAATATTTTTCACCAAATTAGTTGCTGGAGAGTGTACCATTTGTAACATGGTTAATCCAACACTGGTATTACGGCGTCAGTGCGTTTTCTTTACCGGTGTACGTGTCCTCCAATGTCCTGCGGAAAGTAGCAATGTTATATTTCACTCCCTGCAGGCGTGACGTCAGTGGACAGGAAGATCTACCTCCTGAGTGGGCACGACGGAGAGAGTACGACCTGGCGACCGACACTTGAACGGAAATGTCGACAACGAATGTCGCTTCGGTTGCATCATTATGTGAGTGCCGCCAAAGTACTTTTTGAATATTTCGTACCACTAAATCTGCATATAATTATAAGAGTTCGAGACTGAAACGATGATACGATGAAATTTTTTAAGTTGTAACGTAATCCATCAAATAGCCAAAGTCGATTTCTTTCCGCAACATAAATATTACTAAATATATCGAAAAACACGCGGGCCAACCGGGCCTGTGACTTGTGATGGTTGCGTGCCGACAGTAGATTCAATTAAGGGCCTCGGGCCCACGGGACCGCGGTTATGTTGAACGCTGAATATAATGGGCTAATACGAGTTGTGCTTACAAACCACCACGCTTCCCAAAGCACTCTGCTTTTCAAGCCACGACGAACGCAAGAACAATCAACAATAATCATTATACTTAACATTCTACCCCAACGTGGACCAGACGCCTTTGATGTATTCGGGAAAAAACTTCAAAATACTTTCTGTCTGCAATAAAAAAAAATTGCGTGGTTCAGTAAAACTTGCCATTTGTGCATTGTTGTCTTCATTATGGTTAGTTATGACAAAACTGTTCTCCTTAAGCCATTACTTTTGTTTTGCTTCAATCTTGTTGTAGATGAACATTGTTGGACTCTCGATAAGCCAATGGCTTCCTTGTCCACTTGCCATCTGGGCCTTTGGCTTGGATGGCAAATCTTGTTAAATCTTGTTAAATATTTCCAACAAGCTGTGGGCGTCTGACCTAATAATGTATTACATATTATTTTAAGGCAAATATTTGATGTATTTTGTATTGTTTTTAACACGCATATGGATGATATTGCAAATTTTAGTTCCTCTTAGGGCAATCCATAACAAGGTGACACGGCAGACGTATATTTCACGTATTTAAGCATTTTCAACTCTAGCTATTTTAGCAAAACATAGTTATTATTATTTGTAGTTATGATTTTTATGATTGCATGTCGGTTTTTACAACTGCACGCACCTTTGTACTGGCTAGTACCGGATGTAATGACGCTTTACAATTGTTGATAATAATAATAATAAACTCGTCTATCAGTCAACATCATGCGATAAACCGATTGAAATTTCTGTGCTGAGCATTGAGATCTACAGTGACTGCCATTCTCTGTAAGCAGGGCGGCTGAATTTTTATCGTTATTATGCTACATGTATACGTTTTAATGCCATACAAGCATACACAAGACAGGGTTGTTAGCGCAGAATTGGCGGCCCCACAATTCAGCTGAGCACATTCTAGGTATAGACGGGCACTTACGCCAAGAAAAAATTCCCTGGGAAATCCAGCTGATGGAGTCATATAGAGGAGGAAGTAATGGAAATGGCCGCTTTATAGCCACAGGTCTTACTTCACATATGTTTCATACAATGACACCTGTAGTGTGGCAATGGATTCCTTTATATAATCGCAGGTAATTGGTACCTATTCATATTTTACCGACGACCGTACAATTACGCTGAACGAACTTAATAATTTCTGCTGAGCATTGATATCTACAGCGATTGCCGTTCTCTGTAAGCAGGGCCGCTGAACGTTTATCGTTATTATGGTACATGCATACGTTTTACATGTCATACAAGCAAACACACACACACTCACACTCACACTCACACGCACGCACGCACGCACGCACGCACGCACGCACGCACGCACGCACGCACGCACGCACGCACGCACGCACGCACGCACGCACACACACACACACACACACACACACACACACACACACATTATTACATATTTCATAAAATGACATCTGTAGTGTGGTAATGGATTCCTTTATATCGTTGCAGGTAATTGGTACCTATTCATATTTTATCGAAGACCACCCAATTACACTGAATGAACTTGGTATAATATAGACCAATTGTAGTTTCTGCTGAGCATTGATATCTACAGCGATTGCCGTTCTCTATAAGCAGGGCCGCTGAACGTTTATCGTTATTGTGCTACATGTACACGTTTTACATGTCATACAAGCACACACAAGTCAGCGTTGTCAGCACAGAACGGCGACACCGCAATTCAACTGAGCACATTCTATGTATAGACGGGCACTCACGCCAAGACAAATTTTCCCTGGGAAATCCAGCTGATGGAGTCATATAGAGGAGGAAGTCATTTGTCGGTTTTTACACTAGTAATGTAATAGGACAGCAATAATCCACTTGTTATCCCGTTTTCCCCGGATTTCCGACACTGTTTGTCTTCGCTATTTGGTGTCTAGGGCAAGAAAGTATTCCAGGAAGTATGAGTGAAGACAGATCTTTGGCGCGGCCCCAGTAGACATAGTATACGTAGCCTGGGCATTAGTTCGTTTACTCAGAGGAGGTGTTGTACTTTTACTTGTTTAATTTGTTTGTGATTTATAATTTTTTTTAACTGTGGGATGTTTCTCAACGTTACATATAACGGTATATTGTAGAAAATTCACACAACATCTGAAAAATAGAAGTAATTTTTTCGGTTACTCTATTTCGGGTTAGGCGGATGCCGGCGCCAATTGATATAACCACACGTATACGGAAATTCCACGTGCTATGATCTAACAATAGGCAATCATGACACGACACTTAAGTATGTAAGTCAGATCACGTTGAGACTGATCAGTGATTAGAAGGTGGAATACAGCGTGTTGCGTGTCACGCGTCAGCCAAACTCTTTCTTGAAGACAAGACGGGTATAGTATAGTTCGTGTGCAGCTAACAAACAGCTTCACCGAGAACACGTCTCCAGAACCACCGATTACCAAGTGACAGTTTACTGTTCCAATATGGATATGTTGCACCGCTCATTGCTCAAAGACAACTGGACTTATCTACTGGGAAACATCTACCAGGGTGGAACATTCTGGGGTCTTCTTATTGAGAAGAGGGTCCTGTCAGATGACAAGATGGACAATATAAAGGTAGGCAAGAAGCAGTAAGTTATATTATTGAAAACAAAGCCGCACGCCCGCACGCACGCACGCGCGTGCACACACACACACACACACACACACACACACACACTTAGTCGTTTATTAGTAAATTACCGTAGAACAATACCAAGTTCGTAATTCAAACTAGTTTGCGGGTGTCTCACACACTACTATGCATTTCTGTTGTATAATTTACCATGGTTCATTTTCACATGCCGGGTGACAAGGAACATCCAATAATGTTACAAATTTTACGTTTCCAATTGTTTTACCCGTGTCTATCTATTTCACGACATATTCTGCTGCTTTCTTGTTCATACTGTAAGTCATATGTTTTATTCTGAGAATCACCATTAGTAACAAATTCAATGTTGCCGTACTGTAATTATCCGCAAGTGTGTTATCCACTTACCATACAATACTGACTTCCACAAAGGAGTAACCTCAGTGCCGTACTTACACAAAGGAGTAACCCCAGTGCCGTACTTCCACAAAGGAGTAACCTCAGTGCTTAGCTCACAAAACTCGTTGACAAATGTCTGTGTTCTGTTGCCAGAGTTGTCTCACAAAGAATGAGAAAATTGGCACACTGTTGGACATTCTACCAACTTGTGGACCAGACGCCTTCGACAAGTTCATAGAGACTCTAGTTGAGAGCTCACAGTCGTACATCGCGGAGAAGCTGAAACAGGAAGAGGGTCAGTGTTTGGTGCTGCAGAGGTGTCATTGATAGAGATATTAATTATGTTTAAAATACACACGATCCTTGGTTAATATCACCAACCAGTGAAGCGATACACATACTAGATTAAAGTGGTGTCAATTGTTAAAGCCTATATAAAGGAGCACTTTTGAAATTACACATGCATCTGATACCAACAGTTATGTTTACTAATTGTTTTTGCATAACACATAATTAACCCCTTATGATAAATACTGGAGAAATGTTGTTATGAATGTATCACACACGAGTACGAATATTGGGGGACGTCTGATTAAATAACTATTACATCACTATAACAATGCTTACCTTGGAATAAGATAACTAAATCAATACAATGGTGTATCGAACTCTGTAATATCTAATAAACTCCTTCATATATTCATTGCCTGTCCAACGAAATTGATTATAACACAATTATCTCTTCCAAACACATTGGTACATCAATAAACCTAATTTGTAAATCAATAATCCGGAACTTTTTTCAATGGGAAATCACAATTGCTTTTGACAACATAGTAATTTAAGACATGTCCCGGGTGTGCTGTTTACTGCATAACTGGTTAATATATAAGGTTACCTCTAGCTGAACGAATGGTTAATATGAAACAAACTCTCTTTCAGCGAGCGCTCAATTCGTACAGGAATTTGAGACAGGCGTTAACAGTGACCATTATAAACATACGTTTATGAACTCATTTCAAGATATTATGCGCAGGATATTGCTCTTTGGTAAGCAGACGTCTGAGGTGATTCTGGACGAACATGCAACAGCCTTGGAGACGTCAGAGGAAGAACTTATCAAGGCAAAGCGAGAGGCAAGTTTACTACGTGGCTCTCTGGAACAGACGGACAAACAGATGGGACAATACAATGATATGACGGGTGCCTTAGCCAGAGAGCTGTCGGAACCTTTTGTCTCAGATCTGGCAATCGCTGACCTGCAGAAACAACTCGACTCGTACAAGTCGGCGTTCAACGGCACAAATATGCCCACTTTCTACAGTCATATGCAGGTCATCGTATCGAATTTAGGGAACAGTCTGAAAGGTGTCGGTAATCGTAATCGAGACGTTGGCACCCAGACGGAAGAAATTGGTGGTATTGTAACAACTGCGTCCACCGATGAAGGCATCGATGACAAACTCGTAGAGGACGGGCTTTTCTACCACACTAAACAGCAACTGAACCATTTGCGCAGAGAGGTGTCGTCTTTGCTGTATGACTGCGAGGAGATGGAACGACTACTGAAGGAAAAGAGTCAGCTCCAGGAACACATAGCAGATCAGACAGAACATATGAAGAAGATGAAACAGAATAAACGAACAATGCCAAGACACACGAAACAGTTGGAAGATGGCATCGCATCTAAGAGATTGCAGCTGGAAAAAACAGAACAAGCGCTACAAAACCGCTTGACGTCTGCTGGTCGCACTAGGCAAGTGCTCTATGACCTGGTGTCGGATGAATCGAGCACAGGAATGCCAGAAAGAAAGATTGAACAACCAAAAGTTAAGTCAAATTCAAAAGAAACATTTATGTTCAACGACATGACACCATCGCATCCCCCAGAAACACATAAACATGCAGTCACAACAAACAAGGTCCAATCTTGCACCAATCCTAAAGTCCTAAAAATTGATCCTAGTTCTAAAGACGTCAAAAAGAAAAATAGACCAAAGACAACGCGCGTAGTATATAACAACGTTACATATGATTAATGGTAATCGCACCATAGTTCAATTTGCATAATGATGTGTGCACCGGGTCTGCTCACATAATAGTATTTATAAAAGGCGTTTCATGCATTATTGGACTTGCGGTAACTACAACCGCGATAGTTGATACTGCAGTATCTTCTTAAGGACTTGTATCAAAGGTTTACCTCGCTGCTGACATGCAACGCTGACCACAGCTTGCTGTACGCAATCATGAGGCCTTTTCAGTAGTGTTTGAGAGACACGGACGACTTATTGCTTTCAAGAATCCACTATCCAAGCAGTTGCCAAGTTTCTACTGTTGGCCACTACAGCGTTCTGGTGCACTTGTATGAAACCTGAAAGCACACCGACACGCATTGTGGCCGTATATTATTATCCGCACACATCACCGTCTTGTTTGTTCTTATGACACAAAGGCATCTTGATACAGATAAGTCACTGCAATGTTATTATACCTGTCATTACACAACAACAATACCCACTAGCCAGAACAAAGAACTAACTAGGTAGAACTAGCACGTCATCGGCGTGCTAGTTCTACCTAGTTAGTTCTTTGTTCTGAATAGTGGGTATTGTTGTTGTGTAATGGCAGGTATAATAACATTGATACGCATTGTCGTCTTGTTTGTTCTTTTGAAACAAAGGCATCTTGATACAGCTAAGTCACTGCATTGTTATTATGACTATCACGGGAAGAAGACGCGCAGGCACGCAGGCACGCAGGCACGCACGCACGCACGCACGCACGCACGCACGCACGCACGCACACACACACACACACACTAATATATATATATATATATATATATATATATATATATATATATATATATATATATATATATATATATATATATATATATATATATATATATATATATATATATATATATATATATGTATATATATATATATATATATATATTGTGTATATATATGTATATACATATATTTTTTTCATGGAAACAGGGGTGTGGCAAAACAATTTTCAATAATTTTTTTACTCTAGTTTGGGCAGACAAAAATTGCACCGAGTAATTAAAATAGTTTTCATACATTTCCTTACACATGTGAGAAATGTTAACGATTAGTGGACATCTGGTTATGCCTCTGAATGCGAGACTGTGAGGAGGTATACATGAAGTACATCATGCTATTTTTTAGACCCTCCCACACCCTTTTCATTCTTCATAACGCTGGCCTGTACACCCCCCTAAAACTATGTTCGTTTTGAGAAAGACCCCCCTCCCCACCTGTTGTTTTATTTTCATTACGTCTGCATTGATTTGTACTTCACATGTAGAATATAGGCGTGTATAATGTATAACTAATAATAGACGTTTATATATATTAATTAAATATGTGTAATGATGCACGCATGTGGTGCAGCCCTTGGAAGTTCTTCTTTGTACCGATATATGCATAAGTCGTTATCATGACACACTAAAAGACACACACTTTTGCTCATATGCATCCTCTCAAGGATTCATAGTACTGACTTCACTGATGCATGGTAGAGTCTGCATTCCTTTTCCGTTGGAAATAAGTTGAAATGTACCCCAAAACTGGGGTATCAATACTGATTGCTAGACGAGCAAACAAGCTTGTTTAATAATGAATGTAACGATCATCAAGATACCTCCACTTAATGCTCTGCAACTCTTACCCGGACACCCTCACCCAACCACCACGAATGTGACATACTTTTTGGATGATCCCTAAGGGAAGCAATTCTAAAATGGAGAAAATCGGTCTTTAAAGACCACATTTGGTTCAACAATAATTTTATTACAAACATTCAGCATCGAAATGAACTATGGGATACTACACCAGTCTCTGTCATGTTCAATTGGCCACATTAGGTCTGCGGGCGGCGCAGTCTTACATTTCATTGGTGGAGAGAAATTGCAGAAATTCATCAAACTTAACTAGTTCTTATACTATCAATTTAGCCTCTCCCATTCTGATCAAAAACATCCACTTTGATCTCAGGACTACTAAATTATGATAAAGTACTTGTGACTTTACTGCCAAAAGCAGACCACTGAAAATCGTTTCACCTACAAAAACTAAACTCCACCTGGTGGACACTATATTTATACATTACCCAATAGCTCATCATTCATATATACACACTTGTCTCCCCCTTATTTGAGAAGTATCTTTTTAACAGAGCGATCTCTTGTTTCTGAGCAATCTATATCTGACAGCTGTGGGACTTGTTTGGCATCTCACTGCTCAGCTATTTACAGCCACTGTAGAACCAGTGCTGCTGTATGGACGTGAAGGTAGCACACCACCATCATAATTAGAAGAGACTCTGCAGATGTGACATAGGAATGTTGCTAAAAGTAATTCTGGCCAGGAAGGGAGCATATTATGAGTTCACAGCTGTATGAAGGACATAAAAAATTCAGTGGAAAGATGCATAATCTGATAAGGGCGTAGATACGTAGATGATAAAATTGTTGGACTCTCGATAAGCCAGTGGCTTCTGTGTCCACTTGCCAACTGGAACTTGTGGTTTTGGATGGCAATCTTGTTAAATCTTGTATGTGAAGGCACAAACTCATCACCCTGAGCTCCTTACACAACAAGCCCGTGCCATGGGAGCTCAGGCACGGAGGATTCAAAACCAGGTGTTCTTGATGTAGAGTCCGATGTTCAGACCAATATGCCACCCACCCCACTATTCCAAAAGTGACATTTGCTCCTTGCAAGATTTAAATACAGGTCAGATACACCACTGTTATCTCAATTCTACCCACTGTCAGTTGTCCAAACACTGCGTGGATGGGAACATGTGTAAGCTTTCTTGAATCTGGAAATGTCTTTGTATTTGACAATTTGCATGTGTGTGTGTGGTCAAGTGTATCTGACCCATCCCTGGACTGTAGAGTGTCATCACTGCCCAAGGACATCAGTGGACATGGAGAATAATTGTGAAACTGTCTTTGACTAGTGAAGCTGGTGCCTCAGCAGCGCTGTGGAGTTGACAATCTGTAAGAATGTCTGTTGTATGGCATTGCTGAGCTGTGTGTACAACTTAAGGTGGCTGAGAATGTCATCCTCTCTACGTCCTGTCTTCCTCAAGGACAGCTGCTTCTCGCTACACAAGGTGGCTTGTGAACACACGATATCTGAAACACAAAGTCAACGTACATAAGGTGGCGTGTGAACATGTAATATACAATCTCGTTCTTCTAAATCTCCTCTTACACCGTCCCTGGTCACAGGACCTTTCAAACAGAGATTTAACAAGATTTGCCATCCAAGCCAAAGGCCCAGATGGCAAGTGGACAAGGAAGCCATTGGCTTATCGAGAGTCCAACAATGTTCACCTACTTATAACCCGCCCTCCTGATATATGTGTCAACCTTGTTTTTAAACATATTCACGCTGCTAGCAGTTACACAATCTGTAGACAGTTTGTTCCATTCATTTACTGTCCTCTGTGAGAATGAGTGCTTCCTGATGTCCAATCTACATTGATCCTTTACTAATTTTACCTGATGTCCTCTAGTTCTGCTATCCTTCTTGAGTGAGAAAAACATATTTCTATCAATATTTTCATACCCATTCAATATCTTAAAAACTTCAATCTGATCTCCTCTTAACCTCCTTGTCTCTAGAGTTGTTAAACCACATTCTTTCAGGCGTTCTTCATAACTAAGGTCTCTAAGTTCTGGAATCATTTTAGTTGCTCTCCTTTGTATGCGTTCAAGCGTATCTATATCCTTCTTACGATATGGTCTCCATGCTTGTATACAGTATTCTAAATGAGGTCTAACTATTGCTTTATAAAGAGGTATAATTAACTTTTTTCCCTTGTATGTTATGTTTCTTCTAATCAATCCAAGAATTTGATTACCCTTTGAAGCTGCAATACCACACTGCTCTGAAACTTTCATATCAGCGCTTATTGTAACTCCTAAGTCCTTTTCTTTTACAGTAGTACCAAGAACAGTAGCTCCCATTTTATAGTTTACATTCAAGTTCCCATGTCCTGTATGTAGGCATTTACATTTCCCAAAATTGAACAGCATCTGCCATTTCTCAGACCATTTCACTAATCTTACACCGTCCCTGGTCACAGGACCTTTCAAACAGAGACTGATCACCAGATTATTTCTGGGTTCATGGAAATTAAATGGCAGTGATTTTGAGATGGTATGTGTTTTGGTCATTTGTTCTACCTGGAAAATTGTTTTTGAATATTAATATGGCCATAGCAAACAGTAAAAAATTAACACATTTACTTCACCAGATTTAGTTAACAAAATCAAGTTTCTTTATATGAAATGACTAGATACTAACACACCCTCTAATATATAGTATGCAGACATGAATAACATGTCATATAAACTATTGTTTCTATCAAGCAGTATTTCAAGATGCATTTTAATTATCATATTAGCAAAACTAGTGTGATGGAAATTACGGCCCATGAAGGGAGATTGAGCTGTAAGAGTAATAGTGAAACAGGTCCCTGAATATAGTGACTCACCATCTAGCAGATAAATAACAGAGAAAGAGTTTTTTAATTGTTTTTTAAAGTCAATTTTACCTTTTTTGTTTGTAACGTTTCGACAGCTTTCGGCTGTCTTTATCACACTGATTATAACTAGATGGTGGCATGGCAATCATCATACACAGGTGCTGTACTGAAGAGCCACGGAATGACAACACCTGCATTTGATGACTACCATGCTGCCACCTAGTGGTAGTCAGTGGCATGAAGATAACGGAAAGCCATCAAAACGTTATAAAAAAGTGACTGTGAAAAATCAGTGAAAGAAGAGGGGCCTATCGCTGGAAGGACTCCCAACGTAAGGAACATCCACTTAAAAGTAACAACTTTGAAATTCCTGTTGTTTATATACACATGAATATAAGGAACATTGAATATATGAAACAGTTTGTGAGAGTCCACTGTATTACAATCCCAAGTATGAGGAATCTGTCCACAGTTAGAGAAAGCACTGCCTCACCCGTCCCTGCGATGTTGGCGATGCCAGTGAGGTAGGAGGTGCAGACACGGCCTAGCTGTAGGAGCAGGAGGACAATGTCCTCACACAGCGGGGGGAACGCCTGGCTGATCCGAGGCAGGGTGGGAAGTGTCGCCAGGAAGAAGTGAGGTCTCGTCTCACTTGACAGCACTGTTAACAAAATACGTGTGTCATGAATTACTCAAAATAGCTGGGATGCTTTCAAGTCTACTACAAGTTGCTACAAAACTGTAACAGTAACAAAGTTGATTTTCACTGAACTTTGATACAACCCAAGTTCAGTGCTACATAGCAGCTAATATCTGTGAATCAGCCTAGATGGGGTAGGGAGACTGGTGTTGATTGTGCATAGTGTACAGTGACAATGTAGATTGCATGTGAGCAAACCATACTGGGTTACTTATAGCAGTAAATAGCAAGGAACTTCACAAAGCTATTAAGTCTGGTCAAGCTGATTGCTACAAAACACTAATACAGATGACTTTCACCAAACTAATGGTACAGAAGTTCACTGCAATATAGCTCAATATAGCAGCTGACTCATATCAGTCACGAGTGTGGCCATTAGCTGACCCCATGACCTAGCTGTTATCAATGTTGCCATTACAATGCCCTACCTGTGAGCAGCGTTGCCATGACACCGACAGCCAACTTGGCGACACTGAGAGACTTTGGCAGTGCATATTGAAGACTCAGATGGGACACAAGCTGTACTGCGAAGATCTACAACACATGCACATCACTATTAGTGATATCAACTACTCCATAGTTCCTAATAGATGTGCACCCCCCCTTTCAGAAGTGGAACAATGCGCAAAAACAGGAGTGAAGAGTGAAGGAACACTAAACCCATAGGATGGCAATACTGCTGCTGGCGCCACCTTGCAGACTATTTTGAAATAATTTATAGTGTGCGTGGTTTTGGCAGCAAGGTGGCACCACATTGCTATCACAGTTTCTGTATCCGCCCACCCCAACAGCTTGTGCGTCAATTAGTGTCTTTGAGTCTTTACGGTTAGCTTTAATGGATTTGCTTAATAGAATTAGGATTTGTTTTAAGGGTTAGGGTTTATTATTAGAGTTTAGATATTAAACCTGGGGGGTTTTGTCCGAGGGTAATGTTCTAGGAAGTAAAAAATACATTATCCCCCAGACATTACTTTTGCCACGTAAATACTAGAAATTAATCTGGAAACCCATTAAAATAGTGTCTGCTTAAAATTTAAACTGAAGAAACCCCACCCCTAATGCCTAATGATAAAAATGAGGGGATAGTCCAGGGGGTAATGTATTAGGGGTTATTGTCCAGGAAGTAAAGTCTTAGGGGGTATCATCCAGGGGGTAATGTCCACTGTATTGTCCAGGGAGTAATGTCTTAGGGGGTGTTATCCAGGGGGTAATGTCTTAGGGGGTACTATCCAGGGTGTAATGTCCACTCCTGGGGGTAAAGTCAAGAACTGTTTCTCTAAGCCTATACATATTCAGCAATAAGACAAATAGCTGTACTTGAATGACAGCCTATGAGAGTGACAGAGAACAACAATAGACATGTAGGAAGCACCACTACTATAAATTCTCATGGTGTAGCCAGGCCAGTACCACTGGCACTGAGAAACATCACCAAATATCTTCAGTTCACAATTCTGCTGTACCTGATGAACAAATACATATCCATATTTATGTCTCTGGCAACATTATTTGGCTTTTGGTTATACTTTTTCTATGAACAGCCTGTTTTGGTACTACATGGCAGCACAGCAAACAAATGGCTGACTAAACCTTCTGAATTTCTTTTTGAGATCATACATATGCTACTGTCTACATGTACATAGTTCCTAGCATATCTACAAAACAAAGATTAATAATTTAGTCCTGACCATGACAGCCTACATTTAGCAATGTGTTACTTCACTTGTGCTGTGATTTATTCATAGGTGGCAGTTGAAAAAGACATTTGGTATTCGTATTGATACAGCTGGCATACAGAGCCATACACACATGACTGACTAACAAAGGCAGGGAATACATAGAGCCTGTGCACTCATAAAAGCCAGTGCTAGCTGTGTGTGTGTTCAGTGTGTGTTTGAGTGAGAGTGCACTGGTCCTTGGGTCGTTGACAAGACAACTAGCTGTCCAGCACTGGTGGACAACTGTCCCACATATTTGTGCTTGATGGGGTGTTGACCCCCTTTGAGTTTTATCACCCTTCCCCCCACAAGTAGTTGGCAGTCCTGGTGGGCATACAAGGCTACACCAGTGACTGCAGTCAGGCTTGGGACAAGTGATTTCTGACAGACTGGACACAGGAATGGACACACCTGGACAGGTGATTGAGGACAGGTATGTGTACAATATCACTACATGTTCATATTTTTGAAATATCTTATTTCTGAAATATGATTTCATGTAAATGAGATTAAAATAAATTTTCTGTATTTCAATGGAGTTCTTGTTAGCTAGTTTGTCCCAGAATCTGAGACCATTTAAAGATTATATGAATTAAGGCATTAAGTAAATAATATGTGATATTAACTTATGATGATTAAAAAAAGAGGAGATTTGCTAGATGGGAGTAAAGGGAAAGGGAGAGAGCAGCGGGTAGAAATGTGGTTATAAGAAAAGGAGAGTGAAGGAAGCGGTGAGAGGGAGAAGGGGAGGGTGGAAAGTAGAGAGGAGATATGGATGAAGGGTTTGAGGAAGGGTGGGAGGAAGGGGTGGGATGAAGGGTGGGAAGGACGGGGTGGGAGGAAGGTAAATGAAAGAAAGAAAGGTAGGAAGGAGAGGGAGGGAGGCGGGATGGATGTACAAATATCTAGGAATCCGTGAAGATAGATTAGAAGGGGCAGATGGAGAGTCAGATTTATAGAAGGATAAGGAAGAATAGTGGAAGGAGAACAAAGGGAAGTAAGTATGAAGGGTGAGGGGCACAAAGTAAGGTATGGAGAAAGGGGTGGATAGCAAGTATGGATAGTGTTATTCTGACGGGAAGAAAAGCTATGTGACGAGTAGGAATAAAATTGGTCAGTTAATGAGAAAATGACTTGGATGAAAATTAGGATTGTAGAAAGTCATGAACAATGTTGTTCAGCATGAAGTCATGAACAATGTTATTCAGAGTGAAGTCATGAACAATGTTGTTCAGAGTGAAGTCATGAACAATGTTGTTCAGAGTGAAGTCATGAACAATGTTGTTTAGAGTTAAGTCATAAACAATGTTGTTTAGAGTGAAGTCATGAACACTGTTGTTTAGAGTTAAGTCATGAACAGTGTTGTTTAGAGTGAAGTCATGAACAATGTTGTTCAGAGTGAAGTCATGAACAAACCACACAAGTGAGAACCACCATCTTTGATCTCATCATCCAAAGCCTGCTACAGACATTCACTGGTATGTGACTGGTCAAGATATGAAGTCATGTCCAAGGTGCGTGTAAACAGAACTGGTTACAACTATTACAATGACTCGTCATGCCTATTTCTGTTCATAATAAAATTTATATCTACAATGAATCATCTTATGTAGGACTCAGATACGAGAGACAGTGCGAGACAAGAGCTGCATGCATCAGAGTCTCTGGTGAGCAACATTTGAACTAGGGGAGTTGAGAGACAACCAACGATGAGCGACACATATCAGATGAAAGAATTACACCGAAGTCTCCTCATACATAGTCGCATCTACCTACTGCATAACCTACGGCCTACTGACCTACTTTGGGGAAACCTCATTGCCTGGGAGATTCTTTCCACGGACATGGTGGAAAAGATTCTGGTAATAAGAAATCTGCCAACTGAACTTTACACTTCCTGTTGCCCATCAAAATAATTTGTTTTTATTATCAAAGCAATAAATCAGAAGTTACATTTAAGAGAGATATTAAATTTTAACAGACATACTAAAAAAGTGTACTCAAATCAGGTTTGCTACATGTTAAAATATGTTACATAAAATGAATAAAACATTTTGGGCATAATTTATTATAACATAAACAATACGTTATGTACTGAAAGAATTCTATAAATAATTTTTTTCTTAAAATATATAAATTTTTAAACCACAAACTTTGGTAGGAGTGGAATGAAGGAATGACAGAGGGAGAGGAGAGAAGGAGGGACAGAAAGGGAAGATGTGAACAAGGCTGGGGAGAGGAAAAGATTGAGTGGTTGGACAAGAGAGAATGGTAGCTGGATAATGGTACGCAGTAGCGGGGGCAGGGGGGCGAGCCCGGAAGGAAAGGAAGTAGTCTAGGGAATGATGGGATCAATTGTCATTAAAGTTGCCTTCAAAATTAATTTAGCCCATCGCAAATCAGGTTCTTTGATTTTCAGGTCTGTCCTATGTGAGTAGTTCAAGTTAAACGCAGTCGGTTTAATAAGAGAGTCATACACTTGTTAAAATCATTGATAGAATTTACTTTCATCATTAGATCGGCTAACTTGTGAAAGTGTGAGTAGCCTGTTCTGTCAACTATGTGCTGATCAGTTGCTGTTTCCTACGACAGAGTGAGAAAACTAGTCGAGAGACAGTGGCAGCTCTATTGGACATACTGCCCACCAGGGGCCCTGCAGCCTTCAACGCCTTCTGCGAGGCACTCATCCAATGCGACCACACACATGTTGCTGAATACCTCAAGGTCACTGAAGGTATATCAACCACTACATATCCATCAAACACTTCTGTCAGTTAACAAATCATGAATACAGTTGCATCGTTTCTCTGTGCCAACTAAGTAAACATCTACTAATTGTGCCAACTCTGAATAAATTAGGTCAACTATAAATGTTCATTTCATAATTAGTTGTATCAACTCTCTCTAAAGTGGGTCAGCTATTCTAGTTAAATATGCCATTTAGGTTTATCAAGTTGGTTGCCATTTATAAATTCTACCATTTCAGAAACACACATTTATTATTTGCTTGAGCATTAAATAGTAATCTTTGTTAAAACAATCAAACTAAATTGTTGTGAAATCATAAACTGACTTATGCGTAAGAACCAAGCCATTGTCTGTGTTTGTAGCCACTGAGCATTTCCGACGTGACATCGCGCCCCACTGCAGTGACTTCTCTGAGAACGTGGTTGACCGTTTCATCAGTATCTTCCGACGTAACACACCGATCGTTCAACGTTTTACCGAGCGCAAGTTTGAGATGATCTTGAGGGAACAAGACGGGGACTTGGAGGAGAAGGAAGCGCAACTTGAGAGGGCTGCACAGGATCGGCTGATGCTGGAGTTGGAAGTGAAAAAACTGAGGAACTTTGTTGGTCAGTGCACGCAGATGAGTGACACATTGGCCGCGGAGGTGCAGCGACAGTTCCTGTCACAGCGATTCGTCAATGACGAGCTCCGCAACCTGGACACGCTCAAGTCACACCTGCAAGGTGTCGATGGCTGTCAGCAGATGCACGGTTTCTATGGTAACATGCAGGTGCTGCTAACGTACCTGCTGAAGTCCACTGGGAAACATCTTCAAGACAACCACCAGAAAGGTGGTGAAGATGGTGTAAGATCGGAAGAAGAAACCCCCAGGAGAAGACAGACAGCACGTAGAGTGCAAGACAAACTACAGCTAGTCGTGGACGAGATTGTGAACCTCATCGATGACAACTGCTCAGATCCTGACAAGCACGACTGGTCGTTGCGCACAAGGCTAGAGAACATACTAGAGAAATTCAGTGAGGTCGCCGATGACGTCCTACAAGTTCAGCACACGCTCCGACTGAGCCTGCGAGAGAGACGTAGCTTTGAGCGAGAGACGCTCTCTCTGTTGCACAGTGTACAAGAGATGCAGCGTCTACAGCGGGAGGTCACTGAGAAGCAGCACCATCTGATAGAGCTAAGCCAACAGGGACAGACAATGAAACGCAAGACAAAACATCACCGCAAACAGCTCCAACAGATCGACCAGACCATGAAGACTAAACGCTTGGAGCTGACTGAGCTCCAGGGTACACTCACGGAGCGATCACAATCGGCTGACCGGAGCATGCATGTGCTACTCCAATTACTCCCTGACCTACAGGATGAGGTCAGCTATGTGACCTTGACCTCTGGGACCACCGCATCGTTGGGCAGCAGAACGGCTACTCAGATGTCCATAGCTTCCAACCCAGACAGACAGGAAGTGCTACCTGTGGGTAACAGGACCTGTTTAACTAATCTACCAAAGCTGCAAGACAGTGGTGTAATCTTAGAAATAAACCACAACCATCATCTAGATCAGTCAGTCATCAACGCACTCCAGACAGATCACAGCAGTAAATCATCAGTGCCAACAACGACAGATACAAGAAACACAACAACAGTGTCATCAGATATAGAGAGGTGGCTGGCAGAGCAGCAGGCAAAGTCCGCCGTACAAGACAAGGCTGAAGCACATTCACAGGAGGAGAAATATGCCATGCAAATCATAACCAACGGACATCCACATGAAGCAAATTCCGATGGGCAAATCATGTCCAAGGGACATCCGCATGAGGCAAAGTCTGATGGGAAAGTCATGGCCAAGACACATCTACCAGAGGTAACGTCTGCTCGGGAAGACATGGCCTTGCCACGTTCACAGGAGACAAAGTCTATCAGACATGTCTTGACCAAAGCACAGCCACAAGAGGCAAAGTCTACAGAACAAATCATGGCCAAGAGACACCCAGAAAGGGATATAATCGTAAACATGCCACCAACAATTTATTACAATGACACAGTGAGAATAAAAACCCCGATGGCACATGAACAACCCCCAACCACAAAACCACAGAATAGTTGTCTATCTTTGTCCAGACCTACCGATGAACTGCCACGACAACCCAAGCACGTTGAGCACAGGGCTGAGACACTGATTGACGACATCCAAGGGGGAACAGTCATCAATGAAAAGACAGAGACAAGAACAATACGATGGAGAAGCACCCAGCCTCCCCATGGGTACACCACTGACGTCCCCAGAAACAAGGGTAGATCCCTGAGGGAACCAAAGACTTCCACAACAAGACACCCACCACCAGATGACAGCACTGGTGATTCAACTCCTAATAAGATGTTGCACAGAAGACATCTGTCAAGACAAACACTGGCAGCTAATAAGATACAACTACGAATGCCTAGTCAGTGATACAGGCCATCTACTTGGGTAAATGGCTCATTCTCAAATTGTCTGAAATAAAATGTTGTTTATAATTATTGTTACTATTGGTGTGTCATATAAAGTTGATCAAATGTTTGGTCTTAATATAGCATACTATTCATCCTCAAAATAACTGTTGTTGTAATGTTTAATCCTCACACAGAGACAGTTTGTCTTCTTTCCTCAAACTTCCAGTTTGCTGTATGGAAAGATACCACCAGGGTCCATCTGAGTTAAGACATTTTTTTTCTTTTTAAGACCAGTACTATAATAATATGAACCTTTTTTCAAGCCTAGCCCTTGTGTTATGCAACTTGGGACAATTGTAGAAAAGAGGCATGACGCCGTGAACAATTATTCATCATTGTTTGCGTAGCATTGTGGACAATTGTACGTAATAAGTGCAATGGGTAATTTGATCGTTCATAAAAAAGGTAATAGTGGGGGTGAATAAAAAAACCCTGAAAGTTTGGCACCCGAGATGCAAACTGTCTAAGGGGAGTAGCGTAACATACACATAAACAACATACACTTGCTGGGTTATAGTAAGTTTACACTATAAGTTAACCTTCAACTGGAAGAACACATCCTACCAGATGGATACAACAGACAAAAGTGGTAAAAAATTGAAATGTGGGTAAAAATTGAAACAATGGTCAAGAATATCTCTTTTTGAATTAAGTTTGTCCATATGTGCCCACAACATGCACATTTGGACAAACATGTTAACTGTAATAAAAAATTGATAAATAAATAAATTTATAAATGTTATTGTTTTATTGATACCTTTCAATTATTCAAGTGAATCTGGTTAAGAGTTGTAACCACAATTAAATTTCTTAAAGAATTCATAATAACATTTGTGGTTAGTTTCATCATTAACTGAGACGAGGTGAGACGAGGTGAGACGAGGTGTTACCTGTTTGCCGAGGTTCGGCTGACTGATGAGTTCTGGGATGAAGTCAAGACAGATGTGCATGGACGGAATGCCTGCTACGGTGGCTGGCAACAAGGCACTCGGGTAGCACTGCAACCAAACAGCCTGACTCAGACAAGGAGATGCTATGTGTTTCATTTGACAGATTAACATGAGCGAATAGAACTCTTCAATAAGATTTCACAAGAATGCCACCCAAGCAACAGGCTGCAGGTGGCACGAGGAAAAGGAAGCCATTGGCTTAGGGGCTTCGTAAATATAAAAAATTCTAATAATCTTTTGGATAGGACAGACCCCACATACCCACCCCATCCAAAAAATGGGAAAATGTCAAGACATACAAATCCCACCCACCCGCATCCAAATTTTTTGGGTTATTGGAATTTTTTATATTTACAAAGCCCCTTACCAAGAGGCCAAACATTTTTCATCTACGTTTAATCTGCTATAATCAGATATGTCCATTTTTTAAAACATATTCACATAATCAGTGTTCATTTGTTCCATTCATTTATCATCCTCTGTGAGAACGAGTACTTTCTCATTTCCAATCTACACTGTTTTTAACTAATGCTAATTCTACTAACTTAGTTAAGTTTGAAGAAATACGTGATCCAGCTGTTTGCTTTATTTCATAAATATCCGGAAACAGTCAAAGCAAGCAGAGTGATTGAAGACTTTTCAATGAGCAGTTAACTTGTTAGCAATAAAGTACTAATCTAAATCACACGTAAATAAAAAAATATTTCTACGCTAATTGACATTAGTGTAGAAATACTTGTAGCGTACGTGATTGATTAATGCTGCACCGCAACATGCAGTGCCACCTGCTGACAGAATCATCAACATTTCACATAACATTCTGTTTGCTGCTACAAAAATACACATAACAAATTATTTACTTTAAAGCAAAGGCAACCCCCTACCTGGAAGTGGACCAGCTTTGCCAGACAAGGGTTTGCAATGAACATTTGATGTAGGTGAGAACAAATGACCCCTTGCACTTCTCGCAGATCGCACAGCAAACCATACTCGTCCTGAAACACAGCATCAGAAATTTCCTTGTTTTGATTCTGAACTTTTTTGCATTTTCTTCATTTCTCTAATCTCTAATAATGAAGAAAGTGTTTCATGTATCTTTATGTGTTTCATGAAACATGCTCAATTTCCACAATACTGCCCGTGTTGCGAGAGTCAGACAGTGTGGACACTCCTACTTCATGCAGGAATTATTTGTTATTGATTAGCTGATATAATGGTTCTGATCAATACACAATACATCAAGCCATACACTGTGATTCAGTTTTCACCAAATGATCTATGTTTCACCTGTATACAAGAGTTACAATCTTGATGTATGCATTCAAAGTGTCAGGGAAAGAAATATTGTGTTAACACAGATCCACAATGGGTGATTAATAAACATCTCTACTGGTTCACATTGAGGCTGGTAGGGGCTGTACTGTCACTCCAACTCAGTGTATAGCTAGTCTGCTACTTTCAGATACATCACAAGCTTTAAAAATGTGGTAAAGTAATATAAATGTATTGAGCTGTTTACATAAAACACGCTGGCAATATTTACTATCTAGGAACATTTCAATATATCTTCCACATTTCGTCTTGAAGAAATTTGAAGAAACTGCTTTAGTTCTTCCAGTGACTTATTAAAACTAGTCTCAGGCTTATTGCTCCTGTACTTTAAATAAACACAATGTGGATACGAGTTGAGTACTGGCTGTATTAACTGACTTTGTCTGTTCTTGTCATTGGTAGACAACTCTCCAACAAGATCTGTACAGCGGCACTCTCCTGGGCAGCTATGAGAGCATTCTTGAGCTCGTCGCGGTCGTGGGACGATACTGACGCTTGACTGCTGCTGTCTAGACTGGCCTGGAGACAAACCACATGCGTTTCTGTGCTAGGACATAACACTGTTGTCTAGATTGGCCTGGAGACAAAACACATGCGTGTCTGTGCCAGGACATAACACTGTTGTCTAGACTGGCCTGGAGACATAACACATGCGTGTCTGTGCCAGGACATAATACTGTTGTCTAGACTGGCCTGGAAACATAACACATGCATCTCTGTGCCAGGACATAATACTGTTGTCTAGGTGTGAAAGAATGTTAACTAATTCTCTGTTTAAAGTTATGTAGGGTATAATATGTATGTGTGTGCACAAGCACGTGTGCGTGCATGCATGTGATTGCATGTGTGGTGTGCGTCTATATGTGTGTGTGTGTGTGTGTGCGTGTGTGTGTGTGTGTGTGTGTGTGTTTATGTGTGTCTGGTAAATTGTGTAAGTGCATAAAATGTGCTCTTACAGTTATAGTTCTGTGTTTTATACCATGTAAGAATATAGCATTATAGCATAATTATACTTGTGTAAGAACATAACATGTGTGAGTGTACAATTACACTCGTGTAAGAATAATGTACAATTACAGTTGTGTAAGAACACAGCACAAGTAAGTGTACAATTACAGTTGTGTAAGAGAGCACATGTGAGTATGTAATCACAGTTGTGTAAGGACATAGCACACATGAGTGCAATTACAGTTGTGTAAGGACACAACACATGAGTGCACAATTACAGTCATGTAAAGACATAACACAAGTGAGTGTACAATTACAATTGTGTAAAGACATAACACATGTGGGTGTACAATTACAGTTGTGTAACAATATAACACATGTGAGTGTTCAATTACAGTTGTGTAACAACATAACCTGTGAGCATCCTACCTGTAAGTGGGATGTCAAGTGGGAGCGGGAAGCTTGGAGGAATCCTTCCAACACCCTCAGGGTTGTCTCCAGAAGGGGAGCACACCTGTCGGAGAAAAGCTTCTTGCTAAACAAACCTGTCCACTCTTTGCTTAGTCAATATCCTAAAAAGTCATTTACTGAAGCATTCCAAAAGCAGCAGATTTTATTGCAGTAAACATGTTTTGTTAAACTTAAGCTGGCTTTACTGGTGTCAAAGTTAAACTTGAGTATGACTTCAACAAAAAATGTGTCTGCATTAGTGTTTACACATAGTGACCCAGTGGTCAGAATCCGTCTTTACATTTTTACTGTTTTCAAAATGCATGTTACTAAGGTGCTCATTGGTGGGGTGCAGTGGCTCTGTGGTTAGAGCACCAGACTGTCAATCAGGAGGATCAAGGTTCCCGTCCACCATGCCACTGTTTCGTAGTTTAGACAACTTTGTTCACCCCACTTAGTATGTGTCTTTCGGATGAGACTACTTCAGGGTGTCTAAGCCAGGGGAAGTAACAAGACCCCACACAGGGTATCTACATAACCTGTTGTAGCTTTGCTATACACAGTACAACAATGCCCAAGAAGTGGGATACGTGTTATAAATAAAGAAAGAAAATCCATCATAAACTTCACAGTGGGTACACTGCGTAAAACTGCACTAAAGATCATACGCAGTTAGGCAACTTTGACTGTTTACGATATTCATGCTTTGCTTAACATCATCATATTTTTGTGCTGAATTCTTAGTGAAAAACACTTTTCTGTTTTGACCACGAGCTAAAAAATTAAACAGATCTCTAAGCATCTTTTTTTATAATATTAAATTTTTTGCTCTTCACCCAGTGAGCAATTATGTCAAATGTGGTTGAAAAGTTCTCTATTATCTATGTTGCCATCTCTATTATCTATGTGCACCCTCTGGAGCTTGTGATGGACATTTCGATCATTGCCTTATCGTGGATTTAAAGAGCACATTAGTGAAACACATTTTGAACATGATTCTTAAATTTAATGGCGGATTCTGTTTTATGATAGATTTTAGGTTCATTATTTTAGATAAATGCTCCCAAAATGTCCATTACGACCTGGTGTATATCATAACAAGTTGGATTACTGGAATATATCAGAGAGTGTTAAATAAACACATAGACAAACCAAACTATACCATCTAACCATAAGAAGTGTGAGGACACGAAAGGTGCTGTGCACTAACCTGAATACCCTGTCGTCGCATCTCAGTACAGTCAGAGGGTCAAGTGTGAGGTCATTCTCTGTGTACGCAGTGGCATTGAACCCTCCCTCAGTGGGGCGTAGGGCATTCACTGTCATCACACGCAGTCTACAAACATTGTTTGATTAGCTAGCATGTCTCGACACTGTGGTATGAAATCTCTACAAACTTACATTTTTAACATTCACTCAATAAATTTCCTGTTGATCTAAAATACAGTTCTTTGTTGCTGAAAGTGCTACATCGGTTTCCAAACGCACTAAACACCATTGCATGGTTGCGGAGTGTATTATATTTTAATCACACAAATATGTTAGGTGGTATTACTGGTACAAAGATTTACTTCTTGGTGAAAATTATTGTCATGACAGAAACTCTCATATAGGTTAGGTTGCATGGTCTAGCAGCACCCCAATATTTCTTTATTCATTACAAAATAACATTTCATTTATACAGCAGCTGAAGAGTGCTCTGAATCCCCCCGTCTGATGAGATTATCAGACAGGATATTTCATATGGATTACCTATATTCATTGCATTTATATGGATATATAAATATATATATATATATATATATATATATATATATATATATATATATATACCTGTATATGGATTTTTCAAATTTACGGAAAAATCGCTTGGCATATTTCTGGTGCAATCTAGCAGATTTCATTTGATGTAAGAATATTCTGTAAACTGATAGATAACAACACTCGCTCAGAACTGGAATGCCATAGACCGATTAATCAATGAAAAACCGAATACAGATTTCTACAGAATAACAAGTAAAAAATATGGATTTCAAGCAAAACAAAATGGCATGTCTCGGCTATCATGCACTACTGTAACATCTGACCTCTGTTCTTGATGCACTTACTTGCGCGGCATGAGAACATGCAGTTTCAGCCAGATACCATGCACTAGCTGTAGAATCCGTCTTGGCACTCGACTACAACCATCACTAGGTGGCAGCAGTGAGGGCAGACATGACACGATTGTCTGTGCATACGGCAACATCTGGACTGGACTGAGCATGCTCAGTTGCTGCAGTAGCAGAACGGCGAGACTCGTTCTTTCATGCAGGTGACACAGGGCTGCAACGAACAAACAATGATGTATTCATTCTCGTGATTTATTAATGAGTATATTATCTAATATTGGACTGATAATAATGGTAAAACTTCTATAGCACCAAAGTCCTGAGGCGCAACGAATCAGAATCGTTAAGCATGATATCATGAGCAGGGATGCACAAAGCTCATCATCAGAATGTCGAGGATTTAGGGTTCGAACAGATATTTTTTGAAACGTTTGTGGAAGGTAGTCATAGTTTCAGATGATTTTAAGGTGATTGGGATTTTGTTCCATATTTTGGACGCAGACACAGAGAAGACGTATTGGGTGGATATGGCAACCACGTTACCTTACATCATGAGTAAAGCCAACATCTATTATTTATAGCCAATACGAAGAAATAATTTTTTAATACAGTTTATAATGGACAAAATATGTAATTTTCCATGGGTTTACACTGCACACTGTGTATGAATATACACCAATACAGACACGTGCATGCATAAACCCATGCACACATGCATGCACAATCTCTGTAAGTGTCATAATCATGATAAAGTGCATATTCATCAGACAAAAATAACATCAAATGACAAACTTATAGCGGTTGAAGCACAGATCCTTTTGAAGCGAGGCTGATTTCTGGAAAAACCTAGCAGATTTTGTTAATGTAGATATATTACATAGTCTGACAGATGGTGACATTCCATTAGAACTGGAATGTAATAGGCTGACTGATTAATCAATGAAAATGTTATACAGATTTATATGACTTTATACAGAATTTCATGTCATAAATGCAGATTTATACCAACAAACGTGGCAAGTGTGATGCAGGAAGTAAAAAACTGGGTCTGATTTTACGCAATTGGTGGTGCTAAACCGTAGCAGTCTACTGCACTGACCTTGCTGCAGATTGTCCATTGTACAAGTCAACTGACCTTGCTGCAGATTGTCCACTGTGCAAGTCAACTGGCCGGACCTACAGATGACTGTGGGAGGTAGAGCTGTGAGTTCCTCATCCAGACAGTCCTCAACCAGGCACAGGTGGGGGTAGTGGGTGGCCAACAACCTGCAGCACACACAAACATCACAGAGTACACACAAACATCACATAGTCCACACAAACATCACATAGTACACACAAACATCACATAGTACACACAAACATCACAGAGCACACACAAACATCACAGAGTACACACAAACATCACAGAGTACACACAAACATCACAGAGTACACACAAACATCACATAGTACACACAAACATCACATAGTACACACAAACATCACAGAGTACACACAAACATCACATAGTACACACAAACATCACAGAGTACACACAAACATCACAGAGTACACACAAACATCACATAGTACACGCAAACATCACAGAGTACACGCAAACATCACAGAGTACACGCAAACATCACAGAGTACACGCAAACATCACAGAGTACACACAAACATCACAGAGTACACACAAACATCACATAGTACACACAAACATCACAGAGTACACACAAACATCACAGAGTACACACAAACATCACAGAGTACACACAAACATCACAGAGTACACACAAACATCACAGAGTACACACAAACATCACAGAGTACACGCAAACATCACAGAGTACACACAAACATCACAGAGTACACAACCATATCACAGAGTACACACAAACATCACAGAGTACACACAAACATCACAAAGTACACTCAAACAACACAATGAGTACACACAAACATCAGAGTACTCACAAACATCACGATGAGTACACACAAACATCAGACTGAGTACACACAAACAACACATTGAGTACACACAAACATCACAGAGTACACACAAACATCACAGAGTACACACAAACATCACACTAAGTACACACAAACATCACACTAAGTACACACAAACATCACACTGAGTACACACAAACATCACACTGAGTACACACAAACATCACAGAGTACACACAAACATCACACAGCACACGCAAACATCACAGAGCACACGCAAACATCACAGAGCGCACACAAACATCACAGAGTACACACGAACATCACAGAGCAGACACAAACATCACAGAGTACACGCAAACATCGCATAGTACACATACACACACACATAACACAGTACACGCAAACATCACATAGTACACACAAACATCACACAGTACACACAAACATCACAGAGCACACGCAAACATCACATAGTACACATACACACACACATAACACAGTACATGCAAACATAACACTGGTTGGTCAATAGGTGGCCAACAACCTGCGGCACACACAAACACCACTGTTCATCACCATTACTTTAATGTTTGTACTGTTTTACGTTTCATAAAACATCATACAGAGGAACCTCGTTTATCCGTACACTTTGGTTCCCAAGGGCAAGGGGGTGTTTGCCTGGATTAACAAAGCATGCAGATTGGTGAATCACAGATAAATGAAGCAAGTGTTGATATATGTCAGGGAACACTTTGTTCAGTATCGCGTTACAAATCGCAATACAAGTTATGCAGATCGCTACACAGTAGTAGAAACGCATCGCGTAAAATCGTGAACCAAATTTGGCAGTAATAAAATATCCGTGTGCTAGTTTGTACCTAATCATATATAGGTATTAACTACCAAACGAAACCATTGTCTCATCATTACGGCATGCAAAGTTACGTCAAGTTTCCGATCTGTTTAATAGCAGTCGTCACTTTTATTCGCATACAAAACGATGTCAAGTTTAAAGTTATGTTTCGTTTATGGAAAATGAAATGGCGGCAACTAATGATTTCGTGTCTAGTAAAGTTAGTAGTCGTAGTGGTAGACGAACTGCACAAGCAGTTCGCTATGCGACTGCGGAAAAAGTGATAGGCACTACACGACTGTTGTACGTTCCCAGCCGGAGGACACAGCCTCAGTAGATGTTATCTCCATGAGACAAAACACTGCATGCGAGTGACGGGAATTTGAGAACGGATATTAGTGATGCCTCAGTTCCTCAGTGACATCTGATAGTGATAGGCACTACACATAACTGTTGTGCAACACAGTTCAGTGGGTGTACCTGAATTGAATTTGTACCTGACTTTTGATTTATTGGTCATGTCAAATAAAAACTGGAGTCAGATGCCAAGTTTTGCAGTACTACTTATAGGTTAGAAACATGATAGTTTTTTGCAAAAAAAAGTATTTATATCTTACTTGCCTTAAAAAAATCCAAATTGGGGTTGTGCCAATAAAAATTTTCAAAACAAAATATTCCCTGTATGGTCACAAAAAATGTGTACTAAAACAAAACTTATTATCGAATAATGGACTGAAGAAGTTCCACTGTATAAATTTCACGTTAAATAAAGTTCTGACCACGCACTAACGATCATGAGAGAAAAGATTGTACCTGAGCAGGGCAGGGAAGAGGCCAGCGTACAGTTGCTGCTGTCTTTGGGCCTGCTGCAGCAGATACTTGATGGGCAGCTGGGCTAGCAGGTGGCCAGAGTAAGTGACCACTTTCCTAGTGGTCACAACTATAACACAAGCACCAGTAAGTGAATCCTTTTGACTGATGCACAGAATTATCAAGTATTTATATTTTCATGAATTCAAAGGTTCCTCCTTAATTAAATTTTTTCCTTGTCTTGTTTAAGACTCATTTTGTGACAAACCAAATCCATCTAGTATCGACTGCGACATGCTAGCTCATTTATGCAAATATGTTATTTAGTTTGGTGAAATCATCGGACAAACTACTAAATTATTTCTGACCAGAAACAGCCGAAATTCGGTGGGAAAAGAGCAAAAGTGGTCCGGCTCTATATGACATACGGCTATTCACACTTTTGCAAGTTACCCAATCTAACGGGTAAAATAAATTCTTTTGATGATTTTTCTCTCTTATTAAACCGATGGCACATGTTAATTAAAATATTCACACACCACCAATATGAACATAAATTAACATAATCTGCGATGGGCTGAATCAATTGAGGACGGAGTTTTAAGTTGGGAGCAGGAAGTTTTTGGAAACCACAAACCACATGGGAAATATACAAACCAGGCATCTTCATAAGCAGCGTGTCTTGATACAACAACACGTAGTACAGCAGCAACAGCTGCGTGGTCAGACTTGACCTTTCACCTTCGACCTCCATGGGCTCCTCACTTCCTGTTCCTGTGGCGAGCATGGAGTGTCTGAACATGGCAAGGATTTCCTGCTCGCTGATTGGCTCGTTGGTGCGGTCCGTCTTCGCCGTTGGAACGATGATGGAGTTGACGTAGGATTCTATGAGCGGAGTCATGAGACTGTGTAGTGGGGTTGTGCTACTGCAGATCTGTCGGTAGATCCAGTTCTGAAACAAAACAATGTTTATAAACGTTCATTCCAGCGCCATCTCGACTTCACTGGGAAGCATTCAGCCATGCTGCAATTACTGTGCGAAGAATATTCATTCACCTATCCACCACCATCTACAGCCAAGTACTCATTTGTACATCCGAGTGAACTGAGGCAACGCGGGGTGAATGAAATTGCCAAAGCTTCGAAACAGCAGCAAGAGGACACGAACCCGGGTTCTCTCGGGTTCTCTCGACTGAGAGCCCAATGTTCTAATCCCTATGTTAAAGCGCAACACAAGAAGACAGGAACTATTATTCTAATGGGATGGATCATTATTTATTTTCCAACTGGAGACAATGTTAACCTTTTTAATGCTGTTCACAAATTTATATTTTGAATATTATGAAAATTTACTAAGTTAATATTTAGGATTTCAACAACCAGCCGGACAAAATTCATAAATTTTTTTAATTTTCTCTCTCCAGGAAATGAACATGCAAGAAGCTCCCCATCATGTCTTCAAGGGATCCTACAGTCACTGGCACACACATATGTTGACAGCCATCCAGTAGACATTTTAATTTGGACACAGCATAAGTGTCAGACTCCATATCCCTATTCCAAAATGATTTTACCAGCAGCAAAACATTGGCAAAATCACAGGCACTGTATTCATATGCCATCAATCCAGAATTAAAACAGCGATTTTATTCCCTAATTCTTTCATGTAGAGACAACTTGACATATGGTGCTACCACCTAGCGAGTATTTTGGAAACCGGTTTGTCTCGCCCCCTGGTGGATAAAACTGGCACTCACCTTTATAGGTACTTCGTACTTGGAGAATGTCCGACTGCGAAGTAGTTGGTATATACAGTGAATGGGAAGATATCCTGTGATGTCAGCGCTCAGGTCCTCAGTGACAGCAACATTGACAGCATGCGACGACACAACCTAAACACCCCAGTCAGTAGTGTCAGCACTCAGTGACAGCATGGGACAACACAACCTAAACACACCAGTCAGTGATGTCAGCAATATTGATAGCATGGGACAACATAAACTAAACACACCTGTCAGTGATGTCAGCACTCAGTGACATCACCACTGAAAGCATGGGACAACACAAACTAAACACACCAGTCAGTGATGTCAGCACTCAGTGACATCACCACTGAAAGCATGGGACAACACAAACTAAACACACCAGTCAGTGATGTCAGCACTCAGTGACAGCACCACTGAAAGCATGGGACAACACAAACTAAACACACCAGTCAGTGATGTCAGCACTCAGTGACAGCACCACTGAAAGCATGGGACAACACAAACTAAACACACCAGTCAGTGATGTCAGCACTCAGTGACAGCACCACTGACAGCATGGGACAACACAAACTAAACACACCAGTCAGTGAGGTCAGCACTCAGTGACATCACCAATGAAAGCATGGGACAACACAAACTAAACACACCTGTCAGTGAGGTCAGCACTCAGTGACAGCACCACTGAAAGCATGGGACAACACAAAATAAACACACCAGTCAGTGATGTCAGCACTCAGTGACATCACCAATGAAAGCATGGGACAACACAAACTAAACACACCAGTCAGTGATGTCAGCACTCAGTGACAGCACCACTGAAAGCATGGGACAACACAAACTAAACACACCAGTCAGTGATGTCGGCACTCAGTGACAGCACCACTGAAAGCATGGGACAACACAAACTAAACACACCAGTCAGTGATGTCAGCACTCAGTGACAGCACCACTGACAGCATGGGACAACACAAACTAAACACACCAGTCAGTGAGGTCAGCACTCAGTGACATCACCAATGAAAGCATGGGACAACACAAACTAAACACACCTGTCAGTGATGTCAGCACTCAGTGACATCACCACTGAAAGCATGGGACAACACAAACTAAACACACCAGTCAGTGATGTCAGCACTCAGTGACAGCACCACTCAAAGCATGGGACAACACAAACTAAACACACCAGTCAGTGATGTCAGCACTCAGTGACAGCACCACTGAAAGCATGGGACAACACAAACTAAACACACCTGTCAGTGAGGTCAGCACTCAGTGACAGCACCACTGAAAGCATGGGACAACACAAACTAAACACACCAGTCAGTGATGTCAGCACTCAGTGACATCACCAATGAAAGCATGGGACAACACAAACTAAACACACCAGTCAGTGATGTCAGCACTCAGTGACAGCACCACTCAAAGCATGGGACAACACAAACTAAACACACCAGTCAGTGATGTCAGCACTCAGTGACAGCACCACTGACAGCATGGGACAACACAAACTAAACACACCAGTCAGTGAGGTCAGCACTCAGTGACATCACCAATGAAAGCATGGGACAACACAAACTAAACACACCTGTCAGTGAGGTCAGCACTCAGTGACAGCACCACTGAAAGCATGGGACAACACAAAATAAACACACCAGTCAGTGATGTCAGCACTCAGTGACATCACCAATGAAAGCATGGGACAACACAAACTAAACACACCAGTCAGTGATGTCAGCACTCAGTGACAGCACCACTGACAGCATGGGACAACACAAACTAAACACACCAGTCAGTGATGTCGGCACTCAGTGACAGCACCACTGAAAGCATGGGACAACACAAACTAAACACACCAGTCAGTGATGTCAGCACTCAGTGACATCACCACTGACAGCATGGGACAACACAAACTAAACACACCAGTCAGTGATGTCGGCACTCAGTGACAGCACCACTGAAAGCATGGGACAACACAAACTAAACACACCAGTCAGTGATGTCGGCACTCAGTGACAGCACCACTGAAAGCATGGGACAACACAAACTAAACAAACCAGTCAGTGATGTCAGCACTCAGTGACATCACCACTGAAAGCATGGGACAACACAAACTAAACACACCAGTCAGTGATGTCAGCACTCAGTGACAGCACGACTGAAAGCATGGGACAACATAAACTAAACACACCAGTCAGTTACCTGTTCTGTGAAGATTTCATGGACAAATATAGCTTTCATCCTGGTGAGAGCATTTGCCTTCACTGCACTCTGTAAACATATACATCATACAAAAATAAAACTTTGCAGTCACAAAACGACAAGTGCAGAAATTTGGGCCTATACTACACTGTCCTCAAAACTAACAAAATAGTGACAAATATTAAAGTAGGTAGAATGGCTTTAGTTTAGTCACTTACAGTTGTCATGGATAAAATATGGCTATTGAAGTTGTAGCATAATTCTACTGATACATTGGTATTGCAATAAAAAGGTAAAGCTAAGTTATTCTATACACGTATCAAGTCCATGGGACCGCTCAAATTGCTTTACACTCTGCAGACCTGTTAATTTGTTAATTCCAATACCAATTCGACTTCTCTTGGAAGCATTAAGCCATTCTGCAATTATTGTACAAAGACTATCTGTTCACACATATCCGCCAATTCAAAATGGCCACAAGTGGATCTGAAGCTACGTTCTCTCGACTGAACATTCTGACCACTGTGCTAATGTGCCACAAATATGTGATCAACATAAACACCAAAAAATAAATTAACACCTCAGTTCATCTGTATGTTTAGAAGTTGACATTCCATTACAGAATATAATTTTGTGTCGTTACATAACAGTATTTTTGAAAACTGATTTTCAAATTTGTAACGTTGACATTTCATTTGCTTCCATTTAGCTCAACATGCCTCAAGTATATTAACAAGGTTATTTGCATAACATCACAACAGTGATAACAGGTTTAAGCTGAAGTATATTTTGCAGAAGTTCCAACCTTCATCCCAAGTGTGGAACAGACGAGATCGGCAATGGCGTTGTTTTGGTTGCTATGGAAATGGATAGCAATGAGGAGTAGCATCTGTCCGAAGGATGCTTGCACACCACTCGCTCTGAAACATCAAATGTCATCGCACAGGACTCAATGGCGGTGTGGTAAGTCTCAAGTAAAGTAACATTGACAACAACACTAGCGTCAAGTTGAGTTGACCTGACAGAGGTTTTCATGGAATATTTGTTAAAATAACCACCACTGCACCTAGTTCAAAATTAAGTTGAACTAACACCCAGAGTTCACTCCCTCCCTGACCACCGAGTAGAAAAGGAAAGCCTAGTTTAGTGTTGAGCATAACACACCAACAAGACACTGACCTTTCAAAGTGACTGACTTCTCGCACGAGCCAGCGGATCCAATGGATGGCTGTTCTCTCTTGCTCATTGGTTCTATAACATGGAAACACTAGACATGGGAGGAGTGAGAAGGAGAGGAGGGAGAAGAAGAGGAGGGAGAAGAAGAGGAGGGAGAAGGAGAGGACGGAGGAGAGGAGTGAGAAAGAGAGGCAGGAGAAGAGCATGGAGATATAAGAAGCCACGAGAGGTGGTTAAATATGGAGGAGTGTTATTAGTATGGAAACACATATGGAGAGTGGAGAGAGAGGTGTATGGGATAGACAGAAAGAGGGATGAGTATTTTATAAATGATACAACATTTTGTAGAACATTTTAAAAACTGTATCAGAAACCAAGACATCAACAAGTTATCCATCTTCCATTATTTTGTGTTACAAGCGTTCAAATAAGTCTTGGATATTTTTCTTAAGATACTTTTATTGAAACTACTCAATTCAAAATGTGCATGTAATAGCAAGAGAAAACACCTAATAGATCACAATGCAGAGAACATGGGTACCACCCCAGTAGATCTGTCTGCAAAGGCCAAGGGTACTTACCCCAGTATATAAGGACAAGCTAGCAGCATGGAGAGGGCAAGACATATGAAGCGTACCCCTGCTGCTGTGGGGGGAGGGTGCCGAGTGGCCAACTCAAGCAGCAACTGGCTCTCTTCATTGTTAAATCTGTCATGGAACAACAACCGTAAAGGGTTTAGTAAACATGCACTGTGCATAAGTCTTTTTGGCCATCAGTATTTGTTTATTATGTCAGGACCGAGAACTTCACTATAGATTTCTTATAATAAACATAAAATTGTAGTTTTCTTAGCATTTAAGGGTTTCTCTTGGATTTAAGAATTACACTGATGTTGATTTTACACAGAATAAAGTGAATGACACTAAAGATTTCTTTTACCAACATAGACTGGCAAAGGCTGTCACATGTTGCACAACCAACACTGGTAACGTTTAAAGTTTCCTTTCATATTCTTTCTCGCATTCTTGCCCTTCTAAACGAACTTTGCCACAGACCTCATTGATGCGATGCCCTTGAGAGCGCAGTAGAGCCGGATGAATGCACAGCCTTGCACCACACGTGTCTCTGGCATCTCACTAGCGCCTGTCTCCACCATACACTTGAGCTGTTGTACAAGTTCATAGCGCAGAAGACTCAACATCGAACACGTGTCTTTGCTCTGGAAATGAGTGATCAGGTGGTATAGTGCAGAAAATGGAAGAATTTTAAATAAAATACCTAGTTATACTTTTGTATCAAATCTATTTGATAAAAAATGTGACCTTTATAGTGAAGTAATTGTTAGTACTTTGAAACTATGCCTTATTTAAAGCTACTTCCACGAAAAACTAAACATATCTAGTATTTACTATGGCAAGCTAGCGCATTTGTGCAAATTTGTTTTTTAGTTTTGATGAAATCATTGGACGAACTATTAAATTATTTTTACTGGCCAAAGTCCAAATTGAGCAAAAATGGCAAGTGGCTCTGCATTTACATACTATGACACACTTTGGCATGTAACCCAATCTAATGATCAAAGTCATTTCTTTCTGTTTTAACAAAGGCACTGAGTAAACCAATTGCACACATTACTACACACTCACAACAGATTATAACATCAACGAACCTGATTTGCGATGGACTAAATCAAATGCGCAAGCAATTTTAATAATATAATTAATCTGTTCATGCATGAATGTACAAACCCACCACACCAAGCCTGCATGTGCACGCACGCACGCACACCATCATTCCTCACCTTCTGTCCATTCTTGACAAAGGTAGCGAACCACTTTCTCACATTCATGTCACCGCCAAGTAACACTCCGCTGACAAATGCCGCAACATCACTGATGCTGCCCTCTGGTGTGTCATCCGTGTCATCGTTCAACTTTCCCGTATTGTCACACTGTGCAAGAGTGAGGGCCACGGCCAAACTGGCAAGTTTACAGTGTTCCACCTGGATACACAGCAGCACATTACTTCAAGTTTCTTCAACTACAGTGGTGGCCATAAGTTTACATTGTTCCACCTGGATACACAGCAGCACATTACTTCACGTTTCTTCAACTACAGTAGTGGCCATAAGTTTACATTGTTCCACCTGGATACACAGCAGCACATTACTTCAAGTTTCTTCAACTACAGTGGTGGCCATAAGTTTACAGTGTTCCACCTGGATACACAGCAGCACATTACTTCAAGTTTCTTCAACTGCAGTAGTGGCCATAAGTTTACAGTGTTCCACCTGGATACACAGCAGCATATTACTTCAAGTGTCTTCAACTACAGTAGTGGCCATTAGTTTATAATGTTCCACCTGGATACACAGCAGCACATTACCTCAAGTTTCTGCAACTACAGTAGTGGCCAAAAGTTTATGGACACCAATTCAAAACAGTCTTTTTCCATGGTAGTGCAGAAAAACAAATTTTTTTTCGGTTCCCTTTACAATAATTCTATGGTTCAAAATGACGTTTCATGTGTGTTTCTAAAGAGAATCAGTAAACTGTACAAACATACTACAATCACTGCATTTGTAAGTAAGGGATTGTCAATACGAGTGATCGACAAACACAAATATGTGAGCAAATTGGCAGTCAGTTTTGTCATGAAAAAGAATACTGAGGTAGTGTGAACAAGTGATACTTACAGAGGGTGTGCACTGTGAGGACATGGAATAAGTGATACTTACAGAGGGTGTGCACTGTGAGGATATGGAACAAGTGATACTTACAGAGAGTATGCACTGTGAGGATGTGGCACAAGCGATACTTACAGAGGGTGTACACTGTGGGGACATGGAACAAGTGATACTTACAGAGGGTGTGCACTGTGAGGACGTGGAACAAGTGATACTTACAGAGGGTGTGCACTGTGAGGACATGAAATAAGTGATACTTACAGAGGGTGTGCACTGTGAGGATATGGAACAAGTGATACTTACAGAGAGTATGCACTGTGAGGATGTGGCACAAACGATACTTACAGAAGGTGTACACTGTGAGGACATGGAACAAGTGATACTTACAGAGGGTGTGCACTGTGAGGACGTGGAACAAGTGATACTTACAGAGGGTGTGCACTGTGAGGACGTGGAACAAGTGATACTTACAGAGGGTGTGCACTGTGAGGACGTGGCACAAGTGATACTTACAGAGAGTGTGCACTGTGAGGAAATGAAATAAGTGATACTTACAGAGGGTGTGCACTGTGAGGACATGGAACAAGTGATACTTACAGAGGGTGTGCACCGTGAGGACGTGGAACCAGTGATACTTACAGAGGGTGTGCACCATGAAGGCGTGGATCAAGTGATACTTACACAGAAGGTGTGCACCATGAGGGCGTGGAACAAGTGATACTTACACACAGGGCACGCACAGTCAGGGCGTGGGCGGGGCATATGTTGCACAGTCGTCGGAGAGCCTCAACCCTCTTCAGCCCACACAACCCTTCCTCCTCTTTCTCCACACTGTTGGCAACCAGACTGAAACAGACTGCAGGAAGAACATCCTCACTCATTGGAACAGTCTCCCTCCTTATTATTCTGTTGAAGTACTTGTTAAAATGCCCTCCTCAATTTAATATTTTTATTGTCTTGTTTCATAATCACTTTGTGAAAAATCAAACCTACCTAGTATTGACTACAATATGCTTGCTCTAGTATCCATTACAATATGTTGGCTCTAGTATCCACTACAATATGCTAGCTAGTGCAAATGTGTTATTTAGTTTTGATGAAATAATTGTATAAATATAATACTCAATTATTTTTACCAAATCCAGTCAAAATTCGGGTGTAAAAAGGGCAGAAGTGGTCCAGCTGTATAAACTATGACAAGGTTATTTACACTTTCGCAAGTTACCCAATCCAACAATCAAAGTTAATTCTTTCAATGATTTTGAGAAAAGTGTTTACCCTTTTGTTAAACCGACTACATAGATGCATATTACTCAAATTATTCACGTATCACAAATATGAACATCAACAAACCTGATTTGCTGTTGGCTAAATCAATTGAAGGAGATTTAAAAGAAAATGTTGCTGAGTTAATGGTCGGACACGAATAAATTCCTTCCCAAGAATTAGTTATTTTGGACAGTTTATCCCACTTTTTTAACTTGATTCTTACAGAGGATGTGCACTGTGAGGACATGGAATAAATGATACTTACAGAGGGTGTGCACTGTGAGGACATGGAACAAGTGATACTTACAGAGGGTGTGCACTGTGAGGACATGAAATAAGTGATACTTACAGAGGGTGTGCACTGTGAGGATATGGAACAAGTGATACAGAGAACAGTACAATGCTCTAGACACACCTTTATGGAAGGCGTCGGGGACATTGGCGACCAGTCGACACAGCAGCCAGGTGCCATTGGGCAGATGAAGCAAGGCCTCGGCCACCTCGGTGATGGGCAGGAGACTGGGTAGCTCAGCCTGGGCTATACAGAGCACATCAGACAGCTCCTCCAGGTAGACGTCACTGTCAAACAACTCTGACTGCTTCCAGTAACTGTCTCCATGTGGTTCCTTCACCTGCACCAAACAGATCACTAGTGCCTCTGTCGCAACGAGTATGTAACTAGTAATAAACGTACAAAGTCCGATTGTTTTTTATTGTAAAATCATGTTTAAGTATAGCATAAACCTATATACATTCCAACATTTTGACTGCTCAAAGGTGTTTTCAGGCTAAACAAAAGTCAAAATGTTTGAATCTAAATGTATAGTTTATGCTAGATATAACATGATTTTTACAATAAAAAAGATCAGACCTTAAAGTCAAGAAAGTGAATTTCCCCATCATCGTGGTATACACGTTAATTCACACAAAAAAACAACAACAAAGTTGAGCTGATTACCAGAGAAGTCTAAACTTATGGTAGCTAGTTAAATGAAACTCTAATATACTCACAAATCAAGTAATAACATTACATAATGATTATATTAGAACATTGGTTAAGAGGAAGATATGCGTTGAACTCTTCTTATAATAGTTATCATAATATTAATTTAACATTTGTATCATAATGGCTTTGCTTACTTGAATATATAAAATACAGATTACTTTTGCTCACATCAGATTATGTAAACATTTATGATCAAACTATTCTGTCAGTGCTACCCATACATATATATATATATATATATATATATATATATATATATATATATATATATATATATATATATATATATATATATACACTATGGAACATTGCCACTGAAATTATGACAGGCAAGAGTGACAGTTATTTTACTTGCAAGTTTTAATGTCGAGCCTCTGTAGCATTATTCATAGCATCTATTCAAAACAGGTTTTTACAATCTTACACTGACCTGATGCATGACAAAGAGAAGTTCGCTTAGTAAAAGACGTAGTTTCCTTGCTGCATCGCTGCGTTCAAACTCAAGAGCTATGCCCTGTGTGAGCTGGGAAATGAAGAGACTCTCTGTTTGCTGCCCTCCTGTCTTTACCCTGTGACAATGCAGTCAAACCTTACTTCACCATCCTTGCTAGCAAGCATAATAGTTAGCACACCAGACCCTCTGTATGCTGCCCTCCTGTCTGTACCCTGTGACAATGCAGTCAAACCTTACTTCACCATCCTTGCTAGCAAGCATAATAGTTATCACACCAGACTCTCTGCATGCTGCCCTCCTGTCTTTACCCTGTGACAATGCAGTCAAACCTTACTTCACCATCCTTGCTAGCAAGTGTAATGGTTAGCACACCAGACTCTGTATGCTGCCCTCCTGTCTTTACCCTGTGACAATGCAGTCAAACCTTACTTCACCATCCGTGCTAGCAAGCGTAATGGTTAGCACACCAGACTCTCTGTATGCTGCCCTCCTGTCTTTACCCTGTGACAATGCAGTCAAACCTTACTTCACCATCCGTGCTTGCAAGCGTAATGGTTAGCACACCAGACTCTCTGTATGCTGCCCTCCTGTCTTTACCCTGTGACAATGCAGTCAAACCTTACTTCACCATCCGTGCTAGCAAGTGTAATGGTTAACACACCAGACTTTCTGTATGCTGCCCTCCTGTCTTTACCCTGTGACAATGCAGTCAAACCTTACTTCACCATCCTTGCTAGCAAGTGTAATGGTTAGCACATCAGACTCTCTGTATGCTGCCCTCCTGTCTTTACCCTGTGACAATGCAGTCAAACCTTACCTCACCATCCTTGCCAGCAAGCATAATAGTTAGCACACCAGACTCTCTGCATGCTGCCCTCCTGTCTTTACCCTGTGACAATGCAGTCAAACCTTACTTCACCATCCTTGCCAGCAAGCATAATAGTTAGCACACCAGACTCTCAATTGGGGTAACCCTCTTGCTGCCATTTCAAAGCATTGGACATTTTGTTCACTCCACTCAGCTGTAAACGAGTACCTGACTACAGACATAGGTGGATATATGAACAAATAGTCTTTGTGCAGTAATTGCAGCATGGCTCAATGCTTCCCGGAGAAGTCGAAAGGGCACTGGAATGAAGAGGTCTGCCAAGGGTGAAGTGTAAAGTACTTTGAACAGTCCCGTGGACTAGATGCCGCGCTATGTAAGAATGTACCTTTATAATGATGGCAATCATTACCAAAGATTTCAGGTAAATGTCTTCGCAGATATTGACAAATGTGCTGATTTGTCACAATACTGCCGCACATTCTATCCAACCATACAGCAGCAAACACAACACATTTTTTATTTAGGCCAGACAATTTTAAGAACAGTGTTATTTAGTGCTGCAATTAGAGTAATGAGTTTGAGTAATAAAGCTATGATGTAAATTTTCATTCTAAATTTCAAGCGTACAGTAGTACCTGTCTTGTAAGGACACCGGTGGGAACAAGCAATAGTGTCCCTTCATCACAGGTGTCCCGTCATCAGAGGGACAGTCAGCGGGACAGGAAATTCAGACAAAATTTTTTTGAACATATTTACAATCTTTATTTACACCCACATTACCTACATCAACATTATATTTACATCCTCATTACCCATATGTATTAACATTCAAGTTACCCATATCACACTTAAATTACCCAATTATGTACCTGTATTTGTATCCGCATTACCCATACACTGTATCATATTAACATTAAAATTACTGTATATAATTTGTTGTGGATGTATGCTGTTATGGGAGCATGGATAAAATTATCATAATAGTTACTTATGACACAGTGATTTGCCTACGTTTTTAAAAGGGTATGGCGCTGAGTCTGAAAAAAAGGGAAAATTCGTGCTCGTGAAAATATTTTGAGGGCAAGGGGTCAGATTTGGGAGCAACCTATCACATGACATACCTGTCCTTCTTGTGCAGCCAGGTTCTGGCTGCTGCATGAAGGCAACTTATGTAACTTATTCCTATAAAAATTTAGCATAATGTAACTTATGTTTTCCATGGCATTGTTTAGTAGGAATACTATAATACTGGCGATATGGGCTTTTTCTTCTTCCTTCTATGTAAAGCCTATGTCAGCAATACATGAACATAGGTGAAATGTATTATAAACCTTCAAAATAAACAGTACCAAGAAACACCTTGCAACATGTTTCTTTCCTCCAATTTTGCATCATTTCGTGAGAATCACTGTTAATAATCCAAGTCTTCACACAGAATATATACTGTAACCCTTTTTCGCTAGGAATATACACTAGTGTATAGGTCACTGCATGCATCCATTGTTGTATTCATCTGTTGTGATTTTTCGCTTTATGTTGGTCATTTGATATACCACGTGGCATGGATAGCTTCCAGCATAAATAGTTTGTTTATCTTGTCAATTTAATGAAATTTCAAATGCGTCTTTATTGTGCACTTTAAAATGGCTGACACCGGCGGATCAGGCACCTTTTAGCTGCATGCCGGCGCCCAGGCAGGGCAAGGCACTATGAAGCCAGTCACCAGACAGGCCGGCATTATGACTGGGTTGCATGAGGTGGCGACAAGCCAAAAATGCCTAGACAAATCACTGTAACACACATCATTTATGGATCAGACAGATAATAGAGACAGAGAATTACTATTCAATTAGTCGATAAGTACAAACTTTAATTGTAACATGTCTAATATTATTGTGCCGGTCACTTGGGTCGCGGATGGTTCGGCCCACGTCGACATATGGTTCGACCCAGTCGTTTAGACCCACACAGGCAGACAGTTCGACCCACTTCACTGAAATCCCCATTGGTATTGAATTCAGAGCTGAAAATTTGAGACGGCGTTGGAATTAAGAGGTCTGCGGTTGTTTCAACCAAAGCTAGTGGTGGAATTTTACACAGCATGATTCTAAGCACAGTCGTTTCGACCCACGCTACATATTGTGTGATTTGATTAAAAAAGGAAATTATGATTGTGCACAGATGTATATGCACATGCTCACACACTAATATGATAATACATGCTTTCAAATAATATATATATAATTCCTATAAATCAATATCCATAAACTATTATTCGTTGGCATTTAAATTTAAGTATTTTAACCGACTGCTGTCAAATCGTTTTTAATTTGTTTCCCATATCCGACATTTCGACACAATTTCTTTCCCAGTGTTATTATGTTAAATCTAATATACTATGACTATGGGTAGTCTATGTTTATTATTGTCAGTCAAATTATCGAAATAGTGATGAGAATTATTCTATAAGTATAGTTGTTTCGGCTCGCTGACACCAGTTAGTTCGACCCATGTGAGTGAAAACACCTTAGGGTTCATCGGTTGTGAAAACAGGCCGAACCCGTCATGGGCACCATGTCCTGGATAGTTCGGCCCATGACGGGTTCGGCCCACACCGACCGATGGTTCAGCCTAGTTGATTTGGCCAACGCAGACGGATGGTTCGGCAAACTTCACTGTTGCTATTGAATTCAGTGACAGTCGATTTGGCCCACTTTAGTAGCGGAAATCTAAGCGGCGGAAATAAAAGAATAGTCGTTTTGGCCCACGGCCTGAATCGATAAGAAAGTAAAAAATTATTCACACAGAAACATATATGCTCACACCCTAATATAATAATAATCTAAAACTATTTATAGAATTGTAGCACAATATAAATAAAATAACGGAAAGCGGTTGATATAATAAAATAATGATCCTAACTGAAATACAGCGAAATTTTTATCTTGACATGTCCAAACTTGTTTTTTGAATTTGAATTGTGTGTGTATATATATATATATATATATGTCATGTTGTAGTAGTGTTGGAAAATTATGTATACTATTGGTAGTTGTTAATAAAGAAATTCCATCCGTTTTCAATCTATCTGGCTCTTGTGTTGCTGGACTGCGTAAACATCTTTTGGGATGACTGATGGTTGCGTTTGAAGATTGTTTTCGATAGTTTTATATATATATATATATACACTTTCAGTTATCAGCAAATTTGTATGTTTTTCAATATGACTTTAATAATTTAGCGAAAATAGTGAACATAATAAACAATTGATTCAAAAACAATAATAATGTAGCGTAGAACTTTTCGCTAACACAAGCAAACAGCTGAAACTAGCGAACGTAATAAATAAGTAATATTGGTTCGAAAACACAATTAAAACACAAACAGTTGCAATTCGTTAGTTGTTTCGGCCCACGGCACTGGTTGCATACACGGAACCCTCTCTAGCGCCGTTGGATGGTTCGGCCCATGTGCCGAAACATCCGACCAAAATGCTGTGGCTGTGCCTGTACTAGTTGATCTTTGTTGTCGAGTTTCATTTTCAATGTCCAAGGGATACAGACAATGTTTATCTAATTACCTGAGTTGTTGCTCCTTCTTAGCATCTTGTTCGAGCGCATGGAAGTCAATTGACAGTAAACCAACTAGACTGTTTACAGTTTCAATCCCTGCTAAACACCGCAATATTTCTTTTCGCCTATCTCCCCATTTATCGCTCGTATCCAGCGGGGAACATAACGACATTCGAACCAAACATGACAAAATCGGGCGCAACTCTCGCTCAGATAGCGCCGAAAGTCTGCCAGTATCGATGTTTTGTATTGCTTCGAACGCTTTTGCAGTCACCGGAACTTCCGTGGACATGTTTACGACGGAATCCGAAGATTAACAACTACAAAAACATTCTCTACCACAGAGCCACCTAGCGATTACTGCAAATGAGCGCGGTGGCTAATGAAAGCTGGACCCGGCCCCGCACCCGTGCGCAGGACCCGGAGAGCAGAATGAAAGCTGGACATTGTCCCGCACCCGTGCGCAGGACCTGAATAGCAATATGAAAGTCGGATCCTATCCCGCACCCGTACGCAGGACCCGGTTAGCGGTATTAAAGTCGGACACTGCCCCGCACACGTGCGCAGGACCCGGATAGCAGTATGAAAGTCGGACCCGGTGGCGTACCTGTGCACAGGACCTGGAGAGCAGTATGAAAGATGGACCCGGCCCCGGATATGGCTGCAGGACCCAGTCAACATTTTGAAAGCCGGACACTGTACTGGACCCGTCCAGCAGGAGATGATCATACAGTTGGTGTCCAAGTTGCTGCGATGCACAGGAAGTGTGTGGTAGTGTGGAGGTACTCGACACGATCGCACAAATTCAAACTTGAATTGGTTGAATGTGTAAGAATTTGCAAAAACAATATGAAATATTTTATGTATTTCAGGGGCGTAGTTAGGTAAACATTTTAAAGGAAACACACATCTAATGGGCAGGAGGGGTCACAAATATCGAAATTGTCGGGGGATGGCAATTAACATGTTAGTCCAGAGGCTGTGCATGGAAGAGGAAGTTGGATTTGTGGATTTATGGGGAAGTTTTGTTGGGAGGGCAGATATGTACATGAAGGATGGGCTTCATTTAAGTGGAAAGGGGGCGGCAGTATTCGAGGACAAACTTTCATCAGCAGTAGATAGCGACTTGGGTACAATGACAAATATTTTTGGAAGTAAACATTCTTTAAACTAGAAGTGCAGGGGGGTTACCTAGAGGTGTCTCAAGCAGAACAAGAGGCCACTAGCATATATAAACCAATATCAAATCATCCGAAAAACATCTCTGAAAAAGGTTATAGATGCGTATGTTTAAATGCAAGGAGCATAGTAAATAAGAAAAACGAATTAAACATTATGGTAGAAGATATTGACCCTCACATAATTGGTATAACTGAATCGTGGGCCAACATAGATATAACAGATGCTGCATTAGGACTGACAGTATACGTAATGTTTAGGAAAGATCGAATAGGAAGAAGGGGCGGGGGAGTTATTTTATATGTTAAAGAATCTATTCAGGCTTATGAAATAAAACTAGAAAGGGAAGCAGATTGCGATGAAGCTGTTTGGTGCAAAATTGTTTCAGGAAATTCAAAATTAACTATTGGATTAGTTTACCGAAGTCCAAACATAAACGAAGAGGACAACACAAAAATAAAAAACGCTATAAAGGAAGTTAGTAAAGGGGAATGTATCATAATGGGACATTTTAACCATGGACACATACAATGGAATTCTCTAGAGAGCACAGGGATTGAGGATCAACAATTTCTATGTTTAATCCAGGATAGCTTTCTTACTCAGCACGTACTAGAACCAACCAGGGGAGAAAATGTATTAGATATAATTTTGTCATCACAAAAAGAATTAGTGGACAATGTAAAAATATTTGAACCATTGCGTAATAGTGACCATAATCAAATACATGTTGACATCAATGTAAAATCAGAAGGTAAAAATAAGAAAACGTACAAGAGAAACTTCCACAAAGGTAACTACAAAGATATGAGAAAATACTTAGCACAGCTAGATTGGAATAACATGCTGATGAATTAGACCGCAATTGAATGTTGGAATATTCTAAAATATGAAATTGAGAGTATCATCGATAAATTTGTTCCCTTCCGAAAACAAGGAAAACGGTGTAGAAAGAAACACTTGTCAAAAGAGGCTATTAGAAAAATAATGCTAAAACAAACTATGTGGAGGGTTTATAGGCGTACCAGAAAGGAGGAAGACTATGCAAAATACAAAGAGGCACTTAATGCAGCTACAACTGAAATCAGACAATCTAAAAGAAGCTATGAGCAAAAACTGGCATGTAACATAAAAAATGACAGCAAGAGTTTTTATGCATATGTCAGGAGTAAACAAAACGTACGAGACAAGGTTGGACCTCTAGAAGACAGTGCTGGAAATATAATATCACAGGGGTTTTTAATGGCGGAAGACCTAAATGGTTACTTCAGTTCAGTGTTTACCAAAGAAGATATTAGTTCATTACCAGTTGCTGATGCTAAATTTCAGGGGGCTAAATATTAATATTTAGGACCGTTAGTTGTAACTCCAGAATTGGTAGCTAAGAAGATAAAGGCAATGAAGGATAACAAATCACCGGGAGTGGATGGGATTCCTCCAAAATTACTAATGGAAACAGTAGATCAAATCAGTATACCACTTGCAAGAGTATTCAACTTGTCATTAAAAGAGGGAGTTGTTCCGTTTGAATGGGAAGAAGCAAATATCATACCATTATTTAAAAAGGGTTCGAGAAATAAGTCAGAGAATTACAGACCAGTGAGTTTAACGTCAGTGATTTGTAAATTATTAGAAAGGTTAATTAAAGACCATATGGTGAACTTCCTCGTTAAGCATAAATTATTAAATTCATCTCAACATGGATTCCTTAAAGCGAGGTCATGCTTAACAAATATGTTATGTTTTTTGGAAGAAATCACTAAGTGGATAGACGTGGGATCGCCAGTAGATATTATCTACTTAGATTTTCAGAAAGCTTTTGACAAAGTGCCACATCAAAGATTGCTACTTAAATTAAAAGCCCATGGTATCGGGGATAGCATAACTGACTGGATAGAACAATGGCTGACTGACAGAAGACAACGAGTTGTAGTAGATGGAGAAGTTTCAAATTGGAAATCGGTTTTGAGTGGGGTACCTCAAGGATCAGTATTAGGACCTATATTATTCTTAATTTATATCAATGACTTGGACGACAGTATAACAAGTAACGTACTGAAATTTGCGGATGACACAAAACTGTTTAGAAAGGTTAATACTGATGGTGATAAACAACATTTACAAAACGATCTAGACAGATTAGTGAAATGGTCTGAGAAATGGCAGATGCTGTTCAATTTTGGGAAATGTAAATGCCTACATACAGGACATGGGAACGTGAATGTAAACTATAAAATGGGAGATACTGTTCTGGGTACTACTGTAAAAGAAAAGGACTTAGGAGTTACAATAAGCGCTGATATGAAAGTTTCAGAGCAGTGTGGTATTGCAGCTTCAAAGGGTAATCAAATTCTTGGATTGATTAGAAGAAACATAACATACAAGGGAAAAAAGTTAATTATACTTTACTCTTTATAAAGCAATAGTTAGACCTCATTTAGAATACTGTATACAAGCATGGAGACCATATCGTAAGAAGGATATAGCTACGCTTGAACGCATACAAAGGAGAGCAACTAAAATGATTCCAGAACTTAGAGACCTTAATTACGAAGAACGCCTGAAAGAATGTGGTTTAACAACTCTACAGACAAGGGGGTTAAGAGGAGTTCAGATTGAAGTTTTTAAGATATTGAATGGGTATGAAAATATTGATAGAAATATGTTTTTCTCACTCAAGAAGGATAGCAGAACTAGAGGACATGAGGTAAAATTAGTAAAGGATCAATGTAGATTGGACATCAGGAAGCACTCGTTCTCACAGAGGACAATAAATGAATGGAACAAATTGTCTACAGATTGTGTAACTGCTAGCAGCGTGAATATGTTTAAAAACAAGATTGACACATATATCAGGAGGGCGGGTTATAAGTAGGTGAACATTGTTGGACTTTCGATAAGCCAATGGCTTCCTTGTCCACTTGCCATCTGGGCCTTTGGCTTGGATGGCAAATCTTGCTAAATCTTGTTAAATCTAAGTGGGGATCTGGGTATCCATTTTATAAAGCAAACTGTAATCATTTACAATCTGGTGCATTTTAAAGTCAAACATGACCCACCTACTCGACACCCATCCGTGGTGGTGTGACGTTGTGTAAAGGTGGACGTGAACCTTCGGTATATCATATTATGTATAACAAAGATATAGTTTTAATGTGCTAGGATTTTGCAGATGTTATACGAAGATAGTGAATGTGCAAAGGTGAGGAATCTGAGTGGTTCAAGGTAAAAACTGGAGTTAAACAAGGAGATGTAATATCTGGATTTGTCTTCTTGATGGTAGTGGACTGGATAACGAGAAACACAACAGGAAGAAATAAAACACGGATAAGATGGAACTTCACGTCAAAACTAGAGGACGTGAACTTTGCCGACGACATAGCACTCATGTCATCATGCTACACACATGCAAACAAAGATAAAACAACTGAATAAATTTGCAGCAAGGACAGGACTAAGAATAAATAAAAAGAAAACTCAAGTGGACAACCTAGTTGCTAATGTCAGTAAGCGAGGAGGAGGCGGTGTTAATATTGTTAACATAATTCGCAAAGCGAGGGTATCCTTCACGAGACTAAATCAAATATGGAGTTCTAATATATACACATTGAGATCTGAATTGAGGCTTTTTAACACACTTGTTAAATCAGTGTTGTTTTATGAAAGTGAAACATGGAAAATAAACGAAGGAGACAACATCAAGCTAGATACATTTGTTTTCGAGTGCTTGAGACGAATCCTACAAATTAAATGGCCATACGTTGTATCAAGTCGAGATATTCTTGCAAAAACAAAATTGAAGACAATCAGCACCGAGATCAAATTAAGAAGATGGAAATGGGTAAAATAAAAATAAATCCTCAGTTACACTGTCAACAGGTTCTACCAGCAAATTTGCGAATGTGCCTGCTCAAATGCAGTTATGTCAGATGATATGATTTTTTTTAAAATTACACATACCTAAAATTAATGTGCCCTACATTCGTTTGTAACACACCAGGAAGTGTAACTGAGGCATGATCCCAAATAGACATTACAATGTTTGCGAAAAAAAATGAATTTAAAATATTTTAGAGACACATATGTACACATATGTATCATGCACTCAGCCAAAAAACTTATTATATCTGTCCATGTGTTTGGTTTTTAGACACATTTCAACAGTACCACCCCACTGGGCAGTGCATACCTAGGATAGCGGCTTTAATGTGTAACGACCTATAATCCGCCTTAACTCTTGAAGGTACACACTCTCTCAACTAGCAGTTATGAATTTTTAACACCATGCTTCAGAAAGCCAAGCATATGTTTTGTAATCACATTGTATTTAGCCATCTTTTATTTTACACTGAAAATTATATTAATTTTTTTTACCTCCTGCCCTATTACACAGATATAAATATACACAAGATTCACCTAAAAGTGTGAATTCCATCAAGGCCAGACTACGCAACTAGTTCTATTGCATAACATTATAAAACCGAATTAGCAAACTTGCAATGACAAAGGCACTTGCCTGATGGCTCACCTCCAGTGAGTCAGTAGACCTTATCAGATAGCATGCTGCTCTGTCCAAGATTTTCCCAAGCCACAGGAGGGTGTACTCCTTCAGGAGGTCTCCACAGTAGGCCCATGTGTCTAATTAGCTGAAGTAACGAAACACTGACCAATAAGTCATTATACTCCAATGTCATTGGCTGAAATTGATATCAATGTCCAAACTGAGGCTTTACTAATGCAATTCGTTCTCCTCCCCCCCCCCATCATACAGATGTTCTGTCACTGTCATTTGGACTTTCTGACTGATTAGATATCTGTGATTTCAAATAACAGTTTGTCACGTTCAACTGTAATTTTGCCTGGATTACTGTGCATTGTTACAAAATGGAAGAGACAGTAAATGAGAATAGTGAGCGTGGGAGTGAAAGCAAGCGTAAGCCACCCACTGGTCGGATTAAGAATGTGCGAGGATTCAAACGTGGCCACCCGTACCTGGAATCATGAAATGCTGCAACATCAGAATCACGTGAAAAAACAGCGGCGTGTGGTTACGAAGACTGACTATGGATGAATATTCAAGAGTGGTGCACGTAACGCCTGGTGGACTGCTAACCTTGCCCGATGCTGATGGCATATGTGGAAATAGCAAGATTCTACGTCCACGGCTAGATCAATGCCCTGATTTAGCAGACAGCTACCTTCAAACAGAAGAGACTGGTGGAGTATCTGAGATGCGTCTGCTAAGCACGCAGAAAAATGTGGCAATGTGGAATGAGTGTTTCACAGAGCATGCAAAAAACAAGACATGCACATCTCCATACTTTGAAGTAATAACGAAAATCAAATCGGTTTATGCTGGAAAATGTCACTACGTTGTCTCCATTGTGAATATCGGTCAGGTATGTACAAATTGTACGATGAGGTAGACACTGGCAGTTGTGGTAAAAACCAGCCACATCGAACGTGGCACGCCACGTTGGACTTCAGGATTCGACTATAGGAATCACAAATATGCGTAACATTCTGACTGCAACGAACACACCCCTCTAAGCCGATGTGGATTGCAGAGAAATACAGATTTCAGGGTTGCTGAAAGCATGGGACAACACAAACTAAACAAACCAGTCAGTGATGTCAGCACTCAGTGACATCACCACTGAAAGCATGGGACAACACAAACTAAACACACCAGTGACAGCACGACTGAAAGCATGGGACAACATAAACTAAACACACCAGTCAGTTACCTGTTCTGTGAAGATTTCATGGACAAATATAGCTTTCATCCTGGTGAGAGCATTTGCCTTCACTGCACTCTGTAAACATATACATCATACAAAAATAAAACTTTGCAGTCACAAAACGACAAGTGCAGAAATTTGGGCCTATACTACACTGTCCTCAAAACTAACAAAATAGTGACAAATATTAAAGTAGGTAGAATGGCTTTAGTTTAGTCACTTACAGTTGTCATGGATAAAATATGGCTATTGAAGTTGTAGCATAATTCTACTGATACATTGGTATTGCAATAAAAGGTAAAGCTAAGTTATTCTATACACGTATCAAGTCCATGGGACCGCTCAAATTGCTTTACACTCTGCAGACCTGTTAATTTGTTAATTCCAATACCAATTCGACTTCTCTGGAAGCATTAAGCCATTCTGCAATTATTGTACAAAGACTATCTGTTCACACATATCCGCCAATTCAAAATGGCCACAAGTGGATCTGAAGCTACGTCTTCTCGACTGAACATTCTGACCACTGTGCTAATGTGCCACAAATATGTGATCAACATAAACACCAAAAATAAATTAACACCTCAGTTCATCTGTATGTTTAGAAGTTGACATTCCATTACAGAATATAATTTTGTGTCGTTACATAACAGTATTTTTGAAAACTGATTTTCAAATTTGTAACGCTGACATTTCATTTGCTTCCATTTAGCTCAACATGCCTCAAGTATATTAACAAGGTTATTTGCATAACATCACAACAGTGATAACAGGTTTAAGCTGAAGTATATTTTGCAGAAGTTCCAACCTTCATCCCAAGTGTGGAACAGACGAGATCGGCAATGGCGTTGTTTTGGTTGCTATGGAAATGGATAGCAATGAGGAGTAGCATCTGTCCGAAGGATGCTTGCACACCACTCGCTTCTGAAACATCAAATGTCATCGCACAGGACTCAATGGCGGTGTGTAAGTCTCAAGTAAAGTAACATTGACAACAACACTAGCCAAGTTGAGTTGACCTGACAGAGGTTTTCATGGAATATTTGTTAAAATAACCACCACTGCACCTAGTTCAAAATTAAGTTGAACTAACACCCAGAGTTCACTCCTCCCTGACCACCGAGTAGAAAAGGAAAGCCTAGTTTAGTGTTGAGCATAACACACCAACAAGACACTGACCTTTCAAAGTGACTGACTTCTCGCACGAGCCAGCGGATCCAATGGATGGCTGTTCTCTCTTGCTCATTGGTTCTATAACATGGAAACACTAGACATGGGAGGAGTGAGAAGGAGAGGAGGGAGAAGAAGAGGAGGGAGAAGAAGAGGAGGGAGAAGGAGAGGACGGAGGAGAGGAGTGAGAAAGAGAGGCAGGAGAAGAGCATGGAGATATAAGAAGCCACGAGAGGTGGTTAAATATGGAGGAGTGTTATTAGTATGGAAACACATATGGAGAGTGGAGAGAGAGGTGTATGGGATAGACAGAAAGAGGGATGAGTATTTTATAAATGATACAACATTTTGTAGAACATTTTAAAAACTGTATCAGAAACCAAGACATCAACAAGTTATCCATCTTCCATTATTTTGTGTTACAAGCTGCTCAAATAAGTCTTGGATATTTTTCTTAAGATACTTTTATTGAAACTACTCAATTCAAAATGTGCATGTAATAGCAAGAGAAAACACCTAATAGATCACAATGCAGAGAACATGGGTACCACCCCAGTAGATCTGTCTGCAAAGGCCAAGGGTACTTACCCCAGTATATAAGGACAAGCTAGCAGCATGGAGAGGGCAAGACATATGAAGCGCACTCCTGCTGCTGTGGGGGAGGGTGCCGAGTGGCCAACTCAAGCAGCAACTGGCTCTCTTCATTGTTAAATCTGTCATGGAACAACAACCGTAAAGGGTTTAGTAAACATGCACTGTGCATAAGTCTTTTTGGCCATCAGTATTTGTTTATTATGTCAGGACCGAGAACTTCACTATAGATTTCTTATAATAAACATAAAATTGTAGTTTTCTTAGCATTTAAGGGTTTCTCTTGATTTAAGAATTACACTGATGTTGATTTTACACAGAATAAAGTGAATGACACTAAAGATTTCTTTTACCAACATAGACTGGCAAAGGCTGTCACATGTTGCACAACCAACACTGGTAACGCTTTAAAGTTTCCTTTCATATTCTTTTCGCATTCTTGCCCTTCTAAACGAACTTTGCCACAGACCTCATTGATGCGATGCCCTTGAGAGCGCAGTAGAGCCGGATGAATGCACAGCCTTGCACCACACGTGTCTCTGGCATCTCACTAGCGCCTGTCTCCACCATACACTTGAGCTGTTGTACAAGTTCATAGCGCAGAAGACTCAACATCGAACACGTGTCTTTGCTCTGGAAATGAGTGATCAGGTGGTATAGTGCAGAAAATGGAAGAATTTTAAATAAAATACCTAGTTATACTTTTGTATCAAATCTATTTGATAAAAAATGTGACCTTTATAGTGAAGTAATTGTTAGTACTTTGAAACTATGCCTTATTTAAAGCTACTTCCACCTAAAAACTAAACATATCTAGTATTTACTATGGCAAGCTAGCGCATTTGTGCAAATTTGTTTTTTAGTTTTGATGAAATCATTGACGAACTATTAAATTATTTTTACTGGCCAAAGTCCAAATTGAGCAAAAATGGCAAGTGGCTCTGCATTTACATACTATGACACACTTTGGCATGTAACCCAATCTAATGATCAAAGTCATTTCTTTCTGTTTTAACAAAGGCACTGAGTAAACCAATTGCACACATTACTACACACTCACAACAGATTATAACATCAACGAACCTGATTTGCGATGGACTAAATCAAATGCGCAAGCAATTTTAATAATATAATTAATCTGTTCATGCATGAATGTACAAACCCACCACACCAAGCCTGCATGTGCACGCACGCACGCACACCATCATTCCTCACCTTCTGTCCATTCTTGACAAAGGTAGCGAACCACTTTCTCACATTCATGTCACCGCCAAGTAACACTCCGCTGACAAATGCCGCAACATCACTGATGCTGCCCTCTGGTGTGTCATCCGTGTCATCGCTCAACTTTCCGTATTGTCACACTGTGCAAGAGTGAGGGCCACGGCCAAACTGGCAAGTTTACAGTGTTCCACCTGGATACACAGCAGCACATCACTTCAAGTTTCTTCAACTACAGTGGTGGCCATAAGTTTACATTGTTCCACCTGGATACACAGCAGCACATTACTTCACGTTTCTTCAACTACAGTAGTGGCCATAAGTTTACATTGTTCCACCTGGATACACAGCAGCACATTACTTCAAGTTTCTTCAACTACAGTGGTGGCTATAAGTTTACAGTGTTCCACCTGGATACACAGCAGCACATTACTTCAAGTTTCTTCAACTGCAGTAGTGGCCATATAAGTTTACAGTGTTCCACCTGGATACACAGCAGCATATTACTTCAAGTGTCTTCAACTACAGTAGTGGCCATTAGTTTATAATGTTCCACCTGGATACACAGCAGCACATTACCTCAAGTTTCTGCAACTACAGTAGTGGCCAAAAGTTTATGGACACCAATTCAAAACAGTCTTTTCCATGGTAGTGCAGAAAAACAAATTTTTTTCGGTTCCCTTTACAATAATTCTATGGTTCAAAATGACGTTTCATGTGTGTTTCTAAAGAGAATCAGTAAACTGTACAAACATACTACAATCACTGCATTTGTAAGTAAGGGATTGTCAATACGAGTGATCGACAAACACAAATATGTGAGCAAATTGGCAGTCAGTTTTGTCATGAAAAAGAATACTGAGGTAGTGTGAACAAGTGATACTTACAGAGGGTGTGCACTGTGAGGACATGGAATAAGTGATACTTACAGAGGGTGTGCACTGTGAGGATATGGAACAAGTGATACTTACAGAGAGTATGCACTGTGAGGATGTGGCACAAGCGATACTTACAGAGGGTGTACACTGTGGGGACATGGAACAAGTGATACTTACAGAGGGTGTGCACTGTGAGGACGTGGAACAAGTGATACTTACAGAGGGTGTGCACTGTGAGGACATGAAATAAGTGATACTTACAGAGGGTGTGCACTGTGAGGATATGGAACAAGTGATACTTACAGAGAGTATGCACTGTGAGGATGTGGCACAAACGATACTTACAGAAGGTGTACACTGTGAGGACATGGAACAAGTGATACTTACAGAGGGTGTGCACTGTGAGGACGTGGAACAAGTGATACTTACAGAGGGTGTGCACTGTGAGGACGTGGAACAAGTGATACTTACAGAGGGTGTGCACTGTGAGGATGTGGCACAAGTGATACTTACAGAGAGTGTGCACTGTGAGGAAATGAAATAAGTGATACTTACAGAGGGTGTGCACTGTGAGGACATGGAACAAGTGATACTTACAGAGGGTGTGCACCGTGAGGACGTGGAACCAGTGATACTTACAGAGGGTGTGCACCATGAAGGCGTGGATCAAGTGATACTTACACAGAAGGTGTGCACCATGAGGGCGTGGAACAAGTGATACTTACACACAGGGCACGCACAGTCAGGGCGTGGGCGGCATATGTTGCACAGTCGCCGGAGAGCCTCAACCCTCTTCAGCCCACACAACCCTTCCTCCTCTTTCTCCACACTGTTGGCAACCAGACTGAAACAGACTGCAGGAAGAACATCCTCACTCATTGGAACAGTCTCCTCCTTATTATTCTGTTGAAGTACTTGTTAAAATGCCCTCCTCAATTTAATATTTTTATTGTCTTGTTTCATAATCACTTTGTGAAAAATCAAACCTACCTAGTATTGACTACAATATGCTTGCTCTAGTATCCATTACAATATGTTGGCTCTAGTATCCACTACAATATGCTAGCTAGTGCAAATGTGTTATTTAGTTTTGATGAAATAATTGTATAAATATAATACTCAATTATTTTTACCAAATCCAGTCAAAATTGGGTGTAAAAGGGCAGAAGTGGTCCAGCTGTATAAACTATGACAAGGTTATTTACACTTTCGCAAGTTACCCAATCCAACAATCAAAGTTAATTCTTTCAATGATTTTGAGAAAAGTGTTTACCCTTTGTTAAACCGACTACATAGATGCATATTACTCAAATTATTCACGTATCACAAATATGAACATCAACAAACCTGATTTGCTGTTGGCTAAATCAATTGAAGGAGATTTAAAAGAAAATGTTGCTGAGTTAATGGTCGGACACTTAATAAATTCCTTCCCAAGAATTAGTTATTTTGGACAGTTTATCCCACTTTTTTAACTTGATTCTTACAGAGGATGTGCACTGTGAGGACATGGAATAAATGATACTTACAGAGGGTGTGCACTGTGAGGACATGGAACAAGTGATACTTACAGAGGGTGTGCACTGTGAGGACATGAAATAAGTGATACTTACAGAGGGTGTGCACTGTGAGGATATGGAACAAGTGATACAGAGAACAGTACAATGCTCTAGACACACCTTTATGGAAGGCGTCGGGGACATTGGCGACCAGTCGACACAGCAGCCAGGTGCCATTGGGCAGATGAAGCAAGGCCTCGGCCACCTCGGTGATGGGCAGGAGACTGGGTAGCTCAGCCTGGGCTATACAGAGCACATCAGACAGCTCCTCCAGGTAGACGCCACTGTCAAACAACTCTGACTGCTTCCAGTAACTGTCTCCATGTGGTTCCTTCACCTGCACCAAACAGATCACTAGTGCCTCTGTCGCAACGAGTATGTAACTAGTAATAAACGCATAAAGTCTGACATTTTTTTTATTGTAAAATCATGTTTAAGTATAGCATAAACCTATATACATTCCAACATTTTGACTGCTCAAAGGTGTTTTCAGGCTAAACAAAAGTCAAAATGTTTGAATCTAAATGTATAGTTTATGCTAGATATAACATGATTTTTACAATAAAAAGATCAGACCTTAAAGTCAAGAAAGTGAATTTCCCATCATCGTGGTATACACGTTAATTCACACAAAAACAACAACAAAGTTGAGCTGATTACCAGAGAAGTCTAAACTTATGGTAGCTAGTTAAATGAAACTCTAATATACTCACAAATCAAGTAATAACATTACATAATGATTATATTAGAACATTGGTTAAGAGGAAGATATGCGTTGAACTCTTCTTATAATAGTTATCATAATATTAATTTAACATTTGTATCATAATGGCTTTGCTTACTTGAATATATAAAATACAGATTACTTTTGCTCACATCAGATTATGTAAACATTTATGATCAAACTATTCTGTCAGTGCTACCCATACATATATATATATATATATATATATATATATATATATATATATATATATATATATATATATATATATATATATACACACTATGGAACATTGCCACTGAAATTATGACAGGCAAGAGTGACAGTTATTTTACTTGCAAGTTTTAATGTCGAGCCTCTGTAGCATTATTCATAGCATCTATTCAAAACAGGTTTTTACAATCTTACACTGACCTGATGCATGACAAAGAGAAGTTCGCTTAGTAAAAGACGTAGTTTCCTTGCTGCATCGCTATGCGTTCAAACTCAAGAGCTATGCCCTGTGTGAGCTGGGAAATGAAGAGACTCTCTGTTTGCTGCCCTCCTGTCTTTACCCTGTGACAATGCAGTCAAACCTTACTTCACCATCCTTGCTAGCAAGCATAATAGTTAGCACACCAGACCCTCTGTATGCTGCCCTCCTGTCTGTACCCTGTGACAATGCAGTCAAACCTTACTTCACCATCCTTGCTAGCAAGCATAATAGTTATCACACCAGACTCTCTGCATGCTGCCCTCCTGTCTTTACCCTGTGACAATGCAGTCAAACCTTACTTCACCATCCTTGCTAGCAAGTGTAATGGTTAGCACACCAGACTCTGTATGCTGCCCTCCTGTCTTTACCCTGTGACAATGCAGTCAAACCTTACTTCACCATCCGTGCTAGCAGGCGTAATGGTTAGCACACCAGACTCTCTGTATGCTGCCCTCCTGTCTTTACCCTGTGACAATGCAGTCAAACCTTACTTCACCATCCGTGCTTGCAAGCGTAATGGTTAGCACACCAGACTCTCTGTATGCTGCCCTCCTGTCTTTACCCTGTGACAATGCAGTCAAACCTTACTTCACCATCCGTGCTAGCAAGTGTAATGGTTAACACACCAGACTTTCTGTATGCTGCCCTCCTGTCTTTACCCTGTGACAATGCAGTCAAACCTTACTTCACCATCCTTGCTAGCAAGTGTAATGGTTAGCACATCAGACTCTCTGTATGCTGCCCTCCTGTCTTTACCCTGTGACAATGCAGTCAAACCTTACCTCACCATCCTTGCCAGCAAGCATAATAGTTAGCACACCAGACTCTCTGCATGCTGCCCTCCTGTCTTTACCCTGTGACAATGCAGTCAAACCTTACTTCACCATCCTTGCCAGCAAGCATAATAGTTAGCACACCAGACTCTCAATTGGGGTAACCCTCTTGCTGCCATTTCAAAGCATTGGACATTTTGTTCACTCCACTCAGCTGTAAACGAGTACCTGACTACAGACATAGGTGGATATATGAACAAATAGTCTTTGTGCAGTAATTGCAGCATGGCTCAATGCTTCCCGGAGAAGTCGAAAGGGCACTGGAATGACGAGGTCTGCCAAGGGTGAAGTGTAAAGTACTTTGAACAGTCCCGTGGACTAGATGCCGCGCTATGTAAGAATGTACCTTTATAATGATGGCAATCATTACCAAAGATTTCAGGTAAATGTCTTCGCAGATATTGACAAATGTGCTGATTTGTCACAATACTGCCGCACATTCTATCCAACCATACAGCAGCAAACACAACACATTTTTATTTAGGCCAGACAATTTTAAGAACAGTGTTATTTAGTGCTGCAATTAGAGTAATGAGTTTGAGTAATAAAGCTATGATGTAAATTTTCATTCTAAATTTCAAGCGTACAGTAGTACCTGTCTTGTAAGGACACCGGTGGGAACAAGCAATAGTGTCCCTTCATCACAGGTGTCCCGTCATCAGAGGGACAGTCAGCGGGACAGGAAATTCAGACAAAATTTTTTTGAACATATTTACAATCTTTATTTACACCCACATTACCTACATCAACATTATATTTACATCCTCATTACCCATATGTATTAACATTCAAGTTACCCATATCACACTTAAATTACCCAATTATGTACCTGTATTTGTATCCGCATTACCCATACACTGTATCATATTAACATTAAAATTACTGTATATAATTTGTTGTGGATGTATGCTGTTATGGGAGCATGGATAAAATTATCATAATAGTTACTTATGACACAGTGATTTGCCTACGTTTTTAAAAAGGGTATGGCGCTGAGTCTGAAAAAAGGAAAATTCGTGCTCGTGAAAATATTTTGAGGGCAAGGGTCAGATTTGGGAGCAACCTATCACATGACATACCTGTCTTGTGCAGCCAGGTTCTGGCTGCTGCATGAAGGCAACTTATGTAACTTATTCCTATAAAAATTTAGCATAATGTAACTTATGTTTTCCATGGCATTGTTTAGTAGGAATACTATAATACTGGCGATATGGGCTTTTTCTTCTTCCTTCTATGTAAAGCCTATGTCAGCAATACATGAACATAGGTGAAATGTATTATAAACCTTCAAAATAAACAGTACCAAGAAACACCTTGCAACATGTTTCTTTCCTCCAATTTTGCATCATTTCGTGAGAATCACTGTTAATAATCCAAGTCTTCACACAGAATATATACTGTAACCCTTTTTCGCTAGGAATATACACTAGTGTATAGGTCACTGCATGCATCCATTGTTGTATTCATCTGTTGTGATTTTTCGCTTTATGTTGGTCATTTGATATACCACGTGGCATGGATAGCTTCCAGCATAAATAGTTTGTTTATCTTGTCAATTTAATGAAATTTCAAATGCGTCTTTATTGTGCACTTTAAAATGGCTGACACCGGCGGATCAGGCACCTTTTAGCTGCATGCCGGCGCCCAGGCAGGGCAAGGCACTATGAAGCCAGTCACCAGACAGGCCGGCATTATGACTGGGTTGCATGAGGTGGCGACAAGCCAAAAATGCCTAGACAAATCACTGTAACACACATCATTTATGGATCAGACAGATAATAGAGACAGAGAATTACTATTCAATTAGTCGATAAGTACAAACTTTAATTGTAACATGTCTAATATTATTGTGCCGGTCACTTGGGTCGCGGATGGTTCGCCCACGCTCGACATATGGTTCGACCCAGTCGCTTAGACCCACACAGGCAGACAGTTCGACCCACTTCACTGAAATCCCCATTGGTATTGAATTCAGAGCTGAAAATTTGAGACGGCGTTGGAATTAAGAGGTCTCAGTTGTTTCAACCAAAGCTAGTGGTGGAATTTTACACAGCATGATTCTAAGCACAGTCGTTTCACCCACGCTACATATTGTGTGATTTGATTAAAAAGGAAATTATGATTGTGCACAGATGTATATGCACATGCTCACACACTAATATGATAATACATGCTTTCAAATAATATATATATAATTCCTATAAATCAATATCCATAAACTATTATTCGTTGGCATTTAAATTTAAGTATTTTAACCGACTGCTGTCAAATCGCTTTTAATTTGTTTCCCATATCCGACATTTCACACAATTTCTTTCCCAGTGTTATTATGTTAAATCTAATATACTATGACTATGGGTAGTCTATGTTTATTATTGTCAGTCAAATTATCGAAATAGTGATGAGAATTATTCTATAAGTATAGTTGTTTCGCTCGCTGACACCAGTTAGTTCGACCCATGTGAGTGAAAACACCTTAGGGTTCATCGGTTGTGAAAACAGGCCGAACCCGTCATGGGCACCATGTCCTGGATAGTTCGCCCATGACGGGTTCGCCCACACCGACCGATGGTTCAGCCTAGTTGATTTGGCCAACGCAGACGGATGGTTCGCAAACTTCACTGTTGCTATTGAATTCAGTGACAGTCGATTTGGCCCACTTTAGTAGCGGAAATCTAAGCGGCGGAATAAAAGAATAGTCGTTTTGGCCCACGGCCTGAATCGATAAGAAAGTAAAAATTATTCACACAGAAACATATATGCTCACACCCTAATATAATAATAATCTAAAACTATTTATAGAATTGTAGCACAATATAAATAAAATAACGGAAAGCGGTTGATATAATAAAATAATGATCCTAACTGAAATACAGCGAAATTTTTATCTTGACATGTCCAAACTTGTTTTTGAATTTGAATTGTGTGTGTATATATATATATATATATATATGTCATGTTGTAGTAGTGTTGGAAAATTATGTATACTATTGGTAGTTGTTAATAAAGAAATTCCATCCGTTTTCAATCTATCTGGCTCTTGTGTTGCTGGACTGCGTAAACATCTTTTGGGATGACTGATGGTTGCGTTTGAAGATTGTTTTCGATAGTTTTATATATATATATATATACACTTTCAGTTATCAGCAAATTTGTATGTTTTTCAATATGACTTTAATAATTTAGCGAAAATAGTGAACATAATAAACAATTGATTCAAAAACAATAATAATGTAGCGTAGAACTTTTCGCTAACACAAGCAAACAGCTGAAACTAGCGAACGTAATAAATAAGTAATATTGGTTCGAAAACACAATTAAAACACAAACAGTTGCAATTCGTTAGTTGTTTCGCCCACGGCACTGGTTGCATACACGGAACCCTCTCTAGCGCCGTTGGATGGTTCGGCCCATGTGCCGAAACATCCGACCAAAATGCTGTGGCTGTGCCTGTACTAGTTGATCTTTGTTGTCGAGTTTCATTTTCAATGTCCAAGGGATACAGACAATGTTTATCTAATTACCTGAGTTGTTGCTCCTTCTTAGCATCTTGTTCGAGCGCATGGAAGTCAATTGACAGTAAACCAACTAGACTGTTTACAGTTTCAATCCCTGCTAAACACCGCAATATTTCTTTTCGCCTATCTCCCCATTTATCGCTCGTATCCAGCGGGGAACATAACGACATTCGAACCAAACATGACAAAAATCGGGCGCAACTCGCGCTCAGATAGCGCCGAAAGTCTGCCAGTATCGATGTTTTGTATTGCTTCGAACGCTTTTGCAGTCACCGGAACTTCCGTGGACATGTTTACGACGGAATCCGAAGATTAACAACTACAAAAACATTCTTCTACCACAGAGCCACCTAGCGATTACTGCAAATGAGCGCGGTGGCTAATGAAAGCTGGACCCGGCCCGCACCCGTGCGCAGGACCCGGAGAGCAGAATGAAAGCTGGACATTGTCCCGCACCCGTGCGCAGGACCTGAATAGCAATATGAAAGTCGGATCCTATCCCGCACCCGTACGCAGGACCCGGTTAGCGGTATTAAAGTCGGACACTGCCCCGCACACGTGCGCAGGACCCGGATAGCAGTATGAAAGTCGGACCCGGTGGCGTACCTGTGCACAGGACCTGGAGAGCAGTATGAAAGATGGACCCGGCCCCGGATATGGCTGCAGGACCCAGTCAACATTTTGAAAGCCGGACACTGTACTGGACCCGTCCAGCAGGAGATGATCATACAGTTGGTGTCCAAGTTGCTGCGATGCACAGGAAGTGTGTGGTAGTGTGGAGGTACTCGACACGATCGCACAAATTCAAACTTGAATTGGTTGAATGTGTAAGAATTTGCAAAAACAATATGAAATATTTTATGTATTTCAGGGGCGTAGTTAGGTAAACATTTTAAAGGAAACACACATCTAATGGGCAGGAGGGGTCACAAATATCGAAATTGTCGGGGATGGCAATTAACATGTTAGTCCAGAGGCTGTGTATGGAAGAGGAAGTTGGATTTGTGGATTTATGGGGAAGTTTTGTTGGGAGGGCAGATATGTACATGAAGGATGGGCTTCATTTAAGTGGAAAGGGGGCGGCAGTATTCGAGGACAAACTTTCATCAGCAGTAGATAGCGACTTGGGTACAATGACAAATATTTTTGAAGTAAACATTCTTTAAACTAGAAGTGCAGGGGGTTACCTAGAGGTGTCTCAAGCAGAACAAGAGGCCACTAGCATATATAAACCAATATCAAATCATCCGAAAAACATCTCTGAAAAAGGTTATAGATGCGTATGTTTAAATGCAAGGAGCATAGTAAATAAGAAAAACGAATTAAACATTATGGTAGAAGATATTGACCCTCACATAATTGGTATAACTGAATCGTGGGCCAACATAGATATAACAGATGCTGCATTAGGACTGACAGTATACGTAATGTTTAGGAAAGATCGAATAGGAAGAAGGGGCGGGGAGTTATTTTATATGTTAAAGAATCTATTCAGGCTTATGAAATAAAACTAGAAAGGGAAGCAGATTGCGATGAAGCTGTTTGGTGCAAAATTGTTTCAGGAAATTCAAAATTAACTATTGGATTAGTTTACCGAAGTCCAAACATAAACGAAGAGGACAACACAAAAATAAAAACGCTATAAAGGAAGTTAGTAAAGGGGAATGTATCATAATGGGACATTTTAACCATGGACACATACAATGGAATTCTCTAGAGAGCACAGGATTGAGGATCAACAATTTCTATGTTTAATCCAGGATAGCTTTCTTACTCAGCACGTACTAGAACCAACCAGGGAGAAAATGTATTAGATATAATTTTGTCATCACAAAAGAATTAGTGGACAATGTAAAAATATTTGAACCATTGCGTAATAGTGACCATAATCAAATACATGTTGACATCAATGTAAAATCAGAAGGTAAAAATAAGAAAACGTACAAGAGAAACTTCCACAAAGGTAACTACAAAGATATGAGAAAATACTTAGCACAGCTAGATTGGAATAACATGCTGATGAATTAGACCGCAATTGAATGTTGGAATATTCTAAAATATGAAATTGAGAGTATCATCGATAAATTTGTTCCCTTCCGAAAACAAGGAAAACGGTGTAGAAAGAAACACTTGTCAAAAGAGGCTATTAGAAAAATAATGCTAAAACAAACTATGTGGAGGGTTTATAGGCGTACCAGAAAGGAGGAAGACTATGCAAAATACAAAGAGGCACTTAATGCAGCTACAACTGAAATCAGACAATCTAAAAGAAGCTATGAGCAAAAACTGGCATGTAACATAAAAATGACAGCAAGAGTTTTTATGCATATGTCAGAGTAAACAAAACGTACGAGACAAGGTTGGACCTCTAGAAGACAGTGCTGGAAATATAATATCACAGGGGTTTTTAATGGCGGAAGACCTAAATGGTTACTTCAGTTCAGTGTTTACCAAAGAAGATATTAGTTCATTACCAGTTGCTGATGCTAAATTTCAGGGGGCTAAATATTAATATTTAGGACCGTTAGTTGTAACTCCAGAATTGGTAGCTAAGAAGATAAAGGCAATGAAGGATAACAAATCACCGGGAGTGGATGGGATTCCTCCAAAATTACTAATGGAAACAGTAGATCAAATCAGTATACCACTTGCAAGAGTATTCAACTTGTCATTAAAAGAGGGAGTTGTTCCGTTTGAATGGGAAGAAGCAAATATCATACCATTATTTAAAAAGGGTTCGAGAAATAAGTCAGAGAATTACAGACCAGTGAGTTTAACGTCAGTGATTTGTAAATTATTAGAAAGGTTAATTAAAGACCATATGGTGAACTTCCTCGTTAAGCATAAATTATTAAATTCATCTCAACATGGATTCCTTAAAGCGAGGTCATGCTTAACAAATATGTTATGTTTTTGGAAGAAATCACTAAGTGGATAGACGTGGGATCGCCAGTAGATATTATCTACTTAGATTTTCAGAAAGCTTTTGACAAAGTGCCACATCAAAGATTGCTACTTAAATTAAAAGCCCATGGTATCGGGGATAGCATAACTGACTGGATAGAACAATGGCTGACTGACAGAAGACAACGAGTTGTAGTAGATGGAGAAGTTTCAAATTGGAAATCGGTTTTGAGTGGGGTACCTCAAGGATCAGTATTAGGACCTATATTATTCTTAATTTATATCAATGACTTGGACGACAGTATAACAAGTAACGTACTGAAATTTGCGGATGACACAAAACTGTTTAGAAAGGTTAATACTGATGGTGATAAACAACATTTACAAAACGATCTAGACAGATTAGTGAAATGGTCTGAGAAATGGCAGATGCTGTTCAATTTTGGGAAATGTAAATGCCTACATACAGGACATGGGAACGTGAATGTAAACTATAAAATGGGAGATACTGTTCTGGGTACTACTGTAAAAGAAAAGGACTTAGGAGTTACAATAAGCGCTGATATGAAAGTTTCAGAGCAGTGTGGTATTGCAGCTTCAAAGGGTAATCAAATTCTTGGATTGATTAGAAGAAACATAACATACAAGGGAAAAAAGTTAATTATACTTTACTTTTATAAAGCAATAGTTAGACCTCATTTAGAATACTGTATACAAGCATGGAGACCATATCGTAAGAAGGATATAGCTACGCTTGAACGCATACAAAGGAGAGCAACTAAAATGATTCCAGAACTTAGAGACCTTAATTATGAAGAACGCCTGAAAGAATGTGGTTTAACAACTCTAGAGACAAGGAGGTTAAGAGGAGATCAGATTGAAGTTTTTAAGATATTGAATGGGTATGAAAATATTGATAGAAATATGTTTTTCTCACTCAAGAAGGATAGCAGAACTAGAGGACATGAGGTAAAATTAGTAAAGGATCAATGTAGATTGACATCAGGAAGCACTCGTTCTCACAGAGGACAATAAATGAATGGAACAAATTGTCTACAGATTGTGTAACTGCTAGCAGCGTGAATATGTTTAAAAACAAGATTGACACATATATCAGGAGGGCGGGTTATAAGTAGGTGAACATTGTTGGACTTTCGATAAGCCAATGGCTTCCTTGTCCACTTGCCATCTGGGCCTTTGGCTTGGATGGCAAATCTTGCTAAATCTTGTTAAATCTAAGTGGGGATCTGGGTATCCATTTTATAAAGCAAACTGTAATCATTTACAATCTGGTGCATTTTAAAGTCAAACATGACCCACCTACTCGACACCCATCCGTGGTGGTGTGACGTTGTGTAAAGGTGGACGTGAACCTTCGGTATATCATATTATGTATAACAAAGATATAGTTTTAATGTGCTAGGATTTTGCAGATGTTATACGAAGATAGTGAATGTGCAAAGGTGAGGAATCTGAGTGGTTCAAGGTAAAAACTGGAGTTAAACAAGGAGATGTAATATCTGGATTTGTCTTCTTGATGGTAGTGGACTGGATAACGAGAAACACAACAGGAAGAAATAAAACACGGATAAGATGGAACTTCACGTCAAAACTAGAGGACGTGAACTTTGCCGACGACATAGCACTCATGTCATCATGCTACACACATGCAAACAAAGATAAAACAACTGAATAAATTTGCAGCAAGGACAGGACTAAGAATAAATAAAAAGAAAACTCAAGTGGACAACCTAGTTGCTAATGTCAGTAAGCGAGGAGGAGGCGGTGTTAATATTGTTAACATAATTCGCAAAGCGAGGGTATCCTTCACGAGACTAAATCAAATATGGAGTTCTAATATATACACATTGAGATCTGAATTGAGGCTTTTTAACACACTTGTTAAATCAGTGTTGTTTTATGAAAGTGAAACATGGAAAATAAACGAAGGAGACAACATCAAGCTAGATACATTTGTTTTCGAGTGCTTGAGACGAATCCTACAAATTAAATGGCCATACGTTGTATCAAGTCGAGATATTCTTGCAAAAACAAAATTGAAGACAATCAGCACCGAGATCAAATTAAGAAGATGGAAATGGGTAAAATAAAAATAAATCCTCAGTTACACTGTCAACAGGTTCTACCAGCAAATTTGCGAATGTGCCTGCTCAAATGCAGTTATGTCAGATGATATGGTTTTTTTTAAATTACACATACCTAAAATTAATGTGCCCTACATTCGTTTGTAACACACCAGGAAGTGTAACTGAGGCATGATCCCAAATAGACATTACAATGTTTGCGAAAAAAATGAATTTAAAATATTTTAGAGACACATATGTACACATATGTATCATGCACTCAGCCAAAAACTTATTATATCTGTCCATGTGTTTGGTTTTTAGACACATTTCAACAGTACCACCCCACTGGGCAGTGCATACCTAGGATAGCGGCTTTAATGTGTAACGACCTATAATCCGCCTTAACTCTTGAAGGTACACACTCTCTCAACTAGCAGTTATGAATTTTTAACACCATGCTTCAGAAAGCCAAGCATATGTTTTGTAATCACATTGTATTTAGCCATCTTTTATTTTACACTGAAAATTATATTAATTTTTTTACCTCCTGCCCTATTACACAGATATAAATATACACAAGATTCACCTAAAAGTGTGAATTCCATCAAGGCCAGACTACGCAACTAGTTCTATTGCATAACATTATAAAACCGAATTAGCAAACTTGCAATGACAAAGGCACTTGCCTGATGGCTCACCTCCAGTGAGTCAGTAGACCTTATCAGATAGCATGCTGCTCTGTCCAAGATTTTCCCAAGCCACAGGAGGGTGTACTCCTTCAGGAGGTCTCCACAGTAGGCCCATGTGTCTAATTAGCTGAAGTAACGAAACACTGACCAATAAGTCATTATACTCCAATGTCATTGGCTGAAATTGATATCAATGTCCAAACTGAGGCTTTACTAATGCAATTCGTTCTCCTCCCCCATCATACAGATGTTCTGTCACTGTCATTTGGACTTTCTGACTGATTAGATATCTGTGATTTCAAATAACAGTTTGTCACGTTCAACTGTAATTTTGCCTGGATTACTGTGCATTGTTACAAAATGGAAGAGACAGTAAATGAGAATAGTGAGCGTGGGAGTGAAAGCAAGCGTAAGCCACCCACTGGTCGGATTAAGAATGTGCGAGGATTCAAACGTGGCCACCCGTACCTGGAATCATGAAATGCTGCAACATCAGAATCACGTGAAAAACAGCGGCGTGTGGTTACGAAGACTGACTATGGATGAATATTCAAGAGTGGTGCACGTAACGCCTGGTGGACTGCTAACCTTGCCCGATGCTGATGGCATATGTGGAAATAGCAAGATTCTACGTCCACGGCTAGATCAATGCCCTGATTTAGCAGACAGCTACCTTCAAACAGAAGAGACTGGTGGAGTATCTGAGATGCGTCTGCTAAGCACGCAGAAAAATGTGGCAATGTGGAATGAGTGTTTCACAGAGCATGCAAAAAACAAGACATGCACATCTCCATACTTTGAAGTAATAACGAAAATCAAATCGGTTTATGCTGGAAAATGTCACTACGTTGTCTCCATTGTGAATATCGGTCAGGTATGTACAAATTGTACGATGAGGTAGACACTGGCAGTTGTGGTAAAAACCAGCCACATCGAACGTGGCACGCCACGTTGGACTTCAGGATTCGACTATAGGAATCACAAATATGCGTAACATTCTGACTGCAACGAACACACCCCTCTAAGCCGATGTGGATTGCAGAGAAATACAGACAGGGTTGCCGCTATCACTGCCCAGGCGACAATGGATAATTTGAAGCAGAAAAGAGAGCAAACAAAATAAATTAACACTCTGCGTGGTCTGCCAGAGAAAGCGCCGATAAACATAAGCATGGACGTGAGGTACAATTCAACAACGGTTAAGAACAGTTATGGAGTCGGGCAGGCTACATCACAAGCAATTGGAGCTGCCATAGGGTGGCAGACAGATGAACACCAGATTGTCGGTTTTCATCTAGAGAATAAGCCCTGTAAAGTAGGATCCATGCTTCGCAGTCAAGGTCACAATGTCATATGCCCTGGTCATGAGCGATGCTCGGCAACTCTACGAGCTGTGGATCCAATCTCGGAGTATGACATTGACAAACAGATAGGCCACAGTTTCGCAAAAGACAATGTCGCAATCAGAAATGTGGCTACTGATGGAGATGCATCAGCTTCTCGTGGCACAACATATCTTGGTCAAGCACAATTTATATTATGAAAGCTTCATTCTCCCCCCAAATGTTTCCAGGAGAAACAGTCATCATCAGAGCAGAAAACAAAAGAATGTTTGCTGAAGATGTGAAGACCAGATGCCATAAGATCTACACAAGTGTACACACCCTGTATTCCAGTGACATTACTACCATCACTAGTAAGATGCCACGGATCATTCAAATTACCATAGACTGTTACGCAGGTTCTTGCAAAAACTGCCGCCGACATGCAGTGGTATGCCGAGGTGGATTGCAAAACAATTGGTGGCATAAATCACAGTACTTGAAGGCAAGTGGTGTGAAACGGTTAAACATGACAGATGCCGATAGGTTAACACTTCAAGGGTTAATAGAAATGCGTCTCGGAAATGCAGCACGTCAGATGACACGACATAGATTAACCACGGAGAAGATTGAATCGATCAACAGATCATTCTTTGCATCCATTCCAAAGAATGTGAACTTCAGCAGAAATGCACAGTGACGAGTGTGTTCCGTAATTGATCGCATCAATTATCGATAAAACTGGCAAATGTACAGTGTCCTATAACAAAGGGTGGCAGGGTTGCTCGGGCAGTGAAGGACATTCAACATGATGTGGTCTACCAACGGGCATATTCGAGACGGCCCTCGGTGCGGCTACACAGAAGACATACAAAGCTCAACAGAATGAGAGACTATTTTGAAACAAAAAGGAACCGCCGTCAAGTAGACATATACAGAAGGGGTCGGCTTGACCCTAAACCTGCAACCCGAGCAACTGTGGCTAGGGCATCTGCTTCGACATCAGCAGTGATAACCACAGCCACTAGGCCAGTGATAAAACGAAGGCGGCGACAGCGAAAGTCACTTGCAGATCGCACTAATCACCCATACTCGCTAAGGTTACGGAAATCTGCTGACCACAATTATGCCAGCAGAGTGTAGACACACAAGAACTGTGCATGCACACACAACATTATAACACTGTATCGTTATGCATTTCATGGAGCGTCTACTACCTGCTTACTGGCAACCCAGCGATCACAATCAGACAGACTTAGACCACCACAGATGGCGCCACCTGCTGAAATTCATGTGAACAAATTGATACCAAGACCAACACACATGATGCAACATCAGCTATGACGGCTAACTGACGTTAACGCACATCAGTGGTTGAGATGATGATTTGAGACGGTTCATTCTACATAACTCACGAAAAAATGTAAGTTCTTACCATTTGTTTATACTTCAACTCTAACAGGCATTTGGGGTATCCCCCGTGACCAAAGCAAATGTTTTGAGCCATACAATATTGCCTATTGTTATTTACAGAGTGTGGCTCCATAGATATATGGCTTACTTTCACACACAGGCTGTTATGGCATAGATGACTAGCATCTAAGCCTGGGTCAACATGTGTGATTCTGTGTTGAAGCATGTAACTGAGCCTATGCACTGTCACTGCACGACTGTAGCCATATCTGAATCGGCAATTAATAACTCCGTATTTAAACATGTTTCCTTTTGTGCAGCCTGTCATAGCATACACTCATTGTTTGGTGACAGACACACGTTTTCATGCAATTTAGCACTATAGTTTTGGTAAAAACTCTCCTCCATGACTGTTCAATGGCTACCGCATTTCCATTGTCAGGGTACTTATTTGGGTTCAGCATACAGTTACATTTCCTATTGGTGGCCATGTTAACGTTTTGCATGATTATAAGAAAACGTGACCATGAAAAATTAAGAAATTTCTTACATGCCGTTATCATCATTTCATTGACATGCTGATCGAGTTTAGTCAAAATTAGACATTTCTAACTCTTTTAAAATGGCTGAACGTGTCATGCCCGTTATTAAAACAGCTAGCATTAAAATGTGAAAATACTATTATTTTATTTTATAATGATATAGGTACATTTAACGCTGTTGTGTGCACAACCTGAAGGCCGGATGTGCATTATCTCGTCAACTATCGCATCGAAACGAAAATCGACTGTGTTCCCTATTGACGGGGACTCATTTTTACAGCTGAGTGAAATTAGGCAACGTGAAGTGAACGAAATCGCCGAAGCTTCGAGACGGCAGCAAGATGATTTGAACCCTGGTCTTCTCGTACTCCTCCTATTTGTTTGTTTGTCGTCGCTGAGAGCACGCCTTATGGTGCATCCGACGGTTCTTTGGGTTTGTACAATGGATTTCATATGTAAATATATGCATAACGTCCACACTGAATGACCATTGTGCGACCTCTCAGCGTCAGGTGAAGGACTGCCTACTTATATCATCTTGAGTACCCGCCTTGTGACGTGTGAGCCACTGTCGAGGACACAGGTGTGTCGAGCCTTCCCAACCGGCCGTAGTCTTACACTGTTCCCACCGCGTCAACACAGAGGGAGCAACGGGCAAGATGCAGATACTCCCGGAAAGGTCGGAGCGATCGCGCTGCCAGATGAAGTGAGTCTAGTTATTGAAATGCACATATCAAGAGGCGAGAGTCTCGTATTTAGAGCCCAGTCACACATATACATTTTCCGCTGTTACTCCATAGGTGGGGCGTAGCAGCTCGGTGATTTCAGCGTCGGACTGTCAATCGAGAGAACCGCGATCGAATCTAACCTTGGACAAATGCGTTCACTCCATTTTGTCTTGGTTCTCTCAGCTGTAGGGGAGACCGGGGCTAGTTGTTACTATTTTAAGCTAAAGTCTCTTTGTTAAATTATGTTAGATGCATTATTTCTGTCAACGGATACATTAAATTTATTACTCGTGTTAATAAAAAGTACCATACCATTGATATTCCACGTTGTAGTTAGGTAACTATGTGAAGTTTCCCAGGCGTGGTCGACTGTAACAACCAGCCCCATAAGCATCATGCGGGGCACCTTGTTACAATAAAGAACATTTGGATCACAACACAATAGCCATTCGTACTGTTATTACATTAGTTGAATTATACACACCTATATACGTCTTTCGCCCAGTCTGCATGATAATGTAGGTGTTCACACACATATATATATATATATAATATATATATATATATATATATATATATATATATATATCAAGCATGAAAGCTTTAGAAAGTACTGCGGGAGATGGAAAATTACAAAGTGGAACTTTTATGTGTGAGCGAGGCAAGATGGATAGACTCATGGAAGAGGACCCTGTCCTCGGGACACACCGTACTTTATTCAGGCCGATCAGATAACCAGCACAGAGGCGGAGTTGCCATCATTGTGACGAGAAAGGTGGAAAAACCTCTGCTGGAGTGGAAGCCAATCAACGACAGACTACTCAAGGCAAGATTCAATTCCAAGATTGCAAAGCTGACAGTGATAGGATGCTATGTACCAACAGAGGATGCAGAGGAGGAGATCAAGGATGAGTTCTATGACCAGTTTGAGGAAAAAATCCGGACAACACCCCGGCATAATGTACTCATGGTGGTAGGAGATCTAAATGCAAGAGTTGGAGAGGAAAACACAGGAAGTGAAAGGGCCATGGGCACCGAGGGCTTTGGATGCATAAATAACAATGGCGAGAGATTCTCTGACCTTTGTGTTGAGAATAACCTAGTCATAGGTGGAACTGTATTCAAGCACAGAAACATTCACAAAACCCCCAGATAACAACACTGTCAGCCAGATCGACCATGTGCTAGTCAATCAGAAGTGGAGACGATCACTTCAGGACGTTAGAGCCAGACGCGGAGCTGATGTGGTGAGTGACCATGTGCTGGTAGTGGCAACATTGTCCTTGAAGCTACGGAAGAAACAAAGAAAAGAAGAGAGACAACGGCGATTTGACACAGGAAAGTTAAAGAACCCAAATACAGAGAAAGTTTTCCAGCTGGACTTAAAAAACCGCTTTCGCATACTCCAAGAGGAACAAGAATTGAACATCGACAGTTTCAATCAGGCACTGATGGAAACAAGCAAAACACTTTTAGGGTACAGAAGAAAAAAGAAGGAGGAATGGATCAAGTCAGACACATGGAAAACAATTGATGAAAGAAAAGCAACAAAAAAGAAGCTAAACGACGCCAAATCTCAACGACTGAAGGAACAGCTGCAGAGTAGATACTCAGAACTGGAAAAAGAAGTCAAAAGGAAGACGAGAGCTGATATGAAAGCGATTCATCGAAAATCTGGCAGATGAAGCAGAAGCAGCAGCACAGACACAGAACATGGCCACACTGTACAAGATAACCAAAACATTGACTGGCGGTTTTAAAAATAGTGATATTCCGGTGAAAGATGTGGATGGAAATGTTGTCACCTGTGAAGCAAAACAGACCCAGAGATGGAAAACACACTTCGAGACCATCCTCAACAAGGAAGCACCAAGAAATCAAGCAGAAATTCCAGAAAGCAAAGAGGACCTGAAGGTCAACACAGACCCACCATCTGCTGAAGAAGTGAGAAAAGCAATCAGGACCATGAAGTCTTGGAAAGCACCGGGTGCAGACTGTGTAAGTGCAGAGATATTGAAAGCTGGAGGAGAAGTCACCATGGGAGCCTTGACAGAGATCTTTGAAGGAATATGGGAGACGGAAGAAACACCAGGCGATTGGAAGATGGGGCTGATCGTCAAGCTACCAAAGGAAGGAGACCTTAGCCTTTGCAAAAACTGGAGAGGGATCACTCTGTTGTCTATCACTAGCAAAGTGTTCAGCAGGGTGATCCTTGACAGAATTTCAGAAGCCCTTGAACCACTGTTGCCCAAAGAACAGGCAGGTTTTAGGAAATGAAAATCCTGTGCGGACCACATCTTTACCTTACGGCAGATCCTGGAGCAGTTCCAGGAATGGAACACGCCATTCTACGCAAACTTTGTCGATTTTGAAAAGGCCTTCGACAGCATTCACAGAAAATCTCTCTGGTGTATACTCCGGCACTGGAATCCCCCCAAGATTGTAAGCATAATCAAACTGCTATATGGCGATTTCAGGACCAAGGTCATTTGCGGCCAATACCTGACAGAAGATTTTGAAATCAAGACCGGAGTGAAACAAGGATGCATACTATCCCCTTTCTCTTCTGCCTCGGGATCGACTGGGTCATGAGGGAAACAGCAATAGGAGACAAAAGCGGCATCAAATGGATCTTCACAGAAACATTAGGTGATCTAGACTATGCAGACGACATATCTCTTCTGTCGCACCGCTACAGTGACATCCAAAGAAAAAGCGATGAACTTGCAAGAAATGCCGAAAAGATTGGTCTACAAATAAACATAAACAAAACAAAGATGCTGCGAAACAACAGCCAAACAGCAGACCCCATCACGATTGGAGGAAGGGATATTGAAGAGGTGACCGAGTTCACCTACCTTGGGGCCAAGGTGTCAACAGATGGAAACTCGGAGTCTGAGATTAAGGCAAGGATTAGAAAGGCAAGATGGGCATTTGCGGCACTGAAGAATATCTGGAAGACAAACAAGATCAGCAACAGAACAAAGATCCGCCTGTTCAAGAGCAACGTCCTAAGTGTGCTACTATATGCGGCGGAAACATGGAAAGTTACCAAAGGCATATGCCAGATGCTGGAAGTTTTCCAAAACATGTGTGTATATATACATATATATATATATATATATATATATATATATATATATATATATATATATATATATATATATATATATATATATATATATATATATATATATATATATATATATATATATATATATATATATATATATAATCGATTAACAATTCCAGTTATAAACCATTGGATTAGTACGCAGAGGAGCTATGTATAATAAGCGCGTTTAAACAGGTAGGTTTTTAGTTTACGGCGAATGTAATCATATTTCGTACGGACTTAATGCTAACAGGGAATGAGTTCCACAGTATTACGTTAGCATATTACTTCGTGACAAGTTTTATTTTGGTAAGTATATTTGGAAATTAGGAGGACAGTTGCATCAGCATTGTTTCATCAGACTGGTCTATCTACATAACGAGATGCCTGAAGAGACGCATGGCTACCTGGTAAATGAGAGACACGATCTTACACGTGCTAGCTGACACGCACACACGCACGCACGCACGTACGAACGCACGCACGCACGCACGAGCACACACACGACACCCCCACATGTACGCGTGATGCACAACTTTACGTGAATCATACGAACCTTTTTAATCCACAAAATGTGATTTTTGATAGGACACAAGAACTTTCAAATAAAAATAAACACCTACTTAAATATTTATTTGGTCATGGTTTCTAGATCTTGTGGCAACAAGATCGTTAGTGAGCTATGTTTGTCACATCCCCTTATATCTAAAACCTAACAGACTGTGACCCATTTTCAGTTGGTTGGTAAGCCATTTATCTTACACTTACAAATAATGAGCATTTATAAGGCTAGAGATAAGCATTTTATAATCGGCGTCTGCATAGCTTCATAATTTATTCCATTAAGAAAACAAGGGAAAAGATCCAGGAAAAAACACCTGTCAAAAGAAGCTGTTAGAAAAATTGCTCACAAACAGATGCTGTGGAAGGTCTATAAACACACTGGAAATGTAGAAGACTACACCAACTACAAAGAGGCACTTAACCTAGCTACTACTGAAATTAGAACATCTAAAAGAACCTTTGACAAAAAATTGGCAGGTAATATAAAAAATGACAGCAAGAGTTTTTATGCTTATGTAAGGAGTAAACAGAAAGTTCGAGATAAGGTCGGACCACTGGAAAGCAACAGTGAAAACATAATTTCAGATGGGTTCCAAATGGCAGAGGTCCTGAATGAGTATTTCAGCTCAGTTTTTACCACAGAAGATATCAGCTCACTTCCAGTTCCATTGACTAAATTTGAGGGCAATACATCAGAATATTTAGGGCAGTTATTTGTAACTCCTGAAATGATAGCAAAGAAAATTAAGAAGATGAAAGATAATAAATCACCTGGAGTTGATGGGATACCACCAAAACTGCTAAAGGAAATTGTTGATCAAATTAGTAAACCACTTGCAAACTTATATAACTTGTCACTAGAAGAAGGAATAGTTCCTTCAGAATGGAAAGAAGCAAACATTACGCCGCTGTTTAAGAAGGGATCGAGGAAGAAGCCAGAAAATTACAGACCAGTGAGTTTAACATCAGTTGTATGTAAATTACTTGAAACATTAATTAGAGACCACATGGTGGAATTCCTCATAAAACATAAATTAATAAATACATCTCAACATGGATTCCTAAAAGCAAGGTCATGTCTAACCAATCTCTTATGTTTTTTAGAAGAAATTACAAAGTGGGTAGATGACGGGTCACCAGTGGATGTTGTCTACTTAGATTTTCAGAAAGCTTTCGATAAAGTGCCACATCAAAGATTGTTACTTAAACTAAAAGCCCATGGTATAGGCAATGATGTAATCAACTGGATAATAGTAGAGTAATAGTAGATGGTAAGATTTCAAACTGGAAATCTGTTTTGAGTGGGGTACCACAGGGATCAGTGTTAGGCCCTATACTGTTTTTAATATATATAAATGATTTGGAGGATGACATATCTAGCAAAGTACTCAAATTTGCAGATGACACAAAAGTATTCAGAAAGGTTACTAATGATACAGATAAACAAAGTTTACAGGATGATCTAGAAAAATTAGTTAAATGGTCAGAAAAATGGCAAATGTTATTCAATTTTGGGAAGTGTAAATGTATACACATAGGACATGGAAATATGGATGAGGAATATAAAATGGGGGATGCTGTACTAGATAGAACCACACAAGAAAAGGATTTAGGAGTAACATTTAATGCTGACATGAAAGTTTCAGAGCAATGTGGGATTGCTGCTTCAAAAGGAAATCAAATGCTAGGGCTAATTAGGAAAACTATCACGTATAAGGAGAAACATCTAATTGTACCCCAGGAGACTAAGAGGAGACCAAATAGAAGTGTTTAAAATAGTGAACGTTTATGAGGATGTTGCTAGGAATATGTTTTTCAAACTTAAAGAAGGCAGTAGAACCAGAGGACACAAAGCAGCATTAGTTAAGGAGCAGTGTAGGTTGGACATGAGAAAGTACTCTTTCTCACAGAGGGTGATAAATGAATGGAACAAACTGCCAAATGATTGTGTTAATGCTAGTAGTGTGAATATGTTTAAAAATAGAATTGACAGATATCTGATAAGGGCGGGCTACACATAGATGAGAAAATTGTTGGACTCTCGATAAGCCAATGGCTTCCTTGTCCACTTGCCATTTGGAACTTGTTGTTCGAGATGGCAATCTTGTTAAATATATTGTTGTTTGTTTATTTTTTTACTGTGGCCTCTGAGGTTCTTTAGATTAATGTTAAAATACTGATCTGGATCTAAATTGTCTTTCCCAGTTAACAACTTAAAAGTTTCAGTTAAATCTCCTCGTAATTTCCGTTTTTCAAGTCTGTAAAGTTTTATTTGCGTTAATCTTTCCTCATATATACATTCCTTTAGTCCTCTCATTATATTATTATTACTATTATTGTTGTTAGAGAGAGAGAAAAAGAGTAATTTTATTTTTGGCTAATATCAAACAAAATAAAATCCATTCGTACACATATAGAATGATATAAGAATATTGTCATATACATAGCATATGTTGCTAGCGTGAGAGCCACGTTACGTTTAATGTAGAACAAATTAAAATTTAGCCAATTAGCTCGCCTGCCTAAACAGAATATAAGAAAAAAGATAATATAATAATAATACAGACGTGGCGCAGCGGCTATGTAAAGTGACTTGTCAAGTGAAAAAATACGCCTATGCATACATGTATATTAAAAAATATCAAACAAATAGTATAATATTTAACAAGATTTAACAAGATTTGCCATCCAAGCCAAAGGCCCAGATGGCAAGTGGACAAGGAAGCCATTGGCTTATCGAGAGTCCAACAATGTTCACCTACTTATAACCCGCCCTCCTGATATATGTGTCAATCTTGTTTTTAAACATATTCACGCTGCTAGCAGTTACACAATCTGTAGACAATTTGTTCCATTCATTTATTGTCCTTTGTGAGAACGAGTGCTTCCTGATGTCCAATCTACATTGATCCTTTACTAATTTTACCTCATGTCCTCTAGTTCTGCTATCCTTCTTGAGTGAGAAAAACATATTTCTATCAATATTTTCATACCCATTCAATATCTTAAAAACTTCAATCTGATCTCCTCTTAACCTCCTTGTCTCTAGAGTTGTTAAACCGCGTTCTTCATAACTAAGGTCTCTAAGTTCTGGAATCATTTTAGTTGCTCTCCTTTGTATGCGTTCAAGCGTATCTATATTCTTCTTACGATAATGGTCTCCATGCTTGTATACAGTATTCTAAATGAGGTCTAACTATGCTTTATAAAGAGGTATAATTAACTTTTTTCCCTTGTATGTTATGTTTCTTCTAATCAATCCAAGAATTTGATTACCCTTTGAAGCTGCAATATCACACTGCTCTGAAACTTTCATATCAGCGCTTATTGTAACTCCTAAGTCCTTTTCTTTTACAGTAGTACCCAGAACAGTATCTCCCATTTTATAGTTTACATTCAAGTTCCCATGTCCTGTATGTAGGCATTTACATTTCCCAAAATTGAACAGCATCTGCCATTTCTCAGATCATTTCACTAATCTGTCTAGATCGTTTTGTAAATGTTGTTTATCACCATCAGTATTAACCTTTCTAAACAGTTTTGTGTCATCCGCAAATTTCAGTACGTTACTTGTTATACTGTCGTCCAAGTCATTGATATAAATTAAGAATAATATAGGTCCTAATACTGATCCTTGAGGTACCCCACTCAAAACCGATTTCCAATTTGAAACTTCTCCATCTACTACAACTCGTTGTCTTCTGTCAGTCAGCCATTGTTCTATCCAGTCAGTTATGCTATCCCCGATACAATGGGCTTTTAATTTAAGTAGCAATCTTTGATGTGACATTTTGTCAAAAGTTTTCTGAAAATCTAAGTAGATAATATCTACTGGCGATCCCACGTCTATCCACTTAGTGATTTCTTCCAAAAAACATAACATATTTGTTAAGCATGACCTCGCTTTAAGGAATCCATGTTGAGATGAATTTAATAATTTATGCTTAACGAGGAAGTCCACCATATGGTCTTTAATTAACCTTTCTAATAATTTACAAATCACTGACGTTAAACTCACTGGTCTATTTAAAAACATAATGCTAGGTATTTTTTTATGTAGTACATAACAACTTGGAATATGGCAATATATTTCGTATTTATTTAAATAGGTTTATTTTGCATAAATGAAGAACCCATGCAGACTATGTGTGCGAAATTTATCTTTAATTATATTCGGAGTGTCATTTAGGATATACACTAGATTTATTCGAATGAATCTCTTTATATATTCATAATTAGTTCTTGAAATTACAAAATTGTTTCTGTGCCTTGTATGGTGGCTATGAATTTCAGAATGACAGATAAAGGACATGGCCTGAACATACTCTGGCAAGTTGTTGTTTACATACTTATAGAAAAAATTCAAATGCTGTATTTTGTATATATCTTCTATTTTTAACAAATTTAGTTCTTTAAAAATAGGTTCAGTATGGGCGTTGTACTTACTCTTATAGTTTTATTAACTGTGTAAATCCGATCAAACTGGTAACCTCAAGCTAGATTTAACAAGATTTAACAAGATTGCCATCCCAAACAACAAGTTCCAGATGGCAAGTGGACAAGGAAACCATTGGCTTATCGAGAGTCCAACAGAGCATAACAGAGCATAATTTATGTGTGACAAAATAAGATAATTGTATATAACTAACATTATATTTTGCGGTAGTATGTTTTTCAACTTATTCATAATACCGATTTAAGTATTGATCAATTGTGATGCCAAGATAGTTGAACACTTCTACGCATTCCAATTCTGATCCATCAATATGCAAAGTCGGCAGTCGTATCTTTTTCTGTGGTGTACAGAAGACCATGAACTTATGATTTATGATTTATTTACATTTAACGATAACTTATTCGCCTTTAACCATGTACTTATCTTATCTATTCATAATTTGTTATTTCATTAAGGTTTCGTTGATTGTTTGAATCTTAAAGACTATTTAATGTACTATAAAGTGTTGTGTCATCTGCATATATTATTGATTTGAAAACAGTACTCGCAAATACCATGTCATTTATATAAATAATAAATAAGAGGGGCCCTAGGATTGACTCCTGTGGATCTCCGGTAGTGACATAACTTATATCAGATTTGACATTGTCATGCTCCACATACTGTGTACGTTTAGATAAATAACGTTTTAATAATTGCAAAGCTGGTGCATTTAGACCGTAGTATTTTAATTTATATAACAGGATTTCCTGATCAAGTGTATCGAAAGCTTTGGATAAGTCAAGGTAAATGTTTATTGGGGATTCTCCTTTAACCAGGCTCTGCAGTGTCCTGTCAATCAGTTCAAGAGCAACAAGTTCAATGGAGTGCTGTTTCCTGAAGCCGTATTGGCTGCTATAATATAGCTGATTAGAATGAAAGTGGTCATAAAGTTGATTAAAGATAACGCGTTCAAAAATGTTTGAGATGGCAGATAAGATTGTTATGGGTCTGTAATTGTTGAGAATGGTACTGTCGTCTTTTTTATGAAATGGTATAACTTTTGCAAGTTTCAATTTGTCTAGAAATATGCCAGTCGCTAACATTTGATTAATTATTATATATATATATATATATATATATATATATATATATATATATATATATATATATATATAAGCTTAACTTAAATATCATCAATACTGCAACTTAGTTTAGGCTGTAGCATATCAATTGTTTTAAAGACAGTTTCTTCGTCAACTGGTTTAAATTGAAAGGCATGTATACGTGGATTTGTTAAATAGTTGTTGTAGTTAGGGTTTACATTTTTTATTTGCTAATTTCAAACCAATGCTAGTGAAGAAGTCGTTAACTGTGTTTGCAATAACATGCTTGCCAGCTACCGTAAATCCATCAATATTAAAAGATTCGGGTAATTGTTTTCGCTGACTGGATTCATAAAATGTTTTCTTCGCAAGGTTAATGCTCTTCATAAGTATATTGTTGCAGTTGCGTAGGTTGGTTTTAAGACTGTCGTACAGTATTGATTCAATTGGCATTTGTTTAAGTCGTTTGTACATTTGATCTCCAATATAGATCGATCTCACTATAGCATTAGTAATCCAGCTTGATTTTTTTATGTCTATGTTTGTTATATATTTTTGTAGGTAAATATGCATCTTTACGCCGTTGGATAACATTATCTACAATGTTATAATTGTCATTTGGATCGGATATTCGATCACTGTTTAATTTCTGAATTATGTTGGATGAAACGATAGCCCTTTTGAAATTGATAACAGAGTTTAAATCATATGAATTTGATTTGATGAATTTAGGCACATATTTATGAATATGCATGAGGTCAAGGATGATGAAGTATGGCTGATGAACAGAAATACAGTTTGTTAAGATACCCTTTGAATAGTAGTCTGGATTTCCTGAAAGTTTGCATAGCAAATTATCCAGAAGAGTACAATTGCGTGCAGAAAATCTAGTTGGCAGCGTGATTTATGGATAGAAACCTAAATAATCACAGAATAATGGTTTTTCGTTAATTTTTTAGTAAGTTTTAGTAGTTTTTTATATATCTGGGTGGTCGGTAAACATTTATAAGTACTACTTTTTTTGCGATTTGTTTCCAGATACGTAAATAAATTGACTTTCCCATATTTCAGAGTATTTATGCAGAGATAATAATTTATAGTTGTATTTGTCACTTAGGAATATAGCAAGACATCCGTGCGTCGTGCAGATTTTGCCTTGTGAAATCAAGTTGTAACAATCTAATCTTAGCAAGGATGTTTCAGCATTATCGGACAACCATGTTTCATGGAGACATATAACACCAAAGAAACAGGGACTATATTTGAACTTTTCTACAAGTATTTTGATTTTGTAATTTTTTGCATTGAGACTTTGACAGTTAAGGCTTAAAATTGTAAAAGTGTTGCGTTTCGTTTTGAGTTGATCAATTAATTCGTCGTCATCAATATACGAAGAATGTTTGAATGTTATTGGTTCTCCGTCCAATGAATCACTGTTGCCTTTGTTTAACACATGATTGAGATAATTTGCTCGTAAACCTCCAAAATTGCTAAGGAAACGCTCATCGTTCGATATTTTTCGGCATATCATTTTTAAACAAGTCTTGCTGCAACATTAAGATATAGCACGTTATTGTATTTGTAACTTTGCCTTTCATACATAATATTTTTTTACTTTAATTTGAAAGAATACAAGTAAATAATTGAATAGTTATTGAGACATAATGGCAAATGATAATATTTTACCACTGGATTAAATCCATGTTAGCTAATTATTGTTTTGCATTTTCATAATAATGCACAACCATGACTGAGTGTTCAGGCTAATGCCGTTTGACAACTTAACAAGACATTCGGCCGTGCCATAAGTAGCCACCAGCGACTGGAAATTGTGCACTGTAAAACAGACATGGCTACTGTTGATATTTGTTCTGAATGTATTGCTATGCGGTGATAAAATGTACACACGTGCTAAATCTGAGATTAATATGTTTGAGTTTTAATACTGTCTTGATCTCCTACTTCAGACACGGTCCTACTGCTGGCACGGTCTCACGGAAAATATGTCCGGTAGTGCGTCATTATTCAACTTTATCGTGATATTCATGTAATACTACACTCACGTTATTAAAATGTCGTATAATAAATTAACATACATGTTGATTCGGATGGCACGGTCTGAATCGAGTCAGATTAGAGTCAGGCATTTTTATGACTTGCGACTTGACTTGGAGTTCAAATAACTCTAAACTTGATTTGGATTTGGGGATCACTGACTTGAGACTTGACTTGCCAGTTTGTGATTTGACAATAAGTCTGGTAGCTAGAAACATATGCAAAACGAGACAATTTTGTTGGACTCGAAGAAGCTTTTGTAAAGAACAGTGGGACTGGATACAAGAACGTGTATTACTTATTTTTCACATAGGGCCGTAAACGATTAGAAGAGATTACATATTGACTATAAATTATCATCTTTATTATTAAACATTTGTGTTCTTTACAGATGGAACAGACGTTCCACGGCGGCGACAACAGCGCTGGTGGTGATTGCAATTGTTGCAGTAACCTTAACATTGACGTTTGTCCTTATCAAGCGACAACCGTCTGGCGGCGCGGACGAATCTTCCACGGAGCAGCCACTTCACTCCATCTCCGCCAAGTATCGGTACGCAGCCGTCAGCAGCGACGCGGAAATCTGCTCTGAGATTGCAACGTAAGTTTACAGTTCTTACTATTGTAATTGTATGAAGACACACCAAAGTCGTGGTTAACTGGCAACGAACATGATTGTCATGTTTTGGTCATGATAATGCCTAAATCCTTTGGTTCTGTTGCGCCAATGAGCTCGGATTTTCCGAGGATATTGGCGCCAAAGAAGTCATTTTATTATTATTATTATTGTTTATTGAAGCACGCCGCTTCGTACACTCGACTTTCACGCAACACTCCAGGCCTGTTTACTCACAAATCCGTAGTATGGATTATTGTCCAAAGTAATAGAATGTAGTCCAGAACATTACATACACCCGTCTCTTGAATCTGTCCGCGATTGCGCCTCAGGATATGGCCATTTTGTGTTTGAACCAAGTATGAACGCGGTTCATAACATCTTGCAGTCACAGTCGCTTGATTCCATCGTCCCGAAGTATGATCTTGTATCCTGATTGTTTGTTCAACCATGAGTGGTGGTAAGTCGTGGGCATGTCGTGGTATGACTTCTGAACGTCCTCGCGTTCCTGTAGCCTACTCTGTATTTCGTCACGATTATTCAATGGATTGTGGATCTTTACGGGTAAGTTTGCCTTCAACTTCCGTGCATACAACAACTCACTCGGTGACGGTAACGGGTGGTTGATGGGAGTCGTTCGCAGACATAGCATAACCATGTCGGGATGCATCTGACTTTCTCTGGCCTTAGTCGGAGTGTTCTTCGCCGTCTGTATGCATCTCTCTATAAATCCTTTGATTGCGGATAATGTGGAGAGCTTGTTATATTGTCAAACCCCGTGTTTCTGCGAAGCTGCGGTAATTCACGTAGTCGAAGTGTCGACCATCATCACTGATGATCTTCTCTGCGACACCTTGTTCCGAAAGTAGCCCTTTGGTTGCCGCTACAACTGCATGGCTGGTACACGGATTTGGCATGTTGTGCACAAACAGGTACTTCGAATAATAGTCCGTTATGATCAGGTACTCATTGTCGTTGAAGTGAAAGAGATCTGTGCCCAGTATTTGCCATGCCCTCATTGGTACCTCTTGAGGCTTCAGAGTTTCCTTTGCGTTGGATTTTCGGAGTTCTTGGCACGTTGGGCAACGTTTCACCATTTGTTCCAGGTCTTTGTTGATGTCGTCCCAATAGACACAAGACTTTGCTCGCAGTTTGCACTTTTCTATGCCTTGGTGACCAGCATGCAACCGTTCTAACACTTCTGACTGCACGCTTTGGGGTATGACAACTCGCTCGCCCTTCAGTATCGTCGCAATGGTTTCGGGATGTTGTCGCCCTTGTCTGGCCATGACTTCGCGCAGGTTACACAATACTGCGTCGTTGATGGTTTCCCTCTGTAGTAGGCGTATCTTCTCCGTTGAGAATTGAACGAGACTGACAAAGATGTCGAGATAAATTTATTGTTTACTTCGCGGAATTCGGAAGTCTCGATAGGCCATCTGCGAGAAGTAATTGTTTGCCTGCTCGGCACCTGATCGTCATATCGTAGTGTTGTATTCGTAACACATTCTTTGCAGTCTTGGTGGCGCCGCGGTAAGATTCTTCAGCTGGATCTTATCCAGTGGCTTGTGATCGGTGAATTCTTTTCTGTATCCATATGTGTGGAATCTTTCTGCGCCAAATATAACTGCTAGTAGCTCTCGCTCGATATATTTGCATGATGATCTTAGAAGCATATGCTATCGGCTTCTTGTCTTGACAGAGAACAGCTCCTAGGCCTTTCCCTGACGCATCTACTTGTATGACAGACTCTTTGTCTCGATCGAAATATGCTAGCGCGGTTTCTTTGCAAATTGACGATTTGACCAGCTCAAAAGCTTTCTGATGCATTTGGGACTACTGAATTCTCTCAGTATCGCCGTGTTCTGCGATAAGTCTGGCACGAAGGAGGCCATGTATGTGACGATACCTAGGAATTCCTGCAGTTCTGTCGTGCTTTCTGGAATGGAAATCATCTGTATATCCTCAACCTTCTTCGGGTCTGGGTGGACTCCCTTCTCGTCATAGATGGTGCGGAAGAAGATGATCTGTGGAGCTTTTATCGCGCACTTCTTGCTATTGAACACTAAGCCGTGTTCACGTGACGCACGCATCAAGTTGTGGAGATTGGCATCGTGCTCTGCCTCGCTACGTCCGAACACAGCAACGTCGTCCGCTATGCCCAATGTACCTGGGCAACTCTTGAGAATGGCGTACATCTTTTGTTGGAATACGTCTTGCGCCATGACTAACCCAAAAGGCATTCCCAGGAAGCAACACCTTTATAAATGGCTGCTGAAAGTTGTCAACAGACTGCTTTAATTTTCCAGTAACCATTTTTTGCGTCTTACTTCGAGAAGAATTTGAATCCTGTGAATTGGTGCGTAGTCTCTACTAGAGTCGGTGTCTTGTGATGACATCTCTTGATCGTTCGGTTCAGATCCTTTGGGTATAGGCACATTCGTTGTCCGCTATCTCGTTTACGTGAAAACATTAGACTCGATACCCAATCAGTTGGCTCTGTCACACGTCTTATAATTCTCGCGTCCTCCGTCTTTTCTAGCTCCGATTTTATCTTGTCCTTAATTTGTATTGGTCACTTGTGAGGTGCGTGAATCGTTGGTTGCACATTTGGGTCTAACACGATGTGGTATGTCCCTGGGAAATGACCCAAACAGTCAAACCTGTCAGCATACAACTGCTTCAAGTCTTTTACCGACTTGACCGGACTATGGTCGCCTGAGTCGTGTGAACTGCAACTTCCTTTATCAATCGCACAGTGCAGCGTAACAAGCTTTAACTAACGCGAATTTGGCAATCCTAAAATCGCTGGACCATTTGTGTCAGCAAGAAGAATTCTGCGCACACTCATTCACTACAACTGTAGCAACAATGTTATCGACCCATGTTGCGGAATTCTCGAGCCGTTGTACGCTGAAAGTGTCGTGTTACACCGGTGTGCCACGGAACCATGACTGGGGTAACCTTCCGCTGTTAACTTCTCCGGGAACACCCGTCTGAAGATTCTCAGCGGCAGCATGTTTCCTTGTGCACCTGTGTCTATCTTGACCTTCAGGTCTGCCGTGTGACCTCTGCCATTATTGGGCAATCTAATGTCCAGTTTCGCAAACACTCCATCTCGAGTATCTTTTGCACTTGATGCATTCGGCAAACTTGACATGGTTGCAAAATGTCATCTGATCACGTGGCTATGTATTCGCTCGCTCAACCGAGTGAACATCTCTCTTGCCTTTGCGGCTTAATGTGGAGCCATCATTGCGTCGTTGCTATGACCTTTCATCGTGCCTGCTTCTCGACCTTCTTGGTTTCCAGTTGCCACGACCATGTTTCTTACAAACTGCTTGCCACTGGTTTTTCCTACCGCACTTCCTGCATGTTGAGCCATGAGCTGGACATCTTTCCTTCATGGTATGCTGTCTACCGCATGAGTGACAATTGCTTTTATTTAATGTCCCGACGGAATGCACATCAGTCCCAGTCTGCATTCCTCTTAATTGTAACATGTGACTGATCGACGCTTCGTGTGTTCGTCCCATGTTCAAAGCTTGGTCTAGTGTCAAATTCTCATCTTTTGCGAGCAGTTCTTTCTGTAATTCAGGCAGCCTAGTGCCCAATATCAGCTGCTTAATGAACCTTCCAGCTCTGCTTGGTTGAATTAACACTTGAGCGCTTGCAATTCGCATCGATTCATATAACCGTCGATAGATTCTCCTTCGGTTTGGCTAAGCCTTTGTAGGTAGTACCTTTGTACTCTGAAACTGACCTTGGGCTAAGTGTTTTTCAAACTTGGCCCATAACACATCGGGTTTTTTCTCTGTCACTACCAGGTAATGTCCATGAGTTGAACATTCTTAACCCTTCATCGCCAACACACAAAAGCATATGGCTAACTCTCTTTTCTGGCTTTATGTCCCTGACCGCAAAGAAGATCTCACACTTCTATTTGAACAATTTAAATGTTCCGGGCAAGTCTGGACTCGACCAGTTCATGTACGGCGTATAATGAATGTCCGTCATTATTTGACATTTCTTACAATCAGCGTGTGTTATCGATAGTCAGTTTGTTTCTATATCTACACCACTGCTTGTGTTGACGCGATCAGCTCTTCTTTGTTTATTTTGCGTTACTCGCAGGACCCTCTTTGTAGAAGGGGAACCCCTGTATATGACGTCGCACATTCTAAACCGCGTCATCGAGCTCGTTCACTGTCGTCGCTTCCTATATTACTGCGCTCGTACACTTTGCAAGAAAGAATTTGTTACATGACCAGATATTGTCAAGTAGCCAGCTTTATGTGGCTATATACAGTATATTCGGGTTTACACAGTAAGTTGCATCGCTAATTTAGCCTAAGGAATGCACAGGTTTAGCGAAGCTACCATGCATCGAATTACGTTGTTTCCGATTTCGTTTCATCGGTGTGACCTCAGTGTCAATGTTTCTAGTTAGTTTTGCGCCCTTTGACTATACAACGACAACGTCAACAAATATAACATCGACGACGTTTCTCGGGCCCACAACTTCCATGGCTCATCTCTGCTGAAAAATGCTTACGCATATTAATACTGGATCTGCCATGCACACATTGAAGACTCTTTTGTACACATTGAAGAATATTTTGTTGGTTCTCGCAGCTACTAGTCGCATTGCTAACGTCGTGCGTTCACATCGTTCACTAAAACACATAATATACTGTAGACCAATAGCACCATCTGACGATTGGTTTTGCTTTTTGTAATTATCCAACAGATGGCATATCGGTTATGTATGACAAATGAAAAATGATTATCTAGTTACTGCATCTGTAATGGTTGCCTCGGTTACCTATGGCCCTAATGTTTTGACTAGCCAATAATAGCCATCTTTACAAAATGTTGTCGTACTGCAAAGAATCAGGTGAATGCAACAATGCGCCAAAACTTTAGTCACCCATTGGCACATTGCGGAAGAAGTCGCCTAAAGGTCAATTGTCATTGCCGTTTTCACAAAAATATGAAGAAACATTTGCGCAAGGAATCGATATTATAAATCACTATCAGTTGTTTCATCGATTCAGTGCAAACAACTGATTAGAAAGGTTGCTTTTACTTTTAGAATGTAGTTAAATACTTACGATTACTGACGACGAAAACTTTTCGTCGAAAAGACACTGCGACTGGTACTGGCACTGCACAAAATCGGTACGCACATGTATGGCACGTGTTATCTGTCATAGAGTTCATCTTCACCTTGTGGTGTTTTGGAAACGTAAACTGTACAGACAGACAATCAGATGTCATAAAGGAAAGCTACACTGCATGCTAAGACGAAAACATTGCAGCAGAAGTACTGTCATCTAAAATAGCGAAAGGCACAACAGAGAAAGAAATCAAGAAATCGAGCAATAAAAATGATATATAAGGATATATTGCCATAAAGCAGCAGCTCGATGAGTTGTCAACATTTCGTTTTTAGTCCTGCTCTGAATTTTACATAGAATCAAATTTGGATAGTGTCAAGGAAACCAAAACTAGAGGAGCACTTCCGGTGGACCGCAGGTCACAAAGGAAAAAAAAAACAATGGTTCTCTTCAGAGCAAATCAACACTTCCAAAAGAGATTGCTACTTCACATATATGGTGTTTATTCATAAGTGAAACACTAAGGCCAAGACCATACATTAAATATGAATTCCAATTACACACCAAATACAAATTCTACCTCAAAAATACAAATTCCAACATACCAGTTCAAATTATCAATTCCATATCGATACAACAGTATCGGAACAAACCAACCATATACATACTCAACGCAAAAAAAAAACATATTTTTGAGCAGCCTTATTTAAATTCTAAATAATGTTTATTTTTTATGGTACGCCTGTACATAATGGCAAACAACTGTGATATTCACAACATTATATTTTAGTGATTATTTGAACCAAATAACTTGAGTTACAAAGAAAATTTATGCCAATTATATTTTCACCAATTCCAATTACTTTAAAAAAAACATTCCAGAATTGGCCTTTCAATTACAAAGTAATGGACTCCAAATTTGACCAAGACCAATTTGAAATACTAAGATTTGTATAGAACAATTCGCAGCACAGCATACCACGACACTGCACATTTATATTTACCGTTTTTAACCAATAATTTTCGCATCCCATAGTTATACAGTATATTTCGGCTGTTGCTATCCCTAATGGTGAATCGCCTATCAGGTGATATCAGATCTACTTCATCAACCTCCGGTAATTGTCCCATCCCATAGTTATACAGTATATTTCGGCTGTTGTTATCCCTAATGGTGAATAGCCTATCAGGTGATATCAGATCTACTTCATCAACATTCTCTAACAATCCTCACTGCTTGACAATTTCCACAGCAGATAGTAAGCCCTCAACATATAGCACAAATGTCAGTTATTTGTTCCATTTAATCCAATCCGTATTAAAGTCTAATATAATGTGAGGAATAGAGATTTCCCTGCTTTCCAAAATCTGAAAGATTGTTGCACGAACGTCAGTACAATGGTGGAAACTCTACAATATATTATCCAAATGTGTGTGCCACTTCTGAGTGGATAGTTCCAGTAGTAACCAAACAAGGGACACGAACAGCTGATTTTGAAACACAAATTTTCTTCTTCCTGCATCCGTGCTTCTGTGGTAATATTTCCTTGTCCTTGACATCGTGTTTCCAAATTATTCAATTCACTTATTAGCATCCGGAACAGGAAAAGTCTAACCTGATGCGAGGAATAGAAATTGCCCTGCTTTCCAAAGTCTGAAAGATTGGGGCATACATGTTTCAACAATCTCTGATAATACTAATGTTCTTGTATTTCCAAAAAAACTTCGGCAACTTTTTATTGGAACAGCTTAACGTGAAAATGTATCTGAGAAATCCGAATGTATACAAAGAGAACCCATGTCAGTACAATGGTGGAAACTTCACCATGCTGTCCAAATGTGGATAGGAGAAGTGCAAGTATTAACCAAACAAGGGTCATGTACAACTCATTTTGAGAAAAAAATATTATTCTGCATACACACTTCTGCGGTAATATTTCTTTGTCCTTGACATCGTGGTTCCAATAGTTCAATGTACTTATTAGCATCCCGAAACTTCAACAAACACATATTTGATAATTTCAATGCCATATGATTTAGTATTGTGTGCTGGAGTGTGCCAAATCTTCATCTTTTTGTGAGTGATTATCCATACATGATCTTTTTATGCAGTTGTTGTGCTCTCAAAAGCAAACCAAGATTTAACCAATTGTTCTGTTTGCAGTAATTGCAACTGTTTGTTTTTTCAACAGAGATGCTCTACGCTCCCCGCCACATCCCATTCGATGCTCCTCTGTCTTTGTGTATATATCGGACATTGCATTTTGGCAACATCTACATACACTTAACTCCTGGAGATGTAAGGGTGTATTTCAGTTTCAAGCTCGGTCAGGTCAGATGTCAGTCCCGTACCTTTAGTTTAGAAAATGGAGTTAGGGCGTATACAATCGGCCAAGGATTTCTAGGTTGATTTCTGGAAACAAATTACAGTTAGAAAAAATTCTCTCAAAAAGGGGGTTCAAACTTCAAACCCCCTGAACCCCAAACAACTGATGACGGCATGTGCCTTGATTTATGTTATATACAGTTACAGTAAATGTGTGAACCACTAAGTTAAAGCCAAGACCACCAGCGGAACATCGTTGGTGGTCATGCTGTCAGTTATTTTTAGCCCAAATGTCCTATACTGATTCGTGTCTGTTACCAGTGACATTCTCGGCAGACGTGGAGGCTCGGCCGTGGACGCCGCCATAGCTGGCATCCTGTGTGTAGGTGTCGTGAAGGCGCAGAGCAGTGGCATCGGAGGAGGGGCTTTGGCCACTGTGTACGACACGTACGTGTGTGTTCGTGTTTGTTTGTGTATGTGCGTGCGTGCATGCGTGCGTTTGTGACGCCACACATAGCGGAAACATTGTTGGATTATCGATAAGGCTTCAATGTCTACTTGCCACCTGGATTTTTCGCCTTGGATGGCAGTGTTTCTAAACTGTTGTGCGTTTGTTTGTTTGTTTGTGTGTCTGTGGTGTGTGCGCGCGTGTGTCTGTGTTGTGAACGAATTGTGAGCCCACGCGTGTGTAAATATGGTTACTTTGTCAAATCCTGCATTATCCATTATTATTGGGTCGTTACATTGACACGTTATATCGTTACTAATACTACGACCCACCATGCATTCATTGTAATCGCATTTCATTTACAGTTGTTGTACAACAACAACTTACAGAGTGTGTGCTGTAGGCCAAGAAAGGGAACAGAAAAGCTGCTGGTGAATATAATGTTTCGTGAAACTGCTCCTTTTGCGGCTCATCGCGATATGTTTGTCAACAATTCGAAAGCGTCAACAACAGGTACACAGGAGAACAGCTGTTTCTTTTACAGTCTGTAAGTTGTGATTGGGACCAAGTAACGTGTGTTCAAACAAATTCAAGCAAAATAAATTAGTAATACAATATAAACAGACAACTTGTAAGTGAGATGTTTGAAAAGAGTAACACAGAAGTGAAATACTTATACTGTTGTATTACTCCGCTAGTGCAATACTGAAAACAGTTAACAGGGAAGGGGCTTTGTTCCAGTGTATGTTTACAATAATATATAGTGCGTGAACGAATATAGAACATACACACCCAAACATTTCTTTGTTTTAAATAATTAAAGTTTGCTAATTTCCATTTCTTCGACTGTTTGCAGGAGGGCTTGCCGTGGGCACACCTGGAGAAGTGAAAGGACTATACACGGCATGGAAGATGTTTGGGCGAATGTCATGGAAGGATCTATTTGAACCTGCAATCCGTCTGTGTGAGGAGGGCTTTCCGGTCATCGCGTCTCTAGCCTACGCCATTCACACATATGGCGGCGTCATCCGCAAAGATGCTCACCTAAGGTAGGTCACTTATCGTGTCATAATTTTGTGGAACCTTGAGACAATCTAATAGATAATAAAAGTGGGGAGGGCAATGTATACAAACAAATTTTATTTTTGTGTTACGTAGAAGAAGCACCACGTAGAATAAGCAACATATGTGAGGAAATTAAAGCGTCCTTGTAACTGTTCAGGGCGATTTACAGTTCACTCCTGGCAGACCTGTTTCGTTACAACGCCAACTCGATTTCTCTGGGATGGCTAGACATTCTTGGGCCATATGCTGAGAATTAACCAAGAAAGACTACACAAAGCAGCACTAAATTGGAATCCATCTCACAGAAACTCTTAAAAGAAGCTTCTTCATAGAGGGAAAGATTGTAAACCTCGAAAGACTGGCTGCTGTGGTTCAGGAAGACGGCGTTAGATGGTGTCCTCCATGTGTTACGTTTAATGGTGTCCTCCTGTGCTACGTTGGTGGTGTCCTCTCTGTGACTAAGTTTGATGGTGTCTTCCCTGTGTTACGTTTGATGGTGTCCTCCCTGTGCTACGTTTGATGGTGTCCTCCCTGTGCTACTTTTGATGGTGTCCTCCCTGTGCTACGTTTGATGGTGTCCTCCCTGTGCTACGTTTGATGGTGTCCTCCTGTGTTACGTTTGATGGTGTCCTCCCTGTGCTACGTTTGATGGTGTCCTTCCTGTGCTACGTTTGATGGTGTTCCCCTGTGCTGCGTGTGATGGTGTCTTCTCTGTGCTACGTTTGATGGTGTCCTCCTGTGCTACGTTTGATGGTGTCCTCCCTGTGACTACGTTTGATGGTGTCCTCCTGTGCTACGTTTGATGGTGTCCTCCTGTGCTACGTTTGATGATGTCCTCCCTGTGCTACGTCTGATGGTGTCCTCCTGTGCTACGTTTGATGGTGTCCTCCCTGTGCTACGTTTGATGGTGTCCTCCCTGTGCTACGTTTGATTGTGTCCTCCCTGTGCTACGTTTGATGGTGTCTTCTCTGTGCTATGTTTGATGGTGTTCTCCTGTGCTACGTTTGATGGTGTCCTCCCTGTGCTACGTTTGATGGTGTCCTCCTGTGTTACGTTTGATGGTGTCCTCCCTGTGCTACGTTTGATGGTGTCATCTCTGTGCTACGTTTGATGGTGTCCTCCATGTGACTACGTTTGATGGTGTCCTCCCTGTGCTACGTTTGATGGTGTCCTCCTGTGCTACGTTGATGGTGTCCACCCTGTGACTACGTTTGATGGTGTCCTCCCTGTGCTACGTTTGATAGTGTCCTCCCTGTGCTACGTTTGATGATGTCTTCCCTGTGCTACGTTTGATGGTGTCATCTCTGTGCTACGTTTGATGGTGTCCTCCTGTGCTACGTTTGATGGTGTCCTCCCTGTGCTACGTTTGATAGTGTCCTCCCTGTGCTACGTTTGATGATGTCCTCCCTGTGCTACGTTTGATGGTGTCATCTCTGTGCTACGTTTGATGGTGTCCTCATGTGCTACGTTTGATGCTATCCTCCCTGTGCTACGTTGGCAAAGAAGACAGAAGAAAATGGGAGGAGCAGGATGTACAGTAACGTCCAGTGTTAACAAAGTTTCTCTGGATTTGCTCAAATTTCCGAATATGTCTCTAGTTACACATCTAAGTCTCCCTCCTTAGATTTACACATCTAATTCTCCTGTTCAAGCCAAGACAGGGATCAACCACAACGGTCTGAAATCAACTACAATGGTTTGTCACGCTAAAAGTGGTCCACACCAATATCGGTATGGGAGGGTGCAATTGTGACGAAAACTGAAGATCGACCATGGCTGCCACAATTAGTACCTCCACGAAAACTAATCCCCAGACCAGGGTTTATTTCAAATTCAGAATGGCATTTTTCAGAGCAATAACATGAAACAGAACAAGTACTAAACATAAGATTAACCGATATATGCATAAATATGATATACAGTGTCCGTAGAACTGTTTAACGCACAGACTGGCAGCAGATGAACAAACACGAGAGGTGCAGAATTATGAGTATTTATAAAACTGCTTAGTTAAACGCGATAAACCGGACCAATTATGGATTTATACTTTTAACTGGATAATTTTATGAAAAAAATTGGTTCGCCATACCAAATCTATTGTGACAGATAAGTTACATTCGAACCCTGAATAGTCTAGTTTTGAATCCATTTGTATTGAAATGTAAAAGTCTTTTTTCTCCGCTTATTTCTCTGTATTTATTGCTCTCCAGGACACCCAGCCAACTTCTTTGAAGAATTCCAGGATCTGCTCGAAAATTTGGCTACCATGCATTCAGAATGTTATATTTTTGGTGATTTTAATCTTCATTTGGACATACCTTCAGCAATAACAACTACCTTTAATGACATCCTGGTATCTTTTGATTTGAAACAACATGTTTCCTTTTCGACACACATACACGGCCACTGGCTCGAAGTCTTCACAACTCGTTCAACTTTTTACAATACCCAAACACCTACAGTTTCGGAAGGTTTATCAGACCACCACACAGTCATTGTCGATGCTATCGTTTCCAGAACTAAAGTAGAGTCAAAACACAATGTGTTTTACAGACCTATTCGTAAGATTAACTTTGCTGTTTTAAAGGCTGACATCCTTAAATCCGACCTAATCATAAAACCAAAGGGACACCTATCCGATTTGTGTATTATGAAGTAATCAGGGCTTTACTTAACAAATATGCACCTGTGAGATCAAAATCTGTATCACAAAAGCCACCCGCTCCATGGATGACTCCCTAAATTCTACAATCTGAAAGGCGTTGTCGTTATCTTGAGCGCGTATGACGCAAATCAACCTCGTCTTTGGACAGGTCGCGTACGTTATTCAAAACACTTTCACTACTGCAACAGACAAATGGCCAAAGCTAAATCGAATTATTACACAAATATGGTCTCAAATAACTGAAAGTCCACGTCAGCTATGGAACTGCATAAATCAAATTCTACACAGGCGGCTTGCTCCATCTCTTCTTAATCATGTTTCAATCAAATCTCTATGTGACTCGTTCTCTAGTCATTTAAAGGACAAAATCAGTCTTATCCGTTATGCTTTCCCTGATCATACTTTAAGTAGTGTAAACGTGGACTCTCCATGAGTAAATTCTTTACTTGTATCGTTTGAACCTGAAACAGCTGATTAAGTGAAGAACATAATTATGTCCTCCCCAAATGAGTCCTGTGATCTTGATCCACTACCAACCGTACTGTTGACATATTGTTTTGATACATTGCTAAAACCGATAACGGATATCATAAATGCATCACTGTGTTCTGGCTTGTTTCCGGATGATTTCAAACACACCTATATCAACCCACTTCTTAAGAAGACATCTCTGCCTAAAGAAGATCTAAACAGTTATATACATGTTTCCAATCTCAGCTTTATTTCCAAAATACTGGACAAATTCGTAGCAAGCCGTCTAAGGTCTCAAATCAGCTCAAATTGCTTATCTAATATGTCACCATCAACTTATAAAGAGTTTCATTCTACAGAAACTGCTCTCTTAATATTACACAATGACGTTACCTTAAACATTGACAAAGGAAAAGTAACAGCACTTACCTTGCTGGATATGTCTGCCGCCTTTGATACCACAGATCACAAGGATTAAACGCTTATCATTGTGGTATGGCATATCTGGTACAGCTCTGAACTGGTTTTTATCATACCTAACTGGTAGACAACAAACCGTAAAGATAGCGATCTGTTTCTCGGCCGCACTCCCCACTTCGTGTGGTGTCCCTCCAGGGTTCTGTTCTGGGGCCTTTGCTGTTCACTCCTTACATTACGCCACTCAACTCTGTTATCCAACATCATAATTTGGATCACCGCCTTTACGCAGATGACACATAAATCTACATTTCTTTGGCTACCTCGGATACAAATCGCTCCCTAAATCAGCTCAGCGATTGTCTCCACAAAATCTTCCTCTGGGTGACTGACAGCAAATTAAAGTTAAACGCAGACAAAACTGAATTTCTCATCATTGGTACTCCAAAGCAGTGCTGCTTGATGGTTTTTTCAGGCACGTATTCTGAGTCAAAATATCACACCAGCAGCCTCATCGAGGAATTTTGGAGTCATCTTTCATAAAAACATATTTCTCCAAAGTGTCCAATTTCTCAAAACAAAAATTCTTTTCTACTTATATACAGGCGGGTATTTGTCAATGATGATGGCACTTTGAAGAAGACGGGAGACATCATGAAGCGACCTCTCCTTGGGCGGACTCTACGTCGCATAGCTGATGACCCAGATACATTTTACAACGGCTCTTTGGCAAGTGACATCGTCAGTGACCTACAAGAGAGAGGTAGGTATCGTCCTCAGTGGCAGCAAAAGCGATGCCAAGTTTCGAATAATGTTTGTAATTAAGCCTATCTGTTTAACAATAATAAGACTGAAGCGTTTATCCACACAACACGTTATATCGAATTTGAACGTTTCGAGATAAATCGTTATTATCTGTTGCAAGTCTTTATGCAACAAGAAGAAAACCATTTCGTCAATCAGTTGATGTCTTATGACTCATGTTATGTTTGTTGATTAATTGTAGGTCTACTGAGTTGCTAACTTTCTCATTCGTACCTGAATTGACATGATTGTGTAGAAAGTCACACGTGCGGAGATAATATAATCCTTGGTTTCTTCCTAGGCAGCATCATTACGTTACAAGACTTAGGAAACTACACTGCGAAGATTAAAACTCCTCTGAACATCACTCTGACGAGGAAAAACGGAAACTTCACCATCTTTTCTCCGCCGCCACCATCAGGTGGCGCTGTTTATCTCTTCATATTGAACGTGCTGAAAGGTAAACGTGATTCCTGTTGTCATTGTCATTTCATATATACAGGTGTGCACACTTGATAGCGGAATTACGAAAATAAATCAAAGCTGGACAACAGATTGAAGACAAGTTCATCAACAAATATGCAAAAAAATTGGTTTCCTAGCAAAGTTTGGATTTGGACTCAACCAAGTATAAGATTTAGAAAATTTTTTCAACGTGTCTTATGCAATGTGATGTCGAATGCGCCACAAATTACTGAATTGTGTAAGCTACATGGTGCCCACTGAGTATCTTTCACATGATTAAACATGTCCTATTTATATGAATTTCCTTACGGTGTATACTTAAAGATATCTCACAAACATGTTGCAGCTAGCTTAGTTTACCGAATAGTTACATTCCAATACATGTGAATTCGAATATTATTTTCACTACTTACATATAGAAAAAATACCGTGCCGAGTGATATAAAATAATTAACCCAAACGAACTGTTATCACAATTAGCGCTAACTATAATTATATTTTATGTTCATGTTTATCAACTTGCATGTAAAGGTTACAAGTGGTCGAACCAGACATTGTCAACACTGAATGGCCGGATATTATCGTACCATCGTATTGCGGAGGCTTTCAAGTTTGCTTATGCCAGACGCTCACAGCTCGGCGATGAAGACTTCCTCGACCTCTCCCAGGTACGAATATATATATAATTATATATATATATATATATATATATATATATATATATATATACATATATATATATATATATATATATATATATATATATATATATATATATATATATATATATATATATATATATATATATATATATATATATATATACATATACATATACATATACATATATATATATATATATATATATATACATATATATATATATATATATATATATACATATATAAATATATATATATTTATATATATATATATTTTTTTATTTATATATATATATATATATATATATATATTTATATATACATACATACACACACACACACACACACACACACACACACACACACACACACACACACACACACACGTGTGTTTGCATAGATCTCACAGAGAGCTTTCAAGGCGTATATTAATGGAAATAAAAAATGAGGTCCAAATTTGCGATTTTTATTTCTATGTTTTGTTTTATATGTGGCATTTATTGGAAAGTTGAGATATAAATGTGGTTTCGTTTTCTGCTTGCCATCTTACATATGTTACTAAGGCAAATTTTCTGTGTTTTGTTTGTATCAGCATGGACCAAAATCATGTTGGCTAAAAATGCAGTTGCTTACGTACCACATTTCCACTGTTGTGTTGGATAAAGTCGTTAATGAAACACTTTGAAATCATTAGTGCATATGTGATTTACTCCTTTTAATTTTACTAAAAATTTCAGCTTAATTGTATCATTACTTACTGTTAAAAAAGAAAAAACGAAACGACCGGTGGTGCTTACGTGTTGGTTGCTCCGCGTACACAGCACAGGAATACAACGTGCAGTATCATCATACTGTGATCAAATCAGATGTCAGGAACAGCTGATGTGAGGAAGGGAGGCGTGCGTGCGTGCGTGCGTGTGTGCGTGCGTTCAAGGTAAAAGATTAATGTCACACTTGCAGCTGGTCGCCAATATGACAAGCGACAGTTACGCTGCTAACATCCGGGAACTGATCAAAGATACGATGACGCAGAACGTGTCTTACTACGGAGGCTCTTACGAAGGACGTACTGTTCCGGGAACAACGCACTTCAACGTGCTGGCCCAGGACGGAGGAGCCGTCTCCGTCACTAGCACCATCAACACCTAGTAAGTTGGCATATCACATATTACAACCAGGCTTCTAACAAATGTGTGTCAACGCATTCCAAAGCAAATGTTTCAATTTATTCAAATGCAAACGTACATGCAATTTTTCAGAAACGCGTTCAAAGGCAAATGTAAATGCAATGTTTCAGAATCGCATTCAAATCTTTTGCGGTTTCATTTCAATTGTTGTGAATTTATTTCTAATCAAGTGTTTGTTTTATAAAATGTGCATTATATTTGGAGCAAAAAGTATGCAGACACATTATTATTTATTACAGTAGCAAAGTTGCATATAAGCATTGTAATACAACTATACACAGGTGTAAAATCTAACAATAATTATTATTCAAACAATTACGTCTGCATGCGAATTACATATGATAGGGCATTTGAAAATTCAAATGTTTGGAGGTTGCGTTCAAATACAAATGTTTAGGGAACGCAATTAAATACAAATGTTTTGATAAATATGGCGGCTGCATTTAAATGCGCGCTCAAATACTCAACATTCAAATGTATGCATTTGTTAACAAATCTGATTGCAAAGCAGAGGCTAGTGTACCGACCACAAACCTGGCAAAAAAACGTGTGTGTTAGAAGTTGCTTTTTCAGTTAGAACAGACTGGTGTATTTAATAATGTCGAGATAACGAACCTTAGAACAGGCTGTAACGATTAATTTGGTTCGGAGCCTACATTCCATTTTTACTTTTGTATACATTTTTTGTAGCTTTGGATCGAAAGTCTTCGGAAGTAAAACAGGCATCATTTTCAACAATGAGATGGACGATTTCTCGACACCAGGTTCGGTGAACTTTTACGGCGTGCCGGCTTCACCCAGCAACTTCATCACTCCCGGCAAAATGCCGATGTCGTCCACCTGCCCCACGCTTGTCCTCGATGACGCCGGCAACGTGCGACTAGCAACTGGCGGGGCCGGCGGTACACGCATCACTACATACACGGCCTGGGTGAGACACGGCTTCCATCATGTTACATTCATATAAGGACAATGTTCCTACTGCAGATTGCAGCTATGTGAGCCGTTTTGCAGGAAATTAGTATGCAAAAATGCACAATCAATAATGTAACTAATGCTCCAATTTGTTAGGTAGAGGTAGATTGTGGATTTGAGCAAGAAACGAAATTGTTGATTTGATTGTGTAGATAGCGAAGCAATGTTCACCCATATCTTGCAGCTCAGAGGATATTTTCAAAATGTAGACGCAACGTTAATCAATTATGAACTCAATTCTACTATGACAAAATGTTGTTTAAACAAGGAGAACAATATTGGATGACAGGAAAGACGTTTCGGGTTTCCTAGCGGTCTTATGTACCTCAAAAGAAACTTGAATTCTCAGAATAGTTCGGCTTTTTCACGCAGCCTGCTTTGGCGGACTGACTTTGCTACACAAGACCATCACGTGACACAAATTGGAGAAGGACTGGTGGAAGCTCCTGGCCGAATGTGAACACCATTACATCGGATACTCAGCGAGAAGATGAACAAGAACAGATATCTTGTCGCTAACCTGTCAGCCTTAAGTTAGCACAGACAAGACACAGGTCTTCAGTGTTCAATGAAACACGGGAGGAGTTCAGACCATGAGGAAAACTGTTATCTGGGAAACACCTAGGAAGCAATAAACATCCATCGAATGAAACCTGCCTTGAACCGAGACGTCGTCCAGGAGCTCCCACCTGTCCTTCTTGTTCAAGTGTCTTGTGAAGTAAATAAGATGTCTAGCAGAGAAAAGCTATTTAATTACAGCAATGTTCGACCGAACGTCCAATTGTTGCAGGTGACCATTCAGCACTTGATGTTTGAAAGAAATATCAAGGAAGCGACTGATTCAGCTCGAATACATCACCAACTCGTACCAAATATACTGCGTGTCGAACCCGGCATCACCAAGGTGAGTTGTATCGAAGCAGCCATTATTCTCTACCTAGGGGACTGGGTTCGATGCCTCTTGTTGTCGTTTATGGCTGGCAAATTGTGTTCCCTCTATGGTAACACAGTTCACGTAGTTACACATACGAGTAAATGCATGTACAATCCATTTCAGTCGATGCACCATCATTTTAGATTGTTAACTTTCAGCTATTTCCGACTGCAGTGTGTTGGCCAAACTTACTTTGGACTGGACTAAAATTCTAAACAAGCTGTGGACAGTGGTGGGACTATATTGTCCGGGTGGGAGTTTTGTGGAGCGCGGTAGCTCGACGATTAGAGAAGACTGTCAACGGAGAGGACCGCGGCTCGAGTACACCTGCTGCCATTCTGATACTTGGACAGTTTAATTCGGCCTACTTTGTTTCAGTTCACCAGGTTGTATTTATAAACGAACAATAAACAGTGATTGTAATGGGTATCTAGTGATGGAATTACAAGAATGAACAGCTTTCGCACAGCAATTGCAGCGTGGCTGGATGCTTCAATAGAAATGCAGTTTGTGTGAACAGGTCTGCAGGGGGCAAAATGTAACATGCAGTGCCCTCTGGCAACGAATGTTGGAGGGGCGAGTTTGAAAATATGAAATTGACCGCTTTGCTTTAGTGAAGAATGTATTGAAAATATTGTTTGTTCTGATTGTTGTATGCAGTAAAGTGACTGTCAACGTTGTATCTGGTGGTTGTAGGCAGAAAGAAAAGGTTTGATGAAGAAGGGTCATGTACTTGATAAGGCGGGAATGGCACTCATAGGAAGTATCGCAAGCAAGCCCGCCCCACCGAACGCAGCACCGGCCGGTTACTACGGCATAGACGCCGTCACTGACGGTAGAAAGCCCGGCTCAGTCAGCGGATTCTAGACGTCTATTAGGCCTAGATACAATATTCTAAAATAGAAACGGCTTGAAAGACCAGCCAATAGCAGCAAGCTGTTGACAACTGCAAATAACATAATTGTGTGGATGGCCATGATCGCAACCGTCGTCACTAGATATAGCACCTACAGAGGATTAGGTGTGTGTGTGTGTGTGTGTGTGTGTGCGTGCGTGCGTGCGTGCGTGCGTCCGTACTTACGTGTGAACGTGCGCGAAAATGCGTTATGTTCTGTTTTGTGTTTCTGTGTATGTTGCAACTCGTGTAGTATATCATTTATTAGCAAACAATTATTGTTTTCACTTTTTAATTGCGTTCTACAAAATGGTGGGACCAGCTTTGCATTTTAGCTGTGATATAAACATATATATAAATATCCGTCAGTGTATAATCATTTCTGGTTCGATAGAAGACTCCCATTTTATAATGTGATATATACAATGCTTACTGTTTGCAATGGCTTGTCACGAATTAAACATAATGACAGTCCTAGAAACAAGTTCAGAATGCTGAGCGGTTGAACCACATGACCTCACGTGGCCGCACGTATATTGCTGCCGTGCCGGAAGTAGGCGTTGCAGCACGCAAGCGCAGTGACCCACCGTGACCCCACTGCTTGACGACGTGCTTGTATCTTTCATTCATTCATTGTCGGTTCGTATAGTTGCCATCTTATTTTGAAATGTACGAGCCTCACAAAAAAGTGGTCATTACATCGCTACTAGTGAAGACGTGCAGACTTTTTTGTGAATTGCTGACGATTATATTTTGCTAGGGCTGCGCCGCGTTACCAGAATAATATCGGTATATCGCAGCATTTTCCTCTACTATCGCGATACGCCTTCGACGTACCGATTTAGTACAAACCGACTGGTTCATGGACTGTCCGCTAGGTGTCAAACATACATTCCAGGACCCGCTAGGGCACAGATAGCTAAGTTTACCGTACTTTGTACTTCAGTCCAAAAGTATATATTCGTTAGAAATTAACCCAATTGTAACAGTCATAGTTTTATACAGTGTCAGGTCCGATTCGCCCGTCGTATTTTCGAGTATAACTAGTGACTCAATACGCACGCGGCGGCTTCACCCATCGTTCTCAAAACTCGACTTACTGTGGCTTCGACAGAGTCAGAGGGCATCTGATTCTCAAACGATTCATGCAGCAACATTTTGTGCCATACGGAATACTGAATGAAAGCATGAAAATAAATCACCAACGGCAAGATAAATAACGGCCAAACTCGCATAGTTCGACATGTAATGCGATGTATTGCAAAATAGGGTGGTTTAAACAAAAATCGGACCAGTAACTTTTTTGAGGGGCTAGTAACTTTTAACATCTACTGGCCCGACGGTTCGCTGGGTACAAAAGTTTAATGTCAAGGCCTGTAGACACATTCCAAACTTGGCGTTGTGTTTGTGCACATGAATGTATCGTGTGCGATGCTTATTAACATCGATACGAAGTTGGAGAGAACTTGATTTTTAATACTAATTGTGGCCAATTCGTGCACGTGTACAGTAAGCATTTTGTTTGGTTAAATTACATTATATAACATGTGTTAGTTGTCTATTGTCTGCAACACATATATGCATAAGCATTAATTAGTCAGATCTCGTTTGGGCTGATTGTACACATTTGTAAATTTATCACACTTTATCACACCTGCGATAATGAACACTATCGATATCCATCACTATTGATACAATGGGTATTAGAACTAGACAAGTTCGAGTTACTTCCTTAACCATACCTTGTAGTAAATACGCATAAAGTAATAAGTAATATTTCACACACGAACTTTGCATGACAGCTTCAGTAGAAATGTTGGTATGTCTAGATCAGTCAAATATTGTATATCAGCTTTTGAACTTTGCTGCAATGAGCCTATAATGTCCTGTGGACATTGATTGGATTTATGAAACAGTGAACTGTAAATGTTGCTGCAGTGTAGTATATGGTCTTCCTTATAGTTTCTTTTATGACGGGCTGATGCCGACTAGTTCTTGTAGTGCTGCACTACTTTGGGTGTTGTATTTCTCCATGTCTTCATATCAGCCTACAATGAACAATAAATAAACATCACCTCACATTCCGTCATGTTGAAATGCAGGATAATATTTCGTGACACAATGCAATATGAATATTAATGTACTAAGCAACTGTACTGTAAGCAAACTTGACACTGGACTATAAATATTGTTGCAGGAAATTACAAAGCTCTCACAACGTATAATAAATTGTGGTTTTTTCAAACAATTATTTCCTATGCAAGATTATATTGGTGTTCTTTATAATTATACAGTAAACACTACATATTCTATGAATATGCTAGCTCCACGTTTCACTTAAAACTGCATCCTCAACTGATTTAGCCTATCGTGAATCCGGTTTATTGATGTCCTACTATGTAGTGTGTGTGAATTGTTTAAGTAATATCTGCAGACTTAAGTTAAAAAGTGCGTATTTTTTTATAAATAATCGAAAGAATAGACTTTAGTAATTTGGTCTTGGTGGCTGTGCGATTATATGGAATGCCCTGCCTCAAGTAGTCAGGAATGCAGACTCCGTTGCAACGTTTAAGACATTATTAAAGACATAGTTGTTTCGGCAGGCAAATTTTCACTTTGCAGCAGTAATATTCCAGTGATATTTTAGCTATATATTTGATTTATGTATTTTATGAAGTTTTATAAACTAACTTATTTTACATATTTTACTAATTTACGCACCTTATTTATTTTAGTTATTTAACCTGTTAGCTCATTTATATGTTTTAGTTCATTTTAATGTATTTTACTTATATATGTACAGCTGTAGTGCATTTGAGCAGGTGTTTCACCCGGATACATGGCATGTTATGTTTCATAATAATAAATCTGGTAAGGCTCAAAATAGTGAATATCCAAAATGGTAAACACTGCGTATGTCAATGCCCATCGGGGGCGTGACTTCCATCCTCTCGCCGATCGCATGACAAAGTTATGAAATTTCACAAACGGTGAAAATTGTGATTTTTCAGCATTTCGATTTTCACTTATAGGTGCCTCCTCAAAGAAATTAATTTTGCGAAAAATCAAACTAGTAACCACTGCAATATGCTAGTTCGTTTGTGCAAATGAACCGGATTTGCAATACGCTAAATCAGTTGAGGATGCAGTTGTAATGTTTGTTGAAGCATAAAGTAATTTAATAGTTTAGTTTAACAGCACAAACGAGCTACCATGTCATTTTAAACATAACTAGGTCAACGGTCATTGCAGGTCAAGTAAGTAGGTTATTGCATGGTTATGTCAAGTTCACACATTATTAGTTCAACATTTTAAGATCTTAAAACTGTTTATTCCACCTCAATATCTTCATTAATACACATTGTGCCGTTTGCCCTTACATTCAGTGGCAGTGCAGCCCACAAACATCCAGATCACAAGAAATGGACTCTATTCCTAGTATAAAAAATGCCCCTTTTACGACACTAAAATGTTGAATAACTTCGCAAATAAGAGATGTTGAAAATAAAGTTATAAATTGCACAGCACACATTATCACACAGAAGTGTTTAAATCATTATAGAATAATTTTGATATTTTATGTAATATACTTACCTTAGATTGTCAATTAACCCAACGCACAACTCGGCTGCCACTCCGCGTCTGTGTACCATCCATTCTGTCTAAAAAGAACTGCGAACTATCCAGATAAATATTAGATAATAAGATCAGAAAAATCACAAGATCACGAAAACGCAGCAATACGTCAGATTACTTAAAAGATTGATAGCGTCATGATTTTTGCGTATACCAGTGGTGCCACCTGACGACAGTAACAGTCAAAACATGCTTCTGTTGACAGACTCTCTTCTCGACGGATTCACGACGCCGAGCGAGAGTCGGAGAACCGAGACTACCTAGCGATTACTGGAAATGAGCCAGGTGGAGAATAAAAACCGGACCCGGTCCCGTACCCGTGCGCAGGACCCGGACAGAGTATGAAAGCTGGACCCGGTACTTCACCTGGTAGTGTAATCAGCCTACATTAACACAGATGAAAGAGCACATTTATATACTAGCAGCGTTTACTATTGTTTCGTGTTGGGACTTGTACAAACAAATGTTGTATTGGTGGCAATTGATGCTGGCGGGAATAATACGTTATTTGTATAATGCGTATGAAGTATATAATTCAGAGGACGATGATGTCTGGCCTACGTCTCGCGGTCTCCGCATTTGCATTCAAACAGCAGTAGCGCTATACAGAGCGTACTTGTGGAGATGTCCCTCTTTTCTATGATAGAAAAGTCCTGTTCTGATGAACAAGCGCAGAACTGCGTCACCTCGCGGTGTTTTGACAAATAATTCTGACTTGATGAAATAAATCCGACCACAATAAAGGGGCACCCCCTGGATCCACCTGTGCAGTGGTAATATTTGTATAGCAAGGCTCATTATTACCTAGAAAATTAAAACCCGAGAGAGGGTAATTATTGTTTAGATAATATGTATGTATCATATGTGGGTACTTATTGGGGACACCGGAACAGGCAGGTACCTGCCCAGAGCGGACACTATCTCGACTATGCATGTTGTCTGGTATTGGCAGGTGTCCATCTTGGATAATTTTATTAAGTTGACACTCACTAGTTGGAGCTATTATATTATGAAAGGATTCGTTGATATCCGCTAGTTGGCTGGATCATAAACTTAGTTGGTGAACATGTCTTTAATCACACAGCGTAACTGCATTCCATTGCCTGGAAACCAGGTGGCGTATGGAGCCTGTGATCAGTCCCATGTAATCACCATTACTTTGAACCCTCTATGAAGGAATGATGAATCCGCTGAGGAACGTAATTGAAACAAATTGTACACGGTCCATTGCCGTCGGACAGATAGTGACATTCATGGAGGTCTCCTTGTTCGTTCACTTTGGTTGCAGCTTGGCTTCCGAGAGTTACCAAATACTTTGAGTATTTGTGGAAAAAAGGGCTAGGGTTAGGGAAAGGTGGGCTGAAACGGTTTTGACGAATAAAAGAAGTCTGTAGGTGAATGTGTATACTAGCGGTGGCTTGGGCTAGGGTTATGCAAGGCGCTGGCCTTATTTGGAGCACATTTCTTCTTTCGGCCTTTACCCCGATTTTAAGCTGCTCCAAATTCACGTTGTATATAGTCACAAGACATCTGCAGTGCTCCAGAGTGGGATTATGCACGTATCAGGAAGAAGAAGGGATACGTGATTACGCGCGCGCACGCACTCACTCACGCACAACCGTACATAATTAGATGTCCTGCACAACATGCATGTGTAGAATAAACACACAACGACACAATATGCATCTTCCTTAAAACCTCGTCTCAGTTAGAGTTTGTTGGGTGATAAACATTTTGTCTGAGAGCAAACAAAAAGTCCGCAACAATTTAATATTTTATAATTAAAAAGGCAACAATTTAATTGACCAATAAATCTGTCATGCTCACGTTGATGAAGTGGGTTTTGTTCTCAAACTATCTATAGACAAAATACATCCGATCGCAATTACATATCACATAATAAAAATAAAACTGTTTCAGATTAAACAATATTATTATATTAATAACCAGGATGGATCTTTCTAGGAATTTAGACGTTGACTTGAAACTTTGGCAAAGCAGAACCGGTGGAACTTCGAATTATTAAAATCTAAGCCGGTGACCACAGTTAGGCCACTTTGATCCGTAAAACATTTTTCTGTGTCAGTTGGAACGAACCACAGCTTAACTTTGTAAATCGGTAGGCATAATGCATTATTGTATTATGTTTTCTAAATCTTGCCTTTGTCTCATGGGATTTTATGAGTTGTTTTACATGGACACTTTTTGGTGGAAAGGAAGGAAGGAAGGACTGTAGGTTGAAGGAAAACATTTATGCACCGCTGCGTGTTGCTGTATTCATAAGCGTCTGTGGAATCTTTCCGACTATTAGGCCTGTTAATGGTTACCTCTATTGCAATTTGTTTTTTACTTTTAACATCAGTTAAATGATGTGCATCACAGGGTAAAGCAAATGTTGCCTTCTCTGAGAAAAGCGTTTTCTTTGTTTGTCCTGACAAACACTTTAAATGTTTAATAGATAAAGCCGGTTCAAATCGATCAGATGATCATTTAAATGGTTCCATAGGATATAGTGTCCTATAAAGTTTATTAAACTTTTGGAATTTTGTTGATATCTACATTATTTCCGAAGTTATTCCACTTTTTGATCTCTGAGAATTAGCATTGATGTCTATACAATTTGGTTCCATTTCTTGTGACCCGGAATGCTGAGGACTGTATTTGGTGTGAAATAAAAGATATATGACCCAGAAACTAATGTTAATAATATATGACCTTGATATGACCTAATTAGTTGACCTGCATTTAACCTTTGACCTATTTACATGGAGTAATGGGATTATTTGGTTGTAATTAATTAGTAAATTAATTTATTAAACCTTTATGGGATGGAAATTGTCAACGTATCTACTTCAATGTCATGTGACTTGATAAATCCATATTTTTGATGACCTAATTAATTGACCTACATTTTACATTTGACCTATTTACGTAGATTAATGGGCTAATTTTGCTGTTATTTAATAGGTAATTGGCCTATTTAACTTTTAATGGATGGAAAAGTCAATTTATCAACTTGAATACTATGCGACCATGTAATTTTACATTACCTAATTAGTTTACCTGCATTTCACACTTGACCTATTTACAGGGAGTAATAGCATGGTAATAAGGTGGTCCACCCATACAGGGCTACGGGCGTCAAAATAATTGTATGTGTGTGTATGTGTTTAGATTATATTACAGTTAATTGTACATATTTTACCATGTATTAATTATGAAAAGGCTAGAGGTTATTCAAAAGCAACCATTTATTTCTATATGCACATACGTTTCTTCAGACAATGTCAATGCCTATCTATGTTCGTCATATTTTTTATTTCTTGCAGGCAAGTTCAATAGTGTGTCAATGTTCCACAAGCACATTGTCTCAGCATCAAGCACATGATTTTGTTTATCATGTTACATGAGTGCATGACAATAATTTCCATGTGTAAGAGTATAATGGTTATCGTAGACGACAACCCATTTGTCAAAACCAGAATTGATCACTTTGATGTCGCTCATCGATGGACGATGAATCTATCTCAAATCATCATTGAAGATATGAACAGTTGTCCTGAGATGAAGTCTTATATGATGTTGCAATAGTGCATGCAGGTGTTCATCATTCGATTCGTTTGTATCATAACAGCCGATTGTAATCCATATAAATTACAAACTAGCTGAAGTCTGTACACACAAGTTGCTATTGAATACCTTTACCTGTAACACAAAATACTTTTGAATAATTAAATTAATAATTATAATATTATATATCTTCTAAAATCCAAGATGTCAAATAATGTGTAAAATAAAATAACGATAATTAAGAAGATATTCAAGTTGGCATAAATGATCACTGCAAATAAAAATTAACAAAACACAAATAGTAGCAGATATTAAGTATAAAACATGCATAATCAAATATTAAAGTGAAAAGTATCTGCAGCTTTAAAAAATGATTACTTGGTTTTTAACAGTAATCACTGGAAGGCGACCGAACATATAGGTATATACAAATACACAACAATTTTGTTATTCATCATAAAGTATTCATTATCAATGCATACCTTAGAAACACTACACAACTCACACCTGTTATTGCAATTTACAAATAATATAATCAGTAAAAAAGGTATGCAGTAAAACGCAAAAAAAAACAATAAAACATAATTTCTGACAACTAGTAAATACTGCCACACATACTACAGAAATACATATATAAC